>LKUV01000051.1:0-376351 GCA_001414455.1 Hymenoscyphus fructigenus | reverse complement strand
CACTAGTGATCATACAGCTGATCACATAGCAGATAAAACTAGCGATGAAGTGGTAAATCAAACAGTAGTTCATTATGAGAATAAACAATGAGAAAAAACAGGTGATGTTATAAATCCAGCACAACACACCCCCCCAGGGGATAGCATATTACTGAACGCTGTCACCTGGTCTGAGAATCAAATGACTAATATCTTTAAGGTGTAGTTATTGTACGAATAGAGCATGCTTTTGAGGTGGTAGCTCTTTTGTAAAGCCGTCAGCTACCATGCTAGTAGTAGGAACCCAGTGGATGTTGACACGCTTCTCTTGAACTTCTTGCCTAAGCCAGCTCTGGATAATGTCGATATGCTTGAGCTTAGTATCAAGCTTTGGTGTGTCTCTTTGCAAGAGGCGAATGGTTTGTTGATTGTCGCAGTAGATGTTCGGAGAATCCTGAATGTGTAGTTCAATATAATTAAATAGACGAATCCACCATAAGAACTCCTTTGCGGTGGAAATCAGGGCTCCAAACTCTGACTCTGTGCTTGACGTAGTTACATGGCGTTGTTTAGTTGACTTGTAATGTATTGGACCTCCATATAGCTGAAAGCAGTATCTAATTGAGCTTTTTCGAGTATTGATATCGTCAGCGAATGCAGCGTCGCTCTAGGAGAGAAAAGAATCTGAGCCTTGAAAGTTGCCATCAAATTCAATTGCCAAATAACATGTTCCTACTAAGTAGTGTAGTAGGTGGTCAACAGCGTAGAGATGCTGAGGCGACGGATTAGTCAGGTATTCAGAGAGTCTTGAAACTGCTCTACAAATGTCTGGTCTAGTATAGCAAGAAGCAAAGTTTACGCTTCCCACTTTTTGTTGATATCCAGTTATTTGAGAAGGTAAAGCTGCGCCCTCCCAGGACACTAGTTTTGTTGTAGGAAGTGGCGTTTGTGGTACTCAGGTAATAACAATGTTAAATCAGTTTGCAAGACTTTGAATATAGTTGTCCTAAATTAACCAGAGCTTTTGATATAGTTGATCTCGGATGATTCGTACACCTAGGAAGTGTGTAGCTTCGCCTAGTTGTTGTATTTGGTATCTGGAAAGCAGCTGTTTCTCGAATTCGTTGACTTTTAACTGACTTTCCTTAGAATAAGCAATTATAATGTTGTCCACATATAGAATTAGAGTAAGCTAACTATTTGAAAAGAGACAGTGGACTCTAGGAACAGGGAGAAGGTCGAATTCAGCAAGGGTTTTAACAATGTTGTCGTACCAAAGGCGTGCTGATTCTTTGAGACTATATAGAGCCATGATCACTTCCCATTCCCATCCACTTTTTTCATATCCCTCAGGACACTTACACCTGATTAGTTGTTTTAGTCTAGCATTTACATATGTGTTGATTACGTCGTATGATCGCGTTTCCAAGTCATATGCTGCAATAATTGCTGTTGTAGCACGAAATGTTTGTGCAGCTAAAGTAGTAGCGTAGGTCTCCTGATCTGTCTATTGAAGGTCTCCCCTTACACAAATGTAAGCTTTGAACTTGAGGATGTACCCATTTTCGTTGAATTTATATGTCTAGACCTACATTAGAGGAAGAGAGTTGTTGTTGTCGAGTTGTGGAATAAGCTTAAACGTGCCTTTTGATTTTAGGGTATTAATTTCCTGGTCACATGCTTTTTTCCAGTCATCTTTAAAAGAATGTTGTAGCATCTCTCTGTATGTCTTTGGAGGTGGCGGCATTTGATCTTGATGTAGGTGAGTTATTGGTTTACTTTTTAGTGTAGTAGAGAATGCAGAATAATAAGAGCTGTATTAAGAAATCATTGCTGTACGTGAGGTATGTGATCTACTTCTTAAAATATTTCCTGGATTTAATCCAGCATATATTTCATTGCGTCGAGAAGCATGGTTGCCAGGGTTACTAGGTAGGTTAATTTCTTCGTCTACGTCGCTATCTGATAGGTCAGATAATTCAGATAGTTCAGAACTTTGAAGTGTTGTAGGTGATGCTGGTAGGCTAATATTGCTTGGAGTTGGACTAGCTGCTTTAGGCGTAGTTTGAGGTGAAGGGAGTTGAATTAGTATAGTTACTTCTTTTGCGCTAGTTTCTTTTTAGAGTGGCTTAGTGGCTGTTGTAGTGTCCTGATTACTTGGTTCAACAATAGTCGCTTCAAGCATAGTCACTTCTTTGATATTTCCATACCTACTACTTTGTAGTGAAGTAGCTGGTATTTCAAGTCTTTTAACTAAGTCGTCTATTGTTTCTCGGAGTATGTCTTGTAATTCAGTATTACTAGGGTCATAAAAAGATGTTTTGTCGAATGTAACATCTCTAGTGAGAATAACCTTGTTCTTTGAGGGTATCTAGACTTTGAAAATGTTTGTTGATTCGTAGCCTATAAAGTAGCCTACTTGAGCTCGAGGGTTGAGTTTCATCTTCTTTGGAATGTGTTTTTCAAGTGCATAAGCCTTACAAAGAAATGGACTCAGGTGAGCATAGCAGGGTTTGCGTTTAAAGACATATTCCCATAGAGTTTTCCAGCCAAGCTTCTCAAGAGGTGTACAGTTGAGTATTTGGGCTGTGTAATCACAAGCTAAGCTCCAAATGTTGTGTGGACCACCTCCATGGACTCTAATACACCTTGCTTTTGTTGTAATAGACCGTCCAGCTCGCTCTGAATCTCTGTTTTGCGCCTGAGTGTCAGGGGCTAAGCGTTCAACTCTCATGCCTTCTTTTTTAAGGTATTCATTAAACTCTGTAGCTAGAGTTTTCTTGCCATCTGTATAAATAACTCTTACAATAAAGCCAAGCTGTACTCTAATCATTTTAACAACGTCTTGTACTATTTGAGTACTCTCAGTCTTGCTCTTGTGGCAAACTACAATGTGAAAGCCAGAAAGCAAGTAGTGGAAATGGCTTAATTGGTTTATGCTGTTGTACAACCTCTCGAAAGGGATTATGTCATAGGATAGGTGATCAAACGGGCCTATTGGGTTGAACTCGCGTTCTGTACAACGTGAAGTGATCTGCGTAGCTTTAGAAACACTACATGTCTTACATTGTATTGTTGTAGGGCATGGCACAGACAAATCAACTATAATATCAGCTCCTGCAGCTTCGACTTTTGAGACTGCTTTTGTGCTAGCGTGGCCTAGTAATATATAAAGGTCTTGTTTGGTAACTGTTAAGTGACGAGGTTCTGTTGATTTTTGAAATCCTTTTGTGGCAAGTGACGTGTGTTGTTTATACTGAGAATTAGTAGTAAACACCTACTTATTGTTGTACAAGGTAAGGTAGCAAAAAATGCTTCTGTCCTGACGTTCCATTTGACTTGGAGTCCTTGAATTCCAGTGGACTTCTTTTACTCGAAGAATGTCAAGTGACACTAAGTTTGTTATAAATCCAGGAGTAAGAGCAACATTCGTAAGGTTGATAAATTGTTTTCCTATAGGAGTGTTAATCTAGATTTTGGCAGTGCCAAAAGCTTTAATGTTGTAGCATTCTTTTCTGGCTAACAACTTGTCGTTAGGACTAGCATCCCTAGTTTTTACCCAAGAATCGCGTGTAGGTTCATTATAAACGTAGATATTAGAACCTCTGTCAAGAATCCAGCAGTTATATAGTGAATTGTCCCTGTTCTGATCTGCTGAGGTGCTGAAACTAGACTTATATAATGTTACGAAGTCTCTGTGGGGTTTTCTACTTGAATTAACAGCTTCCTTTGAAATAGGTGTGTCAGAATTGTATTCGAATTTCTTCTTTAAGTACTCTTTTGTTTTCGTCCTTGTTGGTTTATTAAGAAACTAGTTAAATTTAACAAAGATATTGTATTTTCTAGTCCAGGCTTGTGTCCTTATATTTTTATTAATATAAGGGCATTCGCGAAACCAGTGTTTTCCTTCTCCGCAGCAGCATTCATACGGGCAGGTCTCTGGTGGTACAAGAGCTTTTCTTTTAAAGAATTGCTGCTGCTAGTGTTTTTGCTGTTCTGTGGTTGAAAATAAAGTATAGGCAGATTTGAGTCCCTTAATAGAGTCTTGTTTTCAGACGTGGTTGCGAAATCGCTCAATTAAGTCATACAATCCAGGTATTTTGACACTGTCTAATTCTTTCTGTTCAATGTTGACTTTAAGTGCTGTAGCATATGAATCATTGAAAGCACAGATTGCTTAGATAAAGTCCTTTTGAGCTCTGTCACCGCTCACTTCTGGAAGATCAAGAGCCCTAGCTTCAGCGTATACAGCTTCCCATTGGGATAGTATGTCTTCGGGTTTCTAGTTCTTGTTCTATTGCTTGAGCTTAGTGTAGTCTTGAACAACTTCATTCTCTCTGGCTTGATTAGTTGGCGCAAGCCTCTTCTTCAAAGCTCTTAGAATTTCATAGGTAGATAAAAGGTTCTTGATCAGAACAATGTGTTTAATGTGAATAGTGCCTTCAATATGCTTACAGACTTCGTGAATCAGGGCATCTCTCTTGTCGAGTTCCTTGATTTTGCTGTTATATCGTAAGATATCAAAGCATAGGTCTGCTCTCTCATCTGCTGATAGCTTAGATCGATGAGTAGCATTTGGGTTAATACTCTGTATCGTCGGCTCTTCTAGACAAATAGGTATTATTGGTTGGGCAGGAAGTGTTGGATCTAGAAGATCCCAAACACTAATTCCATTGCTAGTAGCAATGGATTTGACGCCAAATATCCACAGATCCTAGTCCTTAGGGTTTAAGAGGGTAATAGTTTTAGACGTCGACATAGTTGAGGCCTCAAGATAAGAGATCAAGAGGGTTCTTTGTCTAGAATAACTGCTCCTTGAGCTAAGGCAAGTCAAATTTAAACAAAGTGTGTAGAGAAGAGGAATCAATTAATTAAAGGTAAAAGTGTCAAATTTTGCAGTCAAAAAGTGGCTACCGGGCTCATAACTGTTAAGTTGGGAAGGTCCTCAGTACTGTAGGTCATAGAGAATTGATTGATTTGTGTAGGGAGTTATCTAAGGTCTATATATAAGGAGTGAATGATTATTACATTATAATAAATGAATGATATAATGACAGTATAATAATAATATAATAATAATATAATAATATAGTGAGTTTAGCACAACACTAGTGATCATACAGCTGATCACATAGTAGATAAAACTAGCGATGAAGTAGTAAATCAAACAGTAGTTCATTATGAGAATAAACAATAAGAAAAAACAGGTGATGTCATAAATCCAGCACAACATATACTCTAGAATAAGATAATATATTATAAAATAAAGTAATAAACTCTATTATATAATTGTCACGAATCACGTGTCAGCACGTGATAAGTAAGTCCAGATAGCATTCTGACAGGACAAGATACTATTAAGTAGATATAGGTTAGGAGGATTAGCTAGAGTAGCTAGCTGATCCAAGGATTTCATTTAGTACAAGATCACGTGACAGATTAGGTCGCCTAGAGCGACGAGCTACTCGAGCAACTAGGTCAACTGAAGCAACTAGCGCTCTAGTCTACTCACGAGAAATAAAGGTTCTATATATAACTAACACGTCTGCCTTTAGATAGAGGCTTTATACTTAACTCCTTTACTTTAGTTTTTAATACATTTAGTTTTGATATCTTAAGTTTAAGTAATAAGTTTACCTTTAAGTAAACATCTAGTACATCTAGACCTCTTACTACATAAACAACCTTTAAGACTTAAGTTACCTTTGTTACTTTTAGTATAGAAGTAGGTTTCGTTATACTTTAAGCATCTGCTTAGAAGTTCAGTTACTATAGCTCTAACTCTACTAAAGCTAGCTATTGCTAGTCCTAGTACTAGCTAAATAAACTTGTCAACTCTTTCTAGTAGCGCTAAGAGAACTTAACCCCAGGCCACCCCTGCTGTACTACTACTAGACAACAAACTAGCACCAGTAGACTCTAACTACAACAACGCTAGTATACCTAATATACCTGAACTATTTAAGGTTAAAGTACTTAAGACTATCTAAGTCAAGCTCCTAGATATATACTATAGAAAGAGAAACAAACTTAAGTCATTTCTTCTCTAGATAAACATCTACTTTAACTTTAACACAGACAAATTCACTAATAACTATAACTTATAATTAATCTTTGTAATCTCCTATCTAAGAGAAGCTACATTAGATTAGGCCCAACTCTACCTCGAGGACTTCTTTGCACACAAAGACAACGATAGATTAATAGAGAACACCTAAATAATGTTTAAATCCTTTAGAGAGTTTAAAGTAGTAATCAGAAAGGTATTTAGAGATTTCAACGTAATCTAAACAGCTATATAAAAGCTTTTAGACCTAAAACAGACAGGATTAGCTATTAGTTATACTAATGATTTCCAACGATATAGAAACAAGTCTAGATAAGACACTCTTACTCTTATCGAACTCTTCTATAGGAGATTAAAGGTACACCTCTAAGAAGAAATAGCAAAACAGAATATAGTTTTCACTAACATTAGCAGTATAATTAGTAGTGTTATCTAATTAGATAACTAACTATAGGAATTCAGGAAATCTATTTAAGGAAGTAGAAGTTAGAATAAGAACTAGAGCAAGAGCAAGTATAATAGCTAACAGAATAATAGTAAAGTAAACACTACCTAGAAGAAATCTTTTAAAGGAAAGAAACTTTCCTAAGAAGAACAGAACTACTAACACAAGCAGAATTTATACTACTTATATAGCTAGCCAGGCTATAGAGTAAACGAATATAGCTCGAAGAAGCAAGCTAACAAGGGAAAGCAGGTTAATGCTACCTTCTGTAGAGAGCTAGCATTGCTAGAAACACAAGAGCTCTCTAATAAGGAATTAGAAGTACATAAGTACAGAACTTAGGTTAAGGAAGAGAACAATTCTATTCTTGAACAATACTATAACACTTGCTTAGAGAGTGAACACAAGTTACTATTACAAGCTACTTATAAATCACTAGCTAGTATATTAGAGGAAGAGTTCTCTAAGTTATTAGAATTATCTGGCGGGAATAATTAGAGTAGAGAACTCTAAGTTAGAGATATATAGGTCTTTATTAAGACCTATAAGAGAGGGAACTATTAGGTAGACATAAAGAGTAAAAGGCTAGACTTTTAGTCTCTACATACTACTATAGAATATAGTTCTATTCCTCTCTAACAGTACATTATTAATAATAATCAAGTAGGTTATATCTGCTTTAGATACAAGGGTTCTAGATATATCTCTAAGGAAGAGAAAGAATATAATTACACTATAGACTATAACAAGACACTACTAACTATAGAATTCTACTACCTAGTAGAAGGAGAACTTTAGGCTACTTAGACTCTAAGTCCTTTTATAGCAGAATAGGTATATTACTAACTACAACTAACATCTAACTAGACATTAAACAAACAGTTCACAGGAACACTGCTAGACTATTAGACAGAAGTAGAATATTAACAGATATATAAGGTAGTATACATAGACCAAGAAAAGATTATATTCTTTCTATAGGCTTAGGATACTATAACTTAGCTTGATAATGCCGAGAACAGAATGTTTAATATCTACTATATTAGACTAGAACTATATACTACTTTAGGAGAAAGTCAGTTTTATGTAACTACAACTATTAGAGAAAAGAAATTATAGGTTATAATTGATTCTAGAGCAACAAGTAATTTCATATCCCTGAAAGCCTATAAGAGGCTTAACGTTCTAGTCAAGAAAACATTACTCTATGTCTTAAGTATTATTAACAGAACTAATGTCGCTTACTAAAATAGAGTTATTAACTAGTAAACTATCTCTACAAAGACTACTATCAACAGATACTGTTTAGACACATAATTTAATGTTGTTAAGATAGAGAACAAGGAAGTAATACTTAGTATACTCTAGATTCGAGAGTATAATCTAGACATTAACTAAAAGAAATATAGTATTACTTTTAGTTAATGTAACTATATGTAGTTACAACTACAAGGCCAGAAGGAGGTTAGTGCTACCTCTTCTAACATATCTAGACACCTGGCCTAGAGTCTACTACAGGTTAGCTAGACTACTAATAACATAATACCTGTATAGTATAGAGAATTTACAGAATTGTTTAACAACCTAGTGTAACGAAACTACCTAACAGGTCTAAACAAACGTGACTAGTCTCGAAGGTTGGTATGTGGTAAGAAGTATGAGCGTGCGAAGTGTTCACTTAGAAGTGAACTTGTTACTTGTATCAAAAGAGTCGGAAGTAATAACTTAATAACTAAGATAATAAACTAAGTTGAGCACAGAGCTCCTATCTAATAGCAGATGTGTCAGTCATATATAGAACCTTCATTTCTCTGTGCTAGCTCGCTAGCTCGGTCGCTGTGTCGCTGCTAGACTGCTAGACCCGTCGCCCTGTCTAGCGAACTCCCCGTCACGTGATTCTAACCAAAGGAAATCCCTGGATTGTTTAGCTAGCCTAATTGATCCCTATTTGCTATAAGAGTATCCGGTAGTGCTTGACCTGTCAGGACGCCGCCTGGTCTTCACTTGTCACGTGTGTACGTGATTCGTGACACTATCCTCTTCTTAGCCTAGCGTGTCCCTACGCTTAAGTACAACCTAAGAAATATCGTCAGAAGGCTAGCGGCCTTCCTCTTCTTTTAACATAAATGCCCCCTGCTCTACACAACAAACTGACCACGAAGCCCTTGGTAGAGCGATCAACTTATCTAGCAGAAAAATGGCTCTATGTACCTGCTACAAAAATGCTAACAAGGAACACGAGTGTTTTAGTCCCAGAGATTAAAAGTTGTTATAGTGTAGTTGCTGTACCACTATAAACAAGTCCTGTGATGTTTGTGTTGTTAATCGAATGCCTGCGGCAAACGAGTGGGAGAGCGTCGACTCCTAGATTAAGCAACTGGACGATGAAGAGGAGAAGAGCTATGCGATCATGGCCGAGGCCATGGCCTATATCTGTCAGCTGAAGAAACAAAAACGCCAACTCTACGAGAAGTGTCAAAGGATGATAGCTGCTAGTCTCAACTCACTTAACGAGTTAGATGCTGCTGAAGAGTTGGAAAGAAAAGAAAAAGGGGAACAAGAGGCAAAAGGCAGAAGAGAGGAAGAGGCTGCCAGGCTGGCAGCCCTCCCTACTCCTGACCCATCTGATCCCGCCCTTGACCTAGGTCTTGACCCAGCCTTCTTTGCGTCTTTTCCAGCTGACTACAAGATGTGGGCAACCCTGGGTTTCAGTGGTGGAACTCCTAAAGTTCCCCCTAGCACTAGTTGAGATTTCCCTTTAGTTCCCAAGTGTTCTCTGAATGTAGGTAATCCAACCACTTAATTAGGTACTTGACCTGTCCTCTGACAACCTTACAGTCAAGAATCCTCTCGACTTTATATTCTGTATTTGGGTTGACAGGTTAGATTTCTGTGAGTGGGGCTGGTAGTGCCCCCGGTGGTGCTAGTTCAAGCAAGGATATGTGGAATACTAGATGGATATTCATAGTCTTTGGTAGCGCGAGTTCATAATTCAAAGGTCCTTTGACGCGTTTGATTTTGAACAGTCTAAGCTTTTTGTGGTCTAGTTTACTGCTTGGTCTTTTAGTGTTAATGTTTTTTCTGACCAAATAGACTTTATCCCCCCCTTTTAACGTTGGCTCCTGACTATGTCGTTTGTTGTAGTAGTATGTATTACGTTCTACCACAAACTGAAGTTGCTCTGCAAGCTTCTTGTGTAATTCCCTGAGTTCATAGTCTTTTAGTCCTACTTTGTCATTATTAACTGTACTCTGCAATAGGTCTTGATATACAACTAATTCATACCTATAGTTGACGTAGAATGGTGTAACAAGCATAGTTTCTGTCGTTGAACTATTATAGGCAAACTGTGCTAGTAGCAGAAGTTTGACCTAGTTGTCTTGTTTATAGTTCACATAACATCTCAAGTATACTTTGATAACTTGATTTATTCGTTTAGTACCTCCATTTGTCTAAGAGTGAAAGGCTGTTAATAACTTTCTCTTTGCACCTAGACGCTCTGTGAGGGCTGTCTAGAATTTCAATGTAAAGAGTTTGTCTCTGTCAGAGACTATCTCTTCCAGTAGACTATGTAGAGCGACTACTTCCCAAAGAAATGTATAGGCCAAGTGTTCTGCCGTACTTGCTTCTATATATAGTACAAGTACCATGTACTTCGTGAGTCGTTCAACAATGACTAGGATTAAGTCGTACATAACTCCTGTCATTGAGTCTTTAGATTTTGGTAGCTTGACTATAAAATCCTATAATATAGATCTCTAAGGTATCTGTGGTATTAGAGTAGTGCCCATCTGTCCATAAGGTACATGACAGGAAGCCTTGTTCCTAGTACAGGTATCACACTCTGCTATCACTTCCTTGACTACTGCTAATAGGCAATCAACGTAGTAGTGTTGCTTGACTCGCCAGAGGGTTCGTCGAACTCCCTGGTGACTATGTGCCAGAGCTGTATAGTACTCTTTGACAAACTCTTTTGCGTAGGATTCAGGGACACATAACCTTCTGTCAGTGTACCATTCTTTGTTATTTCGTCCTCGCTTGGCTAGAGCCAGCTGCTCTAATTCCTAGGCTTCCTAGATTTTCTTTGTCTAAGAGTCGTCAGTTCCTATTACTGCTATTTCATGTATAGCTGGCACTAGGTCTTCATTTTCTAGAGTCTTCAAGATTGCAATCTTTTTGTACTCTTTATTTCCTTTGTAACTAGGTTAACAGCTTAAAGCGTCTGCTTGTAGATTATCAGTTCCTTTGACATAATAAATTAATATATCAAATCCAGCAAGGGTTTGTGACCACCTTGTAAGGCATCTGTTACTAAGTTCTTTTGTTGTCATAAATGTTTTAAGGTTTTTATAATCAGTAAGGATTAATACCTAGTGCTTCGCACCTTGTAGGTAGATCCTCTAATGTTCTAAAGCCAAGACTATGGCAAGAAGCTCTTTCTCATAGATGCTATAGTTTTGCTAAGCTAAATCCAGTGTTTTAGAGAAATATACCACAGGCATAAGTTTCCTCTTATCGTTTGGTTAAAGATGTATAGCAGTAACTGCTGTATTAGAAGCATCTGTCTCTACAGTACTTGGTTTGTTAGCATTATAGTTCCTAAGGATTGGTTTCTTAGTAAACCTCTTTTTTATTGCTTAAAATGCTGCCTTAACAACCTTGTCCTACACAAAAGGAACATCCTTTTTTGTGAGGTTTGTCATAGGTTTCGAGATCCTAGCATAGTCTCTAATAAATTGTCAACAGAAGTTAGTGAATCCTTGGAAGGATTGGACATCTTTTACGTTCTCCGGTGACTTCTATTCTAGAATTGCCCTAACTTTCTCAGGGTCTACTTCCATTTGTCTAGGAGTAATAGTATACCCTAGAAAGATAGTACAAGTTACTCTGAACTTATATTTCGAAAGTTTAAGGCAAGAGTCCACTGTTGCAAGCTGTTGCAGGACTTCCTTAACATACTTCTCATAGTCCTCTAACTTTTCTGAAAACACAAGGATATTATCTAGGTAACAGATAATAGTTATTCCTAGAAGATCCTCAAGTATCTTGTTGTTTTATCTCTGACAAGTAGTAGGTGTGTTAGTTAGACCAAATGGCATTACTGTGTACTCATAGAGGCCTGATGGCAAGACAAAGGCTGTCTTCTATTCATCCCCTTGCTTAATCTGTATCAAGCTAAAGGCATTTCGCTGGTTGAGTTTAGTAAATATCCTAGCCTTTCCTAACTTGTCCCACAAGTACTGGCCTTCTAGTAATAGGTAAGCGTCCTTAACTGTTGCCTTGTTAACGTCTCTGTAGTTAACACAAACTCTTCTATTTGGATCGTCCTTCTTAAATGTGATAAGCATATTAGAAGTAGCTGGCGAATCTAACTTTCGGATATGTCCTTTCTGAATTCCTTCTTGTATATACTTCTCGAGAAGCTGTAAGTTCCTCTAATTGTGAGGTTAAAGCTTCTGCTTCCTGAGGTCATGACCCTCCTTTAATTTAATCTCATGATCCTACGGCTGATGTTTAGAGAGGGCTTGCATGTCCTCTGGGTTATTAAACAATTCCGCAAATTCCTTATACTACACAGGTATTTCGTTATTAGCAGTCCGGCTAACCTGTGGAGGACCCTGGGCTAGGTGTCCTAGCGCTTTGGAAGAGGTGGCGCTAACCTCCT
This sequence comes from Hymenoscyphus fructigenus, assembly GCA_001414455.1. Lineage (NCBI taxonomy): Eukaryota > Fungi > Ascomycota > Leotiomycetes > Helotiales > Helotiaceae > Hymenoscyphus > Hymenoscyphus fructigenus. The sequence goes on along the minus strand of LKUV01000051.1, from coordinate 364,195 downwards.
TCCAGCCTTGCAGTCACAACTGTGTATAGTTACATTAACTGAAAGTAATACTATGTTTCTTCTAGTTGATGTCTAGATTATGCTCTCGAATCCAGGGCATACCAAGTATTGCTTCCTTGTTCTCTATCTCAACGACATTGAATTATGTGTCTGAACAGTGTCCGTCGATAGTAGTCTCTATAGGGATGGTTCACTAGTTAATAACTCTGTTTTAGTAAGCGACATCAGTCTCGTCAACAATACTCAAGACGTAGGGTAAAGTTTTCTTGACTAGGATGTTAAGCCTTTTGTAGGCTTTTAGGGATATGAAATTGCCTGTTGCTCTAGAATTAATTATAACCTGTAATTTCTTTCCCCTAATAGTAGCAATTACATAAAATTGACTCTCTCCTGAAGTAGCGTGCAGTTCTGGTCTAACATAGTAAATGTCAAACATATTATTTTCAGCATTGTCAAGCCAAGCCATGGTATTCTGAGCCCATAGAAAGAATATAACTTTTTCTTGATCTGTATATACTACTTTATATATCTGTTAATATTCCACTCCTACCTGATAGTCTAGCAGTGTTCCTGTGAACTGCTTGTCTAATGTCTAGTCAGATGTTAGTCATAGTCAGTGACATACCCACTCTGTTGTAGAGGGACCTAGGGTCTAAGCAGCCTAAAGTTCTCCTTCTACTAGGTAGTAGAATTCCTCAGGCAGTGGCGTCTCGTCACAGTTTATAGTGTAATCATATTCCTTCTCTTCCCTAGAGATGTGTCTAGAACCCTCGTGTCTAAAGCAGATATAACCTACTTGATTATCATTGATAATATACTGTTGAAGAGGAATAGGATTATGTCCTATAGTAACATGTGGGGACTAAAAGTCTAGCCTTTCGCCCTTCATGTCTACCCAACGATTTCCTCTCTCATAGGTCCTAATAAAGACCTATGTGTCCCCTACCTAGGGTTCTCCACTCTAATCATTCCTGCCTGACAATTCTGATGACTCAGAGGACTCTTCCTCTAAAGTACTGGCTGGTGATTTGTAAGTAGCCTGTAATAGTAACTCATGTTCGTTCTCTGAGCGAGTGTTGTAATATTATTCAAGGATAGAATCATCCTCTTCTTTAACCTAAGTTCTATATCTATGTACTTCCAATTCCTCATCAGAGAGCTCTTGTGTTTCCAGCAATGCTATCTCCCTTTGGAAGGTGGCATTGACTTGTTTTCCCTTGTTGGCTTGCTTCTTCAAGCTACATTCGTTTGCTCTATAGCCTGACTAGCTATATGAGTAGCATAAATTCTGCTTGCGTCAGCGGTTCCGTTCTTTCTAGGAAAGTTTGCCTTTTTTCTCTTTGATCCTGGACTTGTGTGTTACATTAAGTTCCATTGGATCCCCTTAGTCATGACTTTTCTTGGGATAGCGTTCCTTGAAGTAGCTATAGTTCCCTTTTTGTTCTAGGCGTTGCTTGTACATGTGGTTGTCAATTCAAATTAAGCTGTCTACTAGCTTCTTTAAGTCAGTAGGCAGGTCAGAGCGTGATAACTCATCTTTTACCACGTCCTTGAGACCTCAGTAGTATTGATCGATGAGAGCACTGTTGTTCTATCCTACTCTCGCTGAGTATTGTTGAAATTCCGATGTATATTTCGCAGCAGACCCTGTCTAGGTAAGGCGTTAGAGCTTATTGACTACTTTTTTCTTGATGTCAATATCTCCAAACACTCTCTATAGTCCTACTTTGAATCCTTTTACGTTGAAAAATAACCCCTGAGTTACAAGACTTATCTTCACAGTTAGCAAACCGTCTGTATGTTGTCCCTCCCAATATTCCTCAATGTATAGCTCAATCCACTTGTAGGCATCTCCCACAAGTCAAGTCACCATCCAACAGACTTAGTTAGATTCGTTCAGAAACTTGTCCCCGTGGAACCCTAGGTACATAGAAGATTTCATAAGAAATTCTCCGAGTGTTGCTAGGTTTCCATTATATTTGTTAGGCATAGAGACCTTGATGTCCTCTCTGAGAGTAACATTTGGTCCCTCTACTGCCAGTGTTAGAGGCAGTATAGGCGCTGGAGTGTAGTCTCTTTCGCAGCCAGAGGAGGACGACATAATCATGGTCTTACTTCTAAGCAAGGTACTCAAAGTATAACGAAACTACCTAACAGGTCTAAACAAACGTAACTAGTCTCGAAGGTTGGTATGTAGTAAGAAGTATAAGCGCGCGAAGTGTTCACTTAGAAGTAAACTTGTTACTTATATCAAAAGAGTTAGAAGTAATAACTTAATAACTAAGATGATAAACTAAGTTGAGCACAGAGCTCCTATCTAATAGCAGACGTGCTAGTTATATATAGAACCTTCATTTCTCTGTGCTAGCTCGCTAGCTCGGTCGCTGTGTCGCTGCTAGACTGCTAGACCCGTCGCCCCGTCTAGCGAACTCCCCGTCACGTGATTCTAACCAAAGGAAATCCCTGGATCGTTTAGCTAGCCTAATTGATCTCTATTTGCTATAAGAGTATCCGGTAGTGCTTGACCTGTCAGGACGCCGCCTGGTCTTCACTTGTCACGTGTGCACGTGATTCGTGACACCTAGAGGATATACATGTCCTCCTTAAACATTAACTATAGAATTATGAGATTAAATTAAAAGAGAGTTATAACCTCAAGAAGTAGAAGCTTTAACCTTATAATTAGAGGAACTTATAGCTTCTCGAGAAGTATATACAAGAAGGGATTTAAAAAAGATATATCTGAAAATTAGACTTGCTAGCTACTTCTAATATACTTATTATATTCAAGAAGAACAATCTAAATAGAAGAGTTTATGTTAACTACAGAGACGTTAACAAGGCAACAGTTAAGGACACTTACCTATTGCTAGAAGGTTAGTACTTGTAGAACAAGTTAAGAAAGGCTAAGATATTTACTAAACTCAATTAGCAAAATGCCTTTAGCTTAATATAGATTAAGTAAGAGAACAAATAGAAGACAGCCTTTGTCTTACTATTAGGCCTCTATGAGTACATAGTAATACTGTTTAGTCTAACTAACACACCTGCTACTTGTTAGAGACAAAACAACAAAATACTTAAGGATCTCCTAGGAACAACTGTTATCTATTACCTAGACAATATTCTTGTGTTTTCAGAGAGATTAGAGGACTACAAGAGATATGTTAAGGAAGTCCTACAAAGACTTACAATAGTAGACTCTTGCCTTAAACTTTTGAAATACAAGTTTAGAGTAACTTATACTATCTTTCTAGGGTATGCTATTACTCTAGAACAAATAGAAGTAGACCCTGAGAAAGTTAGAGCAATTCTAGAATAGAAGTCACTAAAGAACGTTAAGGACGTCTAATCTTTCTAGGGATTTACTAACTTCTGTTAACAATTTATTAGAGACTATACTAGAATCTCGAAACCTATAATAAACCTTACAAAAAAGAATGTTTCTTTTATATAGGATAAGGTTGTTAAAGTAGTATTTCAAGTAATAAAAAAGAGATTTACTAAGAAACTAATTCTCAGGAACTATAATGCTAACAAACCAAGCACTATAGAGACAGATACTTCTAATATAGTAGTCACTACTATATATCTTTAACTAAATAACAAGGAGAAACTTATGCCTATAGTATACTTCTCTAAAACACTAGATTCAGCTTAGTAAAACTATAGCATCTATAAGAAAGAGCTTCTCGCTATAGTTATAGCTTTAGAACATTAGAGGATCTACCTACAGAGTGCAAAGCACTAAGTATTAATCCTCACTAATTATAAGAACCTTAAAACATTTACAACAACAAAAGAACTTAGTAATAGACACCTTGTAAGGTAGTTACAAACTCTTGCTAGATTTAATATATTAATTTATTATGTCAAAGGAACTAATAATCCACAAGCAGACGCTTTAAGCCGTTAACCTAGTTATAAAGAGAATAAAGAGTACAAAAAGATTGTAATCTTAAAGACTCTAGAGAATAGAGACCTAGCGCCAGCTATATATGAGATAGCAGTAATAGAAACTAATAACCCTTAGACAAAGAAAATCTAGGAAGCCTAGGAACTAGAGCAGCTAGCTCTAGCTAAGCAGAGACAAAATAATAAAGAACAGTATACTAACAGAAGGTTACATGTCTCTAAATCCTATACAAAAGAATTTGTTAAAGAGTACTATATAGCTCTAGTATATAGTCACTAGAGAGTTTAACAAACTCTCTAGCAAGTCAAGTAATACTACTATGTTGATCGCCTATTAGTAGTAGTCAAGGAAGTAATAGCAGAGTATAATACCTGTACTAGAAACAAGGCTTCCTACTATATACCTTATAGACAGATAAGTACTACTCTAGTACTACAGATACCTTGGAGATCTATATTATAAGATTTTATAGTCAAACTACTAAAATCCAAAGACCTAATAACAGGAGTTATATATAACTTAATCCTAGTTATTGTTAAACAACTCACAAAGTATATAATACTTGTGTTATATATAGAAGCAAGTATAGCAGAACACCTAGCTTATGTATTTCTATAGAAAGTAGTTACTTTACACAGTCTACTAAAAGAAATAATCTCTAATAGAGACAAGCTCTTTACCTTGAAATTCTAGACAGCTCTTACTAAACAACTAAGAGCGAAAAGGAAGCTGTTAACAGCCTTTCACCTCTAGACAAATAAAGAAACTAAATAAATGAATTAAGTTATTAAAGTATACTTGAGATATTATGTAAACTATAAACAGAATAATTAGGTTAAACTACTGCTCTTAGCATAGTTTACCTACAATAGTTCAACAACAGAAACTATACTTGTTATACTATTCTATACTAACTACAGGTATGAATTAGTTACTTATCAAGACTTATTACAGAGTACTATCAATAATAACAAAGCAGGATTATAAGACTACAAACTCAGGGAATTACACAGGAAGCTTGTAGAGCAACTTTAGTTTATAGCAGAACGTAATATATACTACTACAACAAACAACGTAGTTAGAAGCTAACGTTAAAAGAGAGAGATAAAGTCTATTTAGTTAGAAAAAACATTGACACTAAAAGACTAAGCAGTAAACTAGACCACAAAAAACTTAGACTATTTAAAATCAAACGTGTTAAAGGACCTCTGAATTATAAACTTACACTACCAAAGACTATAAATATCTATCTAGTATTCTATATATCCTTGCTTGAACTAGTACTACTAGGAGCACTACTAGCTCTACTCACAGAAATCCAACCTGTCAACCCTAATGTAGAATACAAAGTCAAGAAGATTCTTGACTATAAGGTTGTTAGAGGACAGGTTAAGTACCTGATTAAGTAGTTAGATTACCTACATTCAGAGAACACTTAGAAACTAAAGGGAAATCTCAACCAGTGCTAGGAGGAACTTCAGGAGTTCTACTACTAAAACCTAGAGTTGTCTACATCTTGTAGTCAGCTGGGAAAGACACAAAGAAGGCTAGGTTAAGACCTAGGTCAAGGGCAGGGTCAGAGGAATCAGGAGTAGGAAGAGCTGCTAGCCTAGCAGCCTCTTCCTCTCTTCTGTCTTTTGTTTCCTGTTTCTCCTTTTCTTTTCTTTCTAATTCTTTAGTAGTATCTAACTCATTAAGTGAGTTAAGACTAGCTACTATCATTCTCTTTTCTCTATCAAGGAGAAGATGTTTTTGCTGTCACAAACAGAGGATTTTAGCTATAGCCTCCTCCTCCTAAGAATCCAACAGAGCCTTTTGCTTCTCGATAGAAGCCTAGTCTAAAATCAAGGGCATTTAGTTACGTTTACAATAGTTACAAGATTTTCCTTGCCTAGCACAAGTAGAGCAGCGAGAATATTAGTTGCCTTGTATTGTAACACATCAGCGAGGTTTACTAGCTAAGTCGAGGGATTTCTTACAACAAGTACAAGGAGCTATTTTGTCACTGTGTCGTTTGATATAGAAACTAAGGAACTAATGTTTGATGTGTTTCTTATTGTTAGGAGGTGGCATAATAAAAACAAGAGAAGGCTGCTAGCCTTCTAACAATATTTCTTAGGTTGTACTTAAGCGTAGGGACACACTAGGCTAAGAAGAGGATAGTGTCACAAATCACGTGTTAGTACGTGATAAGTAAGTCTAGATGGCATTCTGACAGAACAAGATACTATTGAGTAGATATAGGTTAGAAGGATTGGCTAGAGTAGCTAGCCGATCCAAGGATTTCATTTAGTACAAGATCACGTAACAGATTAGGTCGCCTGGAGCGACGAGCTACCTAAGCGACTGGGTCGACTGGAGTGACTGGCGCTCCAGTCTACTCACGAGAAATGAAGGTTCTATATATGACTGGCACGTCTGCCTTTAGATAGGGGCTTCATGCTCAACTCCTTTACTTTAGTTTTCAATACATTTAGTTTTAACATCTTGAGTTTAAGTAACGAGTTTACCTTTGAGTAAACACTTAGCGCATCTAGACCTCTTACTACATAAACAACCTTCGAGACTTAAGTTACCTTTGTTACTTTCAGTACGGAAGTAGGTTTCGTTACAATAATAAGAAACTTTATTTTGAGATAGTATACTCTAGAATAGAGTAGTAAACTCTACTATAAGATTATATATCTTATTATAGAATAAGAAACTCTCGAACAAAATTATAATATATATTAGAAAGAACACTTTATAGATTATATTAGTCTTTATATCTAGAACTACTTAATCTTAAGATTTATATACTTACTATAGTTATAAAAGTATACCTTGTATACTAATCGCTACTTGGTAGTAGAAAAGATCAAGAGACAATTCACAATAGGGAGTTGAAGTGGCAAGAGAATGATGATAATATTTGGGAGTTACAAGGCGCTGGATTGCTAAGTGGAGATCCCACCCTCTGTATGTTTTTACCACCAAGGTATTTCACAAGTAGAACTACAAGAGAAAATGATTCGATGACAACACAAATAGCTAACGTAAATCATGTTACGGAGTTGGAGGAACTGGGGCAGATCACGTGTAGCGCGGCACGTGCGTACTGCGGGAATTCTGTATATAAGCTTCTGTTCCTCTGGAATTCTCTTCTTTCCTCACTTTGTTGTTCGCTTAATATAGCAGTGTTCGGTTTGACTCCGTATTCATCACAGCAAGCAGTGGTTCACTCCACACGTTCACAAATCAAACTTAGAGCGGGGAAAAGGCTAACATAACCAGTGTTTTTTAAAGAATATACTTCTAAGACCGTCCCCCTCCCAAGTAAAACAAACCTTCACGAGCTTCTACTCTGACTCGAGCTCTGAGCAACAATCCAACATATTCAAGTGCCGGATAGATTCATCAACGTGCTTGGGGTCTTCGCCAATACCACCAGGAGTTCAAATGTGAGTTTGAAGTCTAGAATAGATACGACCCAGAGCATTGGTGCTAAAGAAAAAACACTTCGAGTCCCACCGGCCTTGGCCCTTGTTTTGAAGAAGTTGATCTCCCAAAGCAAGGAAGATCTGGTGGATGCAGCCTGGAAAGGGAATAAAGTGGATATAAAATGAGTTTCCGGAGATGTAAGTGACACAGCCGAACAACATGAATGAGCCGCCCAACTTGATGTTCTCGGTACCTTGAGAATCTTCAGATGGCTTTTCTGCTTTAATTACATCAATTTAGAGTATTCTAAGAGCCATTATCTCAATCACTCCCTCAGAAGAGAAAATCAAGCACGCTAACAAGGTGCGAAAGTACGAAAACGTTTCGATAATAGTGAAAGAACCGACAATAAATTGACTAGAGACTAAGAATAGAATAACGAAAAATACTATAAATTATCTCTCTCTATCTTTAAAGAAATTACACACACGCCGCATGGCAAAGAAAACTAACCTTCAGTGGCTGCCATATTACTGGGAGGTTCGTACTCGATAATGTGAATACCGTCTGGCTCTGTTGATGCGTATACAATGAGCCCAAACTTGCCCATACCAGTACTTATACAAGCCCAACGGTAAAAGGCACAACCAAGCTCTTCTCTACTTTATCGTCATATATAATTAGAACGCTTTCCAACCCAGAGCCTGTGATGATAACTGGAAAGAAAGCAAATTGATAATAAAATAAGATCCTGGAGATATTTACAGACTATGCGAATATGCACACGAACCCCAAAATCAATGGACTCTTAGAATCGTCAGCACATTTCTCTGATACAGCATATGGAAGGTGGTTATGAGGTTTGAGGTGTAAACTCCTAGTATGGATTCAAATTCAACGTTCGCTGCCATCTAACTTGTTTTTCATCATGGTCCTTACATTCGCTGCTATGGGATCCCTCCAACTTGACATAGATATCTCCCCCCCCCCCCCCCCCCCCCCCTCCCAAAAGATATTTAACCTTCTTCCTCCTCCCGAGGAAAATCAAGCATATTACCAAGACATCGAAAGTATGAAAGGGAGTCGACAACAGTAAAAACAATCGACAGCAACTCACACCCTTAAAACTAAAAACAAGCCAAGACTCAAGAAGAAGTAAGCACGCGACTTTCGACATCCGTATCATCCTCCCAGATATCCTCGTCGGCATATACCGCCGCATCTTCATCTACTCAATCGGCTGTAGATAACCTTAGAACTTAATCAGTTTTCGTCTTTTCCATTTCAAAGAAGAGAAGACGAGATCATTTGTTTTATGTTCTATCGACCTCAATACTAGTAGACATTTATTTACCTTGCTTAACAAGAAACTTGTTTTACAAACCTCGGTGTTTTTTAACACAACTACTGTCATGGGGAAATGAAACCTTCTACAGGGCATTGAAAGTACGAATACTATTCGAGACCAGCAAAGATTTCGACAGCAAATCACCCCGTAAGAACCGGAAACAAAACTAAAATAAGTTTATAGCCCCAGAGGTACCACTGTCTTTGGCTCCAGTAAGGAAAAAAAAGCTATGTCGTAGAAATAAGCCCCTGGCTCAAACTGACATTCAGAAGTCGGTTCACCAGGACATAGAATTTATAGGTTTGACCTCATTTTTTCTAACATAGCACCTTAGAGAGGTCGCGCAACGCGTATTTATAGAAGCTCGAGGGGGGGATAATTGTTTCTAGCCTCCGTTGGCGAGAAAGAAGATACATCTACCTCCCCTGGAAATTCCACTTGAACCCTTCAGGCAATCTTCGCACTCTCACCACAACTGCGAAGGTGTAAGACAAACATGTCTTGTAGAAACTTAACTCATATGCTCCTTTGTTGCGTTGCCAAAATCGACTCTCTGGCCACTGTCAAATTCAGATGGATACAATTAGTAAAACCGAGAATTTAAAATCATCAACGAAAGAGAAAGTACAAACTGGATTATGAGAGCAGTTAGAAAAAATAGAATCAGTATGGAGTTTTTCGACAGCAGGGCAAACCAAGTGAAAAGAGTAAATACCAAAGCAAAGAAAGCAATGTTACTCGGTTACTGCAATCTAATCCTCAATCTTTGCTAAACATGGATTCGCAAAACTTCATCTGGGTAAGGCGAACCACAAAGTATGCAGTGGATAAACTCAATGTATTCCTACACCTCAGAATGACGTGCCAGTTTCGATGATTTTCTCTATAGAATCCCGATTCAGCCCATTGAGCTCACCACCTAACCCACCAGACAAAAAAAAACGCCTCGCTCCATAATGTATTCTACTCACTAACCCCTCACCATCGATTCTGTAATATGTTTCCCCGAGCCGAAAAGAGCCTATTTTACAAGCCCACATAGAGCATTAAAGACCAGCACTTATTTCTTCCTAACCTGCTTCGAAGTCATCTTTCTAAAGGCCTCCGCACCACCCGCACCAATAGGTCTCGACATCGGATCAATACCCTTGCTAGGATCAAAGGTACTCTTTGGAGCAATAGTGTAACTGGTATTCGAAGTTTCCAATCTCGCACGAGTACTTTTGTTTGGTTGAGCGAGCACACGTTCTCGTTCGATTTCTCGTTGGGACATGCCTGCTCGTTGCGAGGATGGGGCTTGTGAGGCTTGGGTGCCGGAGGGACGAAGTGCGAGTTGAGCGGCCCTGTGATGCTGTTAGTCAAATGAGTAGTAAAACGATACACAGGGATACGTACTGGTGATCGAATTCTCTGGTGGCCACTTTTCGTTGTTTGAAATCGTCACTTCGTTTCAAGATAGGTCTTGACCAATCTCCCAATAACCGTTCAGCAGTTCTCTTTACTCCGATCTCGGGCTTCTTGCTCTTGGTGTAGAAAAGAACGATTTTCCCTATGCCGCTACTCAATAAAGCTTCCTTCTCGATTGGTAGACGGGCAAGTGCCGCAAAAAGATCTCGTTGGATAGTGTATGCAGGGAGGCTTCCATCGGGTAGGGGTTCTAGGAAGTATTTGACGGATTGTAGGAAGTTGGTATCGGGGTCAACGATCGAGTGTTGGACGGTGTTTCGGTTCAAAAGTTGGACCACCTCTGGAAGCATCTTCAGTTTATGGATGGCGGGTTCGTTGTTCTCGCGCGCAATATTGTCTGCCGAACAAGCTTTTTCCATCTTGACTTTAAGATCTGCGATCTCCTCATCGAATGCCTCTTCGAGATCCTAAAATGTATTAGCATAAAAACCAAACCAGGCGTGATCTCAACATACCACTTCATCCTTCTTGCGTCTTCTCTTATTTGGATTCTTCAACGCCATATCCATCTGCTTGTCCAAAGCCCTCCGCCGTCTCTCATCCGGTGTCAAATTTGCCTCATTTTCAGGTGATGGTGCCTTCTTTTCTCGTGCAGGTCCATCTCCCCTCTTCCTCTCACCATCAGGTCTCGGCTTCCGGACTCTCTTGCCCTCCATACGCTCTCCATCTGGATCTTCGTCCTCATCACGGCGTCTCTTCTTCTTGTCGCGTTTGCCCTCTTTCGATTTCTTGCCATCCTTATCGCTTCTCTGTCGCTTGCTTGCCTTTAATGTGCCAACAGCGTATTCATCTAGTTCCACCGGTTTCTCGTCCAGGGCGACATTTTTGGGATCGAAGTCCTCAAACTCTCTTTCGTCCACTTCGGAAAGATCTGATGCGAGGGAATCGTTGTCATCGTTGTCGTTCATGTCCACATCGTCGTCCGCTCCTGGTGCTACTTCGGGTACCTCTGAGCCTACTCTGCTTGCGTCTGCGGGGCCATTTCCAGCTTCTGGAACTGGCGAGGCGACCCTCGAATTGTCTGAGTCGGACATGTTGGGCGTTGTAGAAAGAAGATGTAGGTGGAAGGCGGAATAGTTAGGTAGCTTTTGTAGTCTCAGAACAGCGCGCGCAATGAAAAGTCGGCTAGTGAAATGCTACAAACTTAAAAGGATTGCGACGCCCTCTAGAAGAAACGTGTTTGATATTAATAGTTGTCAAAGAGAAAGTGAAGTTGCTCTTGCTCTTGTACGAATTCCAGGCACAATCGCGAGAAGGGTCTAGCGTTCGACACCTGGATCCCGAGGCAACAACATCAACCATTTGCGCCTGCCCTGCAACCTTGTTTATTTACTCTCCTGCTCCTGCCCAGTTTGCGCCGAATTCAACATCACCACTCGAACTTTTGCAACACCCCCTAACACTCATTGCAAAGCACCGCCTCAACCATGTTCAACAATCTCAACTCCCAAAGACGGACACATGAAAGTCCCATGGATTGGGAATGGCAAAACCAAGCACCAGTTGACCCAAACAGTCCTTTCCCCCAATACAAACCCCAACAAGGCCAACCAAAACGTAAATTCACCCCATCACTTCCCAATCCCAAGAATTCCCCCGCTAACATTCAAACAGCAAGTTTCGAATCCGCAAAATCCACAAGATCTTTCATGACTACACCTGCCAAAACCGCCCCTCCATTCCGAAATCCCTCCTTCACAACCCCAAGAAAGCCATTCGATCCAGAACTATACTCCGAAGTCTCAGGCGCCGAATCCTCACCCGCAGACACCATCGGCGGAGACGACACACCCGAACCCGACATCCAAAAGATTAGCGCGGGCATGGCGGTCCTACAAAGTCCATCGCATAAAGCGCCCTTATTTGGCAGATACGGAACTGGATTTCTAGGAAGTAGTCCTGGTCGAGGCGAGCGACGTCAGGGAAAAATCAGCACGGCGCTCACACATAAATTGAAGAAACGCAAGAGGGTGAAGCAAGATGTGAAGATGTATGGAGGATTATCAGACTCCGAGTCGGAATCAGGCGAGTCACGGCCTACGAGTAAGAAAGGTGGCAAGGAGAAGGAGAAGAGGGAACATTGGTTCGCATCTTTCATGTCGGGCATCGAATCGCGACCGGGACTTCCTTATACGCTATCGGAATACATACAAGTCGGCTTCAACTTGTTTTTCTTATTCGTCACAGTTTTCGGGATTTACACGTTTTGGTCGGCTGTTAAGGAGGATATTACGAATGCGTCGAATGTGGAGATTTCGATTGCACAGGAGACGATTGCTCAGTGTGCAAGAGATTATGTGAATAATAGATGTGGACCTGGTCAGATGGTGGAAGCTCTAAAGACGGTGTGCGCAGATTGGGATGTTTGTATGCGACGGGATGCGAATGCTGTTGGGAGAGCGAGAGTCAGCGCGCATACATTCGCCCAAATTGTGAACAGTTTCGTGGAGCCGATTAGTTACAAGACGATGGTATGTTGCTCCCAATCCCCCGTTCTTTCCCCAAACCCATCAACAAAATTCTAACATTTGTATTTCAGATCTTCGTAGTTCTCACGGTAATGGGCGTCCTGCTAGCAAACAACCTCGCTTTCTCATCCTTCCGCTCAAAACTCGCCAACCCAAATGCTCCCCAAACCTATTTCCCTCCGCCGCCCCAGAACACATACAATTGGGGTCAACCACCTCAAACACCACAGCAACATAACCAATGGGCTATGGATTATGAGCCGGTAGGAAGTATTAAGCAGATAATGCCTAGTTTTACACCTGGACAGAGGAGTCCTAGTAAAGGGCAAAGAAGCCCGAGTAGGGGGAGACGGAGTCCTAGTAAGGGTTATTGATGACTGAAAGGAAGGTACGGCGGTTGGATTCTTGTTTTTTTGTTATTTGGGTGGGAATGGAGTTTAGAGGGATGGAAGCAATGGTGTACAGTACATATTTGGGTGCATTGTTTGGGTATGGTGAAATTGGCTTATTAGTTGATTTCTTTTTTGAGAATGGATTTCCCTTCTTTTTTCAAAATCTTGTGGATGGAACTCGGGTACTTGGCTTCTTTCTATGATGACTTGGTGAATGGGTGACTTGAACCCCCACCAACCCTACATGTCGTTAAATTTTCCGGAATAGACGGTGATTTAGAAATTCGGTGAAGTGCTGAACTCGCCAGTTGTGGAAAGGGACAAGATTTGGTTTACTCGATAATTGGCAGGTAATCTGGTACATTACAAGTAAGCTGGTAATTGGCCGATAATCAAGTTATTAACAGCTAAGCTATTGGTTGGCAGATAAGCTAGTACTTTACAAATACTCTAGTTGTTGGCAGCTAAGCTATTTATTAGCAGATATGCTAGTCATTAGCAAGTAACCTCGTTGTTGGCAAGTAAGCTATCGATTTACAAGTAACTGCGTCCCGCGATCTGGTGCCCCAAATGAACAGCAAGCATTATACACTGTATCATAATCCAATTTAACTCACCAAACCCAAATCCAAACACATTATGTACCTCCCCGTACACCATGAGTGATAGAGACGCAGTCCAAAAAAAGTCAACGGTCTATTCATTAAACCCCCTCCCTACCTACGCCTCAACCATAATAAAAATATGTGTGGCAAAAACGTATCGCGAAAAAAAAAATCAGCTCATTCATAATCATCACCTCTCTTTTTTCTCGCCTCTCGATAATTCCATTGATCCGCTGTGCTGTCATAAAGAAGCTCTTATCTTTCTGTACTGGGGGTAAAGAGGGAGTGTTACGCTGATACTCTCTCAAAAAAGACCATTTCCATATACCCATTTGCCTCCATCCATCATCCATCAGTCATTCATTCAATGTCCCACATTCCCGTCCGAAGTAGAACACCAACCCATTCAAAGGAACACGAGAGAAGAATTCCACCCAGATCAGAGTAACCCCCACCCAACCCATCATCTATCAACAACCCCCAAACCCCTTCCCCTAATCCCACCCATCTATCTCCTCTTAACCTCCGTAGCCCACCCCTCAATCCCCTCCCCCCGACTCCCCACCTCAAGCCCCGGAATCCGAACCCCCTCCATCCCAGGCGTATCCTCAAGCCACTTACTGCCCGCCATCCCCCCAGCATTCGCCCTCTTCTCCGGCGTCAACTCCAGGAGCGGAATAAGGAATTCAGCAATCTTCTTCGCCTCTTCCTCCTTAAAATGGTATTTCTCCTTGAGGACATCCGGTAGAGCCCAGTGTCTTAAGCGGTGAATATTTCGGAGCTCGCCCTTTCGGTTGAAGATCTCTTGACTCCATTTGCCCGAAAGGCAGAGAGATTTGGGAAAGGGGCCGAGAAGCTCGATGATTTGCGCGATATGGTCGTCGTCTTTGCCGTATTTGGTGCCGGATTGGGGGTCGAAGAGGTAGTCGCCGGTAATGAGTTCGAAGACCTATATATTCGTTAATTCCAAGATAATCGAGAGGTGAGAGGATTTCCAACTTACCATTGCAGCCATACTCCACACATCGGTACTTGCTCCCCACTTTGCGCCCAGAATTACCTCGGGCGATCTGTATTGTCTAGTCTGAATATCATTTGTAAAGTGGTGGCCTGTCCAACATGCGTTACCCAAATCTGCAATCTTCACTGATATTATATCTCCAGCAGCGGCTTCCTCGACCTTTTTCGACTCGCTGGACTTGTCGAGGGATATTCCGGACACTTCCCGAGTAAGAATGTCTCTGTTTGGTAAATTAGATGATAAACTAAAAGTGAATGGAGATGGTAAAAGCTTACGCTGTTCGCTCTCTTTGCTTATGCTTATCTTCGTCCTCTCTCTCTGTTTTAGGTGATGCGTCTTTTGAGCCACCTATTGCAACAATCATTACGACGGGATTCAAAGGAGGAGTAGCAGTGAGTGAATCTCTGATGGGAGAGTCATTACCTTCTTGCATCATCTGATTCAGACTTGTATGAGAACTTGGTGTACTACCAGGAAATCTCATCAAATCGGCTTGACTGAAGCTGGCGTTCAGAGGACTTGGTAAAGGTTGACTACCGGTGATTAAAGTTCGCCGTCTTCTCCGTCCATTTCGATTGTCTTCCTTGTCATCTTTCTTTTCCTCCTTGACAAAAGTCTTGACAATCTGTTCCACGTCGCCAATTTCTATCAGGACGTTTTCTGGCTTGAGATCTGTATGTATAATTCCGCATTCTCGGTGTAGATAATCCAAGCCCATGAGGACTTGCTTGGCAATTTGCTTGACGAGTGGCATTGGTATACCCCGGTGATTCCATCGTTTGATCAGACCCAGCAAATTCTCACCCAAGACTTCAAATACCATGCAAACGTGGGTGCCGTTGGGACCCTTGTGCTCGAAAGAATCAAGGAGGCTGACGACGTGTTTTCGTCCGGGGTGATCTGGTTTGGCTGCCACGATCTTGTTGAGCAGCTTGATCTCGTCTATGGCGGTTTCTGTGTAATGCGCTGCAGACCGTACGACCTTCAATGCAACGTGCTTCTGGGTGACGTTATCTTTGGAGAGCCACACGGTTGAAAAGTGCCCCCATCCCAACTTGCGCACCACCGTGTATTTTCCATCCTTGAATTGTTCGCCGACGGATACGGGGTGGTAACCACCTTTGCAGTAGTCTTCGGAGTCTTCTTCATCAGCAGTCGTCTCGGCGGCATCTTCCCGTACGGAGGAAGAAGAGGAAGGAGTTCGGTTCATGGCAGATTTGGAATTCGAAGAGCCGGTCGTTCTGTGTGGTTGATTATGGGTGGTTAGCAAGTTTTTAAGCAACGAAGTCATGTTGTAGAATTAAATAGTTGGTCGGGAGCGACCATTTTTTGGACCAGCCAGCAAACTGGGAATGAATTGTTTTGCGGGGCGGCGAATGCGCAGGGAGCGCGGTGAATAAGACCCAGCTCAGTCAATCAGTGGGATGATGTCGTAGTAGGTGGAGGTGGATTCTGACAGCGGCGATGGCGACGGCAACGTTTGATTGTGTTGTTGTTGTTGTGCTGGGCTGGCTGACTGACTGGACTGAGGTGGGATGTGATGTGGTGATGAGGGGAATGGAGGGGAAAAGTCGTCGGGGTTGTCGAATAACAGAAAAGAGGCGTTTGGAGAGAGACGGGACTACTACTTACCCTTGGTTCGACGATGCTAAGTTCGAGGCACTCTCAACATCTTGCTGCCCCTCAGTTGTGATAATGGGCTTTAGCTCCTTCTTCCGCTTCTTGGTGGCGCCTCCATTGGAGACATTGGATACTTGTTGTTTTGCCTTCTGGATCGCCGCCTGCGCCAGCGTGCTGCTGCCGTTCATTGTATGGGGAGTATGGGCGGGAGGCCTGGTGTTTTGCGATACTTTTTCTCAGGTGAAAGGTCTACGATGACGCGCTTGAGATGCGCTGCGATTCTGCGATTCTGCGAGGGTGAGTGGGGGATGTCTTGTTTCGTATCGGCTTTTCTCGCGGCTTGGTGGGCAGTGTCTGGCCGAGTCTCGTCGGCAGCGATCGGGGGTGGAAATGCAGCTATTCACAGATGTGCGATGGTGGTAAGGTAGTGAATGTGGCAGTGGCAGAGCAGTTGGCAGAATGGGCGGGGCTATGGATGGTAGAATGATAATGGGTTGATGATGGGGAAGTAGGTATCGTAGTCCTTAGCAACAAGCGCAATGGACATCGGTTGCTGCGATTCAAGGTTACTCTACTTGCCAACCTTGTCCGATACTCGTAGCGCGGGCGTAATTCGTTGCAGAAAAGCTGGCAGTACGGGCAGTAGCTAGATGGGGAAGGGGAGCCGCTTGCTTCCGTTAGAACCTGGTATTATTTAATATGGGAGCTGGGCTGAGCACACAGTGAAGGAGGGGTTCTTTTCTCTGAAGGGATAGTCCCTCTCTCGCCCTCGTTTTTGGGAGCGTGCGAGGCGCTTCTGTTGTTGCTCTAGCCGCCGACACCTTCATTTATTTCCTACAAATTTCCGCTCGTCTCATCCAGCCGCTGGCTTTTACTATTATCATTACATACGGCACAAAAAAAGATACATATGTACCTAGCATTCTGGCCACAATATTGATTCCGCGTCTACGTTCACTAAAGGAAATTATACAGGGATGAAACAGGTCTAGAAGAAGCCCAAAGAGATCCGATCCGTCCACTACGGCACCTACGGCACCTACGGGAAGGATTTGGTTTGTGTAGATAGCAAAGGAGCTTGCGTTATCATCGGCATCTTCTATTTGATAGCATATTTCATAAAGGCGGCAGTCAAGTACTCGAGTAGCTCTTGCTCAACCTTCCCGGAGAATAGAAACAACAATAATATGAATTGCATTAAAAATCTGTCTCCACACCTCCTAAAATAAAAGGTTACTACTCGAATAGATCAGGCTTTCAAAAGGCGAAAGTTACTCGCCCAGAAGGAGCTGCTGCTTTTAAGATCCTTACAGGAATCCCCTCGTGAACCAATAATCACCCCTCATTTGCCAGGATCTCAAGACCGAAGCTACCTGCATAAAATCCCTCAACATTCTTTACTTACTTCACCTACTTCACTTGTATATTGAAGAAAAAGAGTAGCACCAGGCGCAAACAGTGAATAAATTGCCTGGTAAAGCACATGTAATGCTTGTCCCAGCCACACTTTGATAGTCAGGGGTAGGCCGAGAAGGGGAGGGGCAATTTCCTAAGCAACTCGGAATATTTAATGGATTCATTGGCCTCTTACCAAAACCTCCAAAACATCGTAGACAAATAAAGAACTTTGTTACGCGCCTACTTAACCCCCTATCTTTCCAAGCGCTAAAGTATTGGTCCAGCTAGTCGCAGGCTATCTGGATATACAGCTCAGCTGTCAAGTTATCACGGGAGTGAGAGTAAGAATAATTGAGAATTCTACGTTTGTTCAGATGACTATTAATATTTGGTTATCTATGAAGCAAATATAAGTTACTTACTCTTTTCTTGAGAAATCTTTACATCTAAATCATAAGCTGAATTATAAATATCCTCAAATCATAACATATCTATTCCGCACCTTTCACTTCGATCACATATTCTTACTCCCAAGGTTCCATTTATATAAAAATCTCACTTTATTCACTACTACCTTGTTATTAGGAAAAGTACTTTCCATTTAGCCCTTCCACGCTTCAGCCTACAGTACGTGTACTACAACCCACTTATCCAACCCACTATAGGTAGTTCAGAGTAACAAAATAAAAAACATAAAACTTATATCAAAAACTTAAGATAATCAACACTCATTTCCCTCTCATTAAAAGGCCAAACGCTCAATGTTCTATATCTAAGAGAAGCTTTGACGTTCGAACAAAATTTAAACTCCAGAAAAAGATAAGGAGTCTAAAAAGAGCCTGAAAAAGAGGTCTAAATTTAGGCGAAAAGATACTGTTCAAAAGAGGAAGAACATTCAACTCACAAGAATAACGTCATAGTCTAACCTTCTTCTAAACAAGATAAGTTATCACTCTAAGTCAAGTAACAAACAGAAACTTCCTATTTTTAGAAGATAACGGCGTCTAGACTTTTAAATCTAAAAAGCTTTTGAGAAGCTCTCTTTTACAAACTATTCTGAAGAAAAGAAATAAACATATAATCTTACTAGTATCTATGCTCTAACCTCTTTTATATATTATATCTAAATCATAGAAAAGAAACTTGAACCAACTAAGATAATCGATTGTTTTGAAGTACTTGTAATCAATGAGTGAGATTAAGATGAAAATCCAAGCATAGAAAACTTTAATAAGTCTATTATTCTTCTAAAAACAATCGAGTAATATTATTTATTTAATCAAAGAGATAACGATAATGAGTAAGACTAAGTTACAAATAACAACTCGATGAGCAGTTCCAACCTTGTCTCACCCTAAAAAAAAACATAGTGAATACAAAGATTCAGATTCACCAAACCCATTATCACAAACTCAAAACGTCATCCCGCATTCACACCCCATACCACCACAGTCACGCAGTGAATAAAAATCTAGGGTACCAATAAGTCACTTACTCACAGAAAACCCTGTATAACTTGCCATCTATTCAACATCCCTTGAAGTATTTCTGTTTAGAAACACTCCATCACAGATACACTTTCCATCCCAATTTGTCAAAGTGAAATATCCTGTTTAGAAACTGCTCTACTGGATAAATCACTGTTCGATACACAGATCAGAACCACTTAGTTCACTAATAAACCCAAAAATCCAATCTGAAATTGGCCTGGCAACCAGGCAACTACGTCTTATCATTGAAGTCATCCATACCATCCCCGTCCATTACATCTCATTCAAATCCTCCACCTCCACCCTTCAACCTCTTCTCATCTAAACCTTCCCATCTCCGCAACTCAGCCTGTTCTCATCACCACCACAGGCAACCCCTTCACCATGACACCTCCAGAAAACAGTCTTGAACCTCTAGCCCGCTGGGTAGGAGAAAAGATAATCTCCTTCGTCTCCCCCTCAGGAAAAAAGGTCAAAGAGGAGAAGAAAAGAGAATCAACACCCTCCCCCCCATCAAGTCCCGAATCACATCTTCGAAAACCACCTACGAACCCCCAAGGACCGGCACTAAGCCAAACCAGACCAGTGCCAACCCGCAAACTATCCCGCCAATCCCCCTTCGTCCCAAAATCCGCTTTGCGAGAAGCTGCAGAGGTATTCGAGCCTCATCGCCAAAGAGAACGAGAGCAGATGACACCGATAACTCAACCTGCTCCCCGACGCGAACCAGATATCGGTAAGTTGATTGATAAACACACCGATCTCTTCCCAGATGAGTTTCCTGTTTTGGGGGCTACGAAGACAGAGTTGAGTTTCAGTGTACAAGAGGAGGCTTTGCACAATATTCAAGATGCGATGACGGACTTGCAATCCCTTCCCCCTTCTCGCTTAGCCGCACCCAAGAACCGCCAAAATACAGGATCTGAACTCCGTCAACGAGATAAGATCGCAAGAGAACGGAAGACACGAGAGGAACATCATGGTTTTACACAGGAAGACTCAGAATGGGCACACATCAAACCCCCAACTCCAATCCCCACCCCCCCTCGTATCCTCCCTCAAAACCCACAACCGCTTCAAATCCATCTTCAAAGCCATCATAAAGAGCTAGAGCACCTCTTGGGACACATTCACACCCTCAAACTCGAGAACAAAAAAGATTCTCGTCGACGCATGAAAGAAGCCCAAGAACTCGAGAAAGCAGCTATAGATAACGAGGAGAATGATTTCGTAGGCGACATATTCCGTCCCTCCTTACCGGAGGAGTTGGCAAGACCACCACCACGTCTCAGCATCAGCAACACCTCGCAATCCCTCCCCTCCTCGCGACCACCAAACAAAAACAGAGAAGTGTCGCGAGGCCGTCCACGGCATCGCGATGGATCTAGTTCGAGTGAAGAGGTGGTGGGTGGAATTTTAGCAACGTTGAATCCATATTTTCAACAACTCCAAGCAGAACGCGATCGTCCGCAAGGCACAGCTATGGATGGAAAAGCAAAGCAGGGGGGAAAGAGCACTAAGAGCCGACGACCACCGACTCTACAACCCCATGGCCACCGCCCCAAGGATGAAAACGGTATGATCCCATTGATGGAAGGCCAAGTGATAGTTTCTCGAAAACTAGGAGAAGGGGGAAAGGTGAAAACTGCTCCGCCGGGAAAGACATATGCACCAAGAGAAACCAAATCAACATACCCTGAAAAAGACAACCTCGCATTCGCATTGGATACTAAGGAGAAGGTGGATTCAGTCCCAAGTTCCTACAAAGAAAACTCGGCTCCCGTTCTTCCTTCCTCATCATCAGGGTCCGAAGAAGAGGAAAAGCTTCCCTGGACATCGCAAGGTCGGTTGGAAAGAATGCGTAGATTGGGCCCGTTGCCTGGGTATGGAAGTGAGTCTGAGGAGGAGGAATTGCCATTTTGACTTAGCCATACACAAAAAGGCAAAAAGGCAAAAAGTAAAAACAGGCAAGGGATGAAATGGGGGGTATATTACTATTTCCTACTTCCTACTCGAGTAAGAGATTGGGCTATGCCTTCTTCTTGCCAGACTTTGGACGCCCCCTTTTGGCCTTAACCTCCACTACATCCTCCGTGGATTCCGTTTCCACGGTTTCTTCCTCGGGATTCCCTTTTACATCATAATTCTCATCCGATCGGCCCTCATCCTCGGCCTCCTCGCCCCCCGAGATTCGTTCCTCGTTATTATTCCCGGATCCAGGCCTCTCCTCCTGCTCAATCCTTTCCTTTATTTCCTGCACCACTTTTCTCCCCTCATCCTCCTCCCCATTCCATCCCCCACAACCAAAACATCTCCACCTCCCCAATTCCCCCGGGCTCTTTGTCCCAGGAGGCGCTTGTCCATTCACTAGTCGGCAGTTTTGGCAGATCAATGCGATTCTATTCTTGGGAGACGTTTCGTCGTCGCCCATTAGGAGGTCGAGGACTCGGTCGTACCAGTTTCCTCCGGTGTTCATTTCATTGCCATGTGCGTATTGTGGGGGAGCAGAGAAGGCGTTGGGCGCGAATTCCGCTTGGCCCGCTGTTGAGGGCGCATTTTGAGGGGGATGCGAGGCTAGGTGAGGTTGATTGGGAAATGGGATTGGAGTAGATGGTTGTTGGATAGGAGTTGGGATTTGGTTCTGTCCTGGGCGGGGGATATTGGCTGTTAGTGGTGGTGGACCTGTTCCTGTTCTTTGGAGTTGGGCTTTCGTTGGTTTGGGAGTTTTTGTAGATAATGGGGCTTTCGCTTTCTTTGGTTTTGGAGCGGGTGTTGCGCCGCCGTATTTCTCTAGGAGTTCTTGGGTGGAGTTGTATTTTGTAGCTGCCTTTAGCTTATCGATTGTTCTTGTGCGCTCGGCTTGTTGGTCTTCCAAGCGTTGGGTGATGGTGTCGATTCTATAGGTGTAGTAGGCGTTTATGGCCTGTCTGATAAGGTATATGCTGTCAAATAGTTAGAGATTTGTTTTGATATAATGTGGAGAGGCAACCTACATCAAAGGACTTGCGGAAACCCCGGTGTATTCTACTGCTGTCCAGTTCTTCCACCCGACTACGAGTACTAAGACCACAGCGCAAAGAAGATATGCAAAGATAGCGTAGAGGGTCCATAATGCTTTGAGCCGTCGACCTCGCTGTCGCAGAGAATCGAGTTGGGATTGCGATTTTGTGATTTTATCGGCCAGTGACGACAGGGCCTTTTCAAACGAGGCTGGAGAATTCGCATCGCCCTGCACAGATTGCGGTCAGTATTAGCTGGGGGCAGGTGTTCAGTGGGCTTGCCTTCCAGGGCCATAAGGAGACCATTGTGAGTTTAGCTATCCAGAAGCTCGAGTATCACCATATCATGCTGTCGCAGTCACAGAGGTTGAGGTTGCAATATATGTCTTGCTCCGAGAGAGTCGCTCCGAGAGAGTCGCGTGGCATTTTGTGTTCAGAGCTCACCTCGGGGCTCCCAGACCCTTGAAGGTCCCGGAAGGCCGCCCAAGAAGCAACCTGGAAGGCAACACTAAAGGTCCCCTGTAGTCCCCTGTAAGAAGCAGTGAATCCACTGAATCCACCGTGGCACAGACAGCGCCGCCAAAAAGAAGAGCTTGTCAGGCTCACTCCTGGGGGCTGCGCTTCGAATGTTGACAGGTGTAGGCTTTGGCCAGCAGTCATTCATGAAGCCGCAACTGTCGCAGCCATGATATTTTCTTATTAATTGACTTTTTGCCTACAAGCTAGTGATCTGGTCTTATTGAAACAAATTTCCACCAAGACGTGGCCACGATGTTCCAGGTAACCACCATTTCTTTTCCCAAATGACGAATTCGCAGCCTTGCCCTCGAACACAGCTGACCTGTCCACAGCGACTCAAGGGGGCCATAGACTCCCGAATAGCAGAGGAACAAGCACGCCAGAAGTCTGCCACAGGCTCAGGCTCAGGCTCAGATCCCGCATTATCGCGATCCAATTCCACTAGTTCCCCAGCTCGACGTTCCTCCTCCCGAAACGAATCCCCCTCCACAAAGCCACGGAGACAAAAGCCAAAAGAAGGCGATGCTTCACCAGCTCGAGGGCCGGACCCTTCCGAATTCGAGAGTGCTTTTGTGATAGAAGAGGACGAGGCAGAGGAATCTCCAAGTGTAGGACAACCGGCTTCGGAAAAGAGCGATACAATGGCAGAAACGAATAAGGCCTCCGAGGCCAAAAGTCCTATAGATGGCGCAAAGAAGACGGAGAAGGTTGCAGAAACGCCAACAAAGTTATCTGATTTACCTGCGGATGTACGTACGAGGTTACAGAGATTTGAAAACTTGCAGGCAAAATATAAAGGTAGCACGATGCTGGGCGTTGGTTGTATTACTTCCATTGACACATTCTAGACCTTTTGCGCTCTTACAGGGTTGCACATGCGAAAGCCATCTCAATTGAACCATTCGAGCGAGCTCTTAAGGAGCATACGCCTTTGGAGACTATTGCCAATCCCGATGCCCTCGTTGAATACCTTGGCCAGCTGAATTTGAAGGGAGACATGGTGATGGATGAATTCAAACGTGTATCTACCGATCGCGACAATTACAAGAAGAAGTTCGAGGAATCTGAAAAGGAAACATTGGCTGTACGGGAGCAGTTGGAAACTCTGAAATCTTCACAAGCTGAGGAAAGTACCACTGCCTCGACTATACAGACAGATGCTGGGAGTATCGATACACCTACGGCTTCGGTCAAATCACCCGTTTCTTCTGTGATGAATTTGTTCTCGCCCAAGCAGAAACCACAAGCAACAGACAATAAAGACGTTAGCGAAGAGTTCTTTTCATATGATGACGAAATTCCCAAACTTCAAGCAGAAGTCAAAGAGAAAACTGCTGAAGTTGAAAGCCTAAAGTCAAGAGTCAGAACCTTGGAGACGGATCTGGCGGTTGCTCGAGAATCAAGCTCTGGCTTGGTTGCAAACCTCGAAAAGGCAACTCGAGAGCTCAACGAGTCAAAGGAAGCTGTGACCGCTGGTCAGGATCGATTGGAACAAATCAAGAAGCAGACAGAAGAGATTACGACGTTAAAACAGAAACTGGAAACCTCGGAAAAGAGTCTTGCTGATCTTGAGGCGGATCTTGAGAGCACCAAGAAAGAGTCAAGTGCGAGAATATCATCTTTGGAAACCAATATCGCAAAGGAGAAGGAGATTTTTAAGCGAGTCTTGGAATCAGAAAAGAGTTCTCGCAAGGAACATGAAGCTAGCAGTAAGAAGTTAGATGCCCAGATTAAGGAACTGGAAGCAACTCGTGCTAGTGACGTTAAGCGAATTCAAGAACTCTCTGACTCCAACAAGACTTTGACGGAACAGCTCAAAGAGGAGACCGGAAGCCATGTTGATGAGAGTGAAGCCAAGGCTCCGGCAGCAGGTACGCTAACTGTACCACCGACAACAACTGGGGGTGGCAAGAAGAAGAATAAAAAGAAGAAGAAGGGAGGTGCTCCTGCTGCAGCTGCCAAAGAAGGGGCTGCGGAGAAGGAAACAGAACAAGCATCAGCACCACCTTCGCCAATGGCTACTGATGCACAAGCTGAGATTTCAAGACTCAAGGAGGAAGTAGCCGATCGAGATTCTCAAATTTTGAAACTCCAAACCCAGCGCAAGACAGAAGCAGATCTTCGGGAAGAACTCGATCATGTTCGGGAAGAGCTCACCAATTATGGCCAGGAACACGTAGAAGCCATGGAAAGGATCAAGGAGCTCGAGGGAGAAAAGAGGGAGCTCCAGAGTAGAATTACGACGTTGGAGAAGGAGATTGATGTTCACAAATCACAATCCAAGGAGAGCGAAAAGATAGGAGTTGATTTCAAATCCCTAACAGCCGAGTACGAAGACCTCAAAACCAAATCCGCAGCCCTCCAAACCGACCTTGGAGCAGCCCATCAACTCGCAGCATCGCGATATAGGGATTTGACCGACCTGAGAGAGGTCCTCCAAAAAGCCCAACCAGAACTCAAGACTCTCCGCACCGAAAACGCAGCCCTAAAAACCACCAAAGAAGAACTCGCCACCCGTACCTCAGAACTTCGTCGCTTAGAAGCAAGAGAAAAAGATCTCCGCTCCGATGTAGGAAGTTTCAAGAAACAAGCTGCGGATCGAGAAGGTGAGATCAGGACTTTAAATGAGAAAGTCACGCAAGAAACGAATGGGCGTCTGAGAGCCGAGGATCAAGCCCGTATCGCGCAGCGGGATATGAGGAGGAGTGAGGCGGAGAAGATCCAACTCGCAGCCTCTGGAGAGAAAGCTTCTGCCGAACTCACGAAGGTGCAGGAAGAAGCCGCGAAATTACGGGTAAAAGTCCGGGATTTGGAAGAGGAAGTTTCGAAACTTAGTTCTGAATCTAGATCTCTCAGGGAGGAGGTGGTACTTAGGGGGAGTCAGTATAACAATGCGCAAGGCCTATTGGGTAGTATGCGCGATCAATCCGCCGAGATGGCGATGCAGCTCAAAGAAGCGAAGGAGCAATCCGAGTCTTTGGAAGAAGAACTCGCTGAAGTTCAACGTCTCCTCAGCGAACGCACACGAGAGGGTGAGACGATGCGTAGGTTATTGGCTGATGTTGATGATCGCGCCGACGCCAAGGTCCGCGAAATGCGAGAACGCATGGAAGCGGCTATCGAGGAGCGCGATCGCGCGGAGGACGAAGCAAGTACCAATGGTCGGAAGAAAGCCCGGGAAGTGGAGGAGTTGAAGAGCAAGATTCGAGACTTTGAACGGGATATCAAGAGGGCGGTTGATGACCGGGATGAACTTGCGCAAGCGCAGAAGGAGTGGAAGCGGAAGAGGGATGATCTTGAATCGGCATCCGAACGAGCTGGGCAAGAAGTCCAGGAAACGCGCTCGGCGATGGGTGAGCTCAGGAATGCCCTCGATGGTTCGGAGAAGCAGGTTAGGGATGCGGAAAAACAACGTTCTGACCTGAGACGTCTACTGGACGAAGCGAATCTGAAATTCGAGAAGCTGCAGAAGGAGCATAAGGTTTTGCAGGCTAAACAATTGAAGATGAACGACTCCTCAAGATCCTCAATTGATAGCGGGAGAGCGGGGAGTCCGGCGGCTAATGGGTCGGCGGGTGGCATGGATTATGTCTACCTGAAGACCATCTTGCTGCAGTTCTTGGAGCAGAAAGATAAAAAGCGACAGGGAGATTTGGTTAAGACTGTTTTGGGGCAGTTGTTACATTTTGATAGGTAAGTTTTCTCGAAATAGGAGGGAAGATTGTTGGTTTGCTAATTTTTGTTTGTGATTTGTAGGAAGGATCAGGATAAATGGTTGGCTGCTATTGCGAAATGAGAGGGTTGATTGGTATGTAGATTGCGTAGCTCTTGTATTCATAAGTTCGCTTTTTTTTGGCTTGTACGCGATAGTTTTTTGCATGAGCATGGGCGGGGGAGAGTATGAGAATGAGTATTATGAAGTCCTTGTTCCACTTTTTTTGTATATTACGTTTTGGGAAGTCGACTTGAGAGAGAGTCTGTGTGTCCAAATAGTATACTTGTACCCTGGTTTTCTTTCCTTCTTCTTTTCTGTTCGTTGTATAAATTCGACATATTTCAGTGAAAAGAGCATACTTGCTGCTTTTTGATAGGTAGGCCACAACTTTTCAAAAATGGCATGTCTCAACAGGGGGCGTAATCGCTAAATCTCGCCTAAACTGACAGGGCCCGTACGATTCGACCAATCGCAGCCTGGATTTCTCAGCGAAACGGTTGCTTGCTAAGATACAACGCCAATCGTGCCAAAACAAGAAGTTTGTGTAGGTAAACTTCAAGAGAATTGTATGAAATTTTCGGGAATATCGGCGATTGGCATTGAACTAGTAAGTTGAGGGTTCATTTTCGGAGTTTGTGTGTCCCAATGGAGCTTATCCCGTCCTTAAGCCCGGAGCTACAATTTGAGGCCCAAGATATATAAACAAGTAGGCATGCACCACGTTTTGAGCATATCATACTGCCTTTCGAGACTCTCCATTACTTGCAAACCTTTCTATAAATTTCCATCTCACATCATGGCTTCATATCTCATCACCGGATGCTCTCGTGGGCTTGGTCTCACTTTCGTCAAACAACTAGCTTCTCGTCCATTGTCTGAAGTCGGTATCATTTTTGCAACTTCTCGTAACATCTCTATAGCACTCAACGAGCTTATTGAAAAGAATCCTGGAAGAATTGTTAATATTCAACTCGAGGCCAAGAGCGAGGACAGCATCAAAAATGCTGTAAAAGTGGTTGAAGAGAAGTTAGGTGATAAGGGACTTGATATTCTTATCAACAATGCTGCAATCTCATACTGGACTCCTCAGGGACTTGCTACTATGTATAATTCCTACCTAAATTATGCATAAACACTTTCTGACAGACTTTTGCTAGGGAGGACCTTGATGAGCATTTGATTGTCAATGTTGTTGGTGTTCACTTGGTTACGAGAGCTTTCCTTCCGTTACTTCAAAAGGGGAATCTGAAGAAGATTGTCAACATGTTGGTCTCATCGTACCAAACAATTTGAAACTCCATACTAACTTGGAAAAACACGTAGATCTTCGACAGTTGGCTCCATAACCCATGCTCACCAGATCCACCTTCTCCCCACCCCAGGTTACAAAATCTCCAAGAGCGCACTCAACTCTTTGACTATGCAATATTCATTGACTTATGAAAAGGAAGGGTTCACCATTTTCTGCATCAGTCCAGGAGTAAGTCCCTCTATGTTACAACCATACTGTGTATCTCAGACTAACACTTATCAAGTGGCTCCGAACCGATCTTGGTGGTGCTCATGCAGATCTTGATGTTGAAGTGGGCGCGAAAGCTACTTTAGAGAAGATTATTGGTGCGGGGAAAGAGGAGAATGGGAAGTTTCTTAATATTTTTGTGGAGGGGTATCCTCTTTATTCGGGTAAGGATTGTGCGTGGTGAGCTTTCTTGTCTGAAATTACCTGGAACGTTTTCATTCTAGTTTGCTTTGACGCATATGTGGCTATTTTAAGTCGTAGATTCGAAATTGCCGATTATTTTAAGCTTTTCAAACCCCGTTTTTTGACATCCAACATTGCTCTACTGTAAGATCTCTTGCCCTCGTTGGTTTCATTGTTGTCGCTTGCGCTTTTGTGGATACGGGCTTTTTGGTTTCTTCCAGGCGACGAGCCAGAGGCTATTACTAACAGTGCCATTATATTTTCCGTTCTTTCCACCTAACAAAAAATGGAAAGGCTTCGTTGTCTCTTTGACTGTGATTCGTAAGAGGGGGGTTTCCAAGTTGTTCTTTGTTTATGTAATAAAGAGGGTCCTTACGCAAAGAAAGATCACCAACTTATTTTGTTTTCCTCTCTCAAATAATTAGGCTTTGTCGCATAATCTAAACAACAATTCTATGTAGCGTATATATAGAAGGGTACTTTCGTACCTACTCTTTAGATAACCAAAATTTCACTATCATATATCTACGCGCACT
Source organism: Hymenoscyphus fructigenus (assembly GCA_001414455.1). Classification (NCBI taxonomy): domain Eukaryota; kingdom Fungi; phylum Ascomycota; class Leotiomycetes; order Helotiales; family Helotiaceae; genus Hymenoscyphus; species Hymenoscyphus fructigenus. The sequence goes on along the minus strand of LKUV01000051.1, from coordinate 335,578 downwards.
ACACTTTCCTACTGTTTGTTGTTTTTCCTCGGTAAATAAAAACAACCAAAATGTCTTCCTACTACGACGACACCCCGGCTCTTTATATAGTGGATGATGAAGAGCCTAAAACAATTGAAGTCGACCCAAGAGAATTCAACGGGAAGACAACTTTGACAAAGGAGGAAATGGTCGAGTTCTTCTGCAAGAAAGGTCTTTCACGCGAAAAAGTTCGTAAAGAGGTAGGCAAGGAGTTTGAAGCTCGTGCACCTCGATACAACGGCAAGGGTGATAAACTACCTTCGGCATTTGAAGCCCGCCAAGTCGAGAGTGCTAGATCTAAGTACTATTCCGACGGTTACGGCAGATCTGGCTACTACGGGGCAGATTCTCCTCCTCAAGGTGGATACACTTCTGATGGTTACTCTAACCGTGCATCAGCAGGCTCCTCTTCGGGTGGCTATCCTTCCAGCTACGCCTCTAGTCGTTCCCCATCACCACGACGATCTCACTGCGAAAGACCTTTTTATGGGGAGTACGTTTATTCCGAAAGTTCGGGACATTCAGCAGGTTATTCATATGGAAGAAGCTCATCGCCACCTACTCCAACCCGCGCACCATCGCCGCCACCTGCTGCTAACTATGGTCGCGAGGAACTTTATAGCAGACGAGGTGAGCGTAGACCTTCTTATGGCAAGCCAGTTTCCCCGCCTCCCCGCTCTCGCACTCGGTACGAGTCCAGTCATCGTTCTAGTAGACGTGATCCATCACCTCCACGACGTGCACCAACCTCTGGAAGTCGAGGACGTAGACCAAACTATGACGACTATGAGCATCCTCAGATTCGTGTTCGTCACGTCTCCCCTGGCCCGAGTACACGCACTTACCGAAGACGCGATGGAGGCATCGTAGTCGAAGTTGATGATGAGTCTCGCAGATCAGGTAGGAACTCCTCCTCCAGACATGTTCGTCCGAGAGGCTATGGTGTAATTTACGAACGAGAGGTGGAGATTGAGTACTTGATTGCCAAGATAGACATTAGTCGACGCACAGCTGAAGACTATGTTGATCAGAACCCAAGGGACCAAGGGACCTCAAGTAGACGCCGTTAACTCATCTTCCAAGGATAGCTATGCGCCAGGCGGTAAGTCTGAAAAGGCGAAGTATTCATCGGCGGCTTTTTCTTGTGTATTTTCTCTTAGACGAGCCAGGTGTTTGTCATAAATCTTCGGATATAAACTCGTTTAATTCAGTAAGCCAAATATAGATTATTCATTCTTTGCTCGTTGAGTCACCTAACAATTGAAGTTATTTTATAATGTTTATTTATGGTCAACTAGCTTTGAAGTAGGTTTTACCGAATGCCCATTCGTTGAGACCTAATTCTCTGTCAGACGCTCTCATCGAATGAGGCACTATCTACTAATATAATATATAAAATTCTTATATATTATGGCGGTTTGCAGGGGTATGGATGGCGGGTGGGCTCAAATAAGTGACGATCAAATATCAGGAAAAAGTTAATGATTGAGGAATAGAAGAGGGAAGGAAAGCTAGTCTTTTATACTAGTCTTTTCCCTTTGTCTTTTGTTCCTCTTTCACAGACCCTGTTCCTTAAAATTCTCCCCCTCCCTGTCTAACTGTCTAAATGTCATAGTGTAAAATAGTGGGAACTCTGCTTCGCTTATTTTTCTTTATAAGTGGGCTTTCCTCCGCGTATATGCATTTCTCATTGCATCTTGTTAATTGTTCTGCACTCCCGGATACTCGTTGGTAGGCGAAAGGGTTATGTGGAAAATGGGAGGGTAGTTTTGTATGGAGTTTTTAGCAGATCATCGATTAAACAAAATTATGCATCTCGGCCTTATTACCTCAAGCGGTAAAATCTGCACGCCGCTCTTAATTCCGACCTAGAGACCCAGTCAACATATTCCACAATATTCTCATACACAACCACAGTACAAACCTCAAATCACACTTGTCTCCATGGACACCTCAAACAACCCCTCTACACTCTCAAGATCTCCCACAACAGGCTTTCCTCTATTTGGGAGCCTACCTGTTGAAATCAGACCGCAAATATGGGAACACGCCTTACCCGAGCCGGTGAGGATAACCCTCGGAGAACGAGATGCTGGCTGGTTTCCACCAAAGTTATCGAGAGCACTAATCTTGGCGAGGGAAGCGAAGGAAAAGTTTTTGAGTGGGAAATAGCAAGAATCGATCGCAGTGCGACTTCAATAATCGCATTTCGTCTGTTACTTGTCAATCACGAAGCCCATGATGTTTTGGAACCAAGATATACTCTTCTGCCTCTTCAGTCTTTTGACCCCCGGACTCACGCGCCACAAGGGGGACTTTTGTTCGACTACACCAGAGACATCTTTAAATTCAATATTACGCGATGTCGTGCTTATAAGAGAGGCTTTCAGGGCAGCTTTGATTGTTTCCTAAATTTACCATTGCAAATCCAGAAATTCTCTTTGGGGGGGGGATCTTTGCTGTTGACAGGCGAGTATCCCATGTGTCCTGCGGAGGAAAATGATACTAGGGGAAATTTGTTGTTGAAGTGTATCGAAAAGATTAACTACATTAGGCTTCGACTACATGATTAGTGGGAATTTGGACGGAAGATTGGCATGCGTGTTATTATGGAATTTCTTTTATGGATATAGTTTTATGGATGTACAAAATTTTTTTTTTTTTGAAAGGCAATTTTTTTTATTTTGTTAAATGGGTGGGATTCGGGTCAAAGTCTCGAGGAGCACTGCTGCCTCGAGTATTGAGTGGGGAAACTCACATTCCGAAGTCAATCATCGACGACTTATAGTGGGCGTGCTCCTGCTAAGAAACCAGGATTGTTCTTAACGGCATCCCATCCACCAGCGTCTTTGATTCTTCGGGTCTCTCGTTCAACTGATCTACTGAAGCGCTCCCTCGACAGGTGCCTGAAAGATTTCCAGTAGTGGTCGAACTGAGCCTTGGGAGTTACTTCTGGTTCCTTTTTTGGTTCCCATGGCTTTGCGAAAGGGTCCTGGTCCATCGGGTCAGGTTCAGGTTCCGGCTGAGGTTCAGGTTCCTTTGGTCTCGAAGGATTTGCGGGGGTAAAACCTTGACCTTGACGTGGAGGTTGTTGATTTGGCCTCGAAGGACCAGCGGCGTCAAAAGTGATGACCCGAGAACGGGGTGGTTGTTGAGTTGGCCTTAAACCTCCACTTGAAGGTACACCAAAACTCCTTCCATAGCCGCTGGCTATTAATGAGGGATATCCAGACCCAGGGTTTGCAGTGCTTCTTCTAGGCAGCGGTGCAACGCCCCCCATATCGGCGTTCCCATCACCCTCAAATCCGGGAAAAGGGGGGAATTCGGGAAATGCTGGAAATCCGGGGGGTGGTGCTGGGGGAAATCCTCCCATGCTATGGGTGCTGTGAGTGCTGTGAGTGCTATGGGTACTTCCAGCGTCATCATAACCAGATAAGGAACCATGGTCTAAACCAAGGAGAGATTCAATGTCAAAACCAGATGAATCGTGGTGGTGTACGTGGTGGTGGGAAGAACCTCCGCAACTACTTGATCGCTGGTTGTTCCCCCCTCTTTGGCCACTTCTATTCCCGGACATTTTTACGCTAAGGTTTTCGAATGTGTTAGAGAAAGAAGTAGTTTATTTTTTGATGGGCTTTTTCAAGAGTGATTTCGAGGGACCCATATGATGATATGCTAGTGAAATATTTTTGTTCCGGACAAGAAACAAGCTAAAACAAAAGAAGGAACAATAGCATTCATTTCTGCAGCTTCTTTGTTCATAATAAACAGGGGTATTTGTGGTATTCTGGTACTTGAGAATTTTGTTCTTAGCTCAAATTTTCGATAGCCATGGAAGCTTTCACAGTCTTGCTGATGTATTATACTGTACGTTTAAACATAGCTTTTCGCTACCTAGGTGAGCCGGTTTTTCATTTGAGTTGGAAATCAGAGTTTTTGTTTGCGCTGCACAAAAGAAATAAAATGGAGCAAACAGATCTTCTTTATTAAAAGACCCGGACTTGGCTCTTGGGAGTTCCATATCTTGTACAGTACATCTATATTTACTAATACTCGAAGATCATGGTATTAGTGTCGAATACAAGGTCAGAAGCCTCGAACTCGTCTCACAAATAGCTGGTACATACAAGCAGTGTAAACAGTTCTAATTTTCTCGTGTTTTGGTACCTCTTAACTGGTTTGGCAGCCTTGTAGTTCGAAGCTACCTCGAGTTTAGTGTGATTTTAACTAATTTGGAGGTAGCTTTTAGCCGAAATTCTACTAACAAGCCTACGTATAAAACATGAGTAATTGGAAGGTATGTAGCTATTCAGGGTTGAAGATTAGACCTGATATCGAATTAATTCAATGCAATTTATTTGCAGGGGGGAGGGGATTGCTTGACGTCACGAGGTTTAAAGAAAATCATAAGCGTTTGCAAGAAGTATTATGTAATATTTGCATGTGTATTGGATATTAATAGACTAGAATACGACTTTATAAATGAAGTGGCATTCTAGTCAATTGTTGTCTTCAATTTAGTGAATATTTACGTGTCTGAGAGGTAAAAAGGAAGGTTCTTGACTACTTTGAGAGCTTACTAGTTTTCGTAGAAACTTAGTAACGTCGTGGTGGAAAGTACTCCTCTGTTCCGTCAGGCTCTTCGACAGTGTATCCAGGTCGAATCTCTGAGGCCCCTGAGTCTCCCCGGCGTTCAAACCGCAGTCCACTGAGGCTAACGCGGGGCCTAGTACCTCCTGTAGAAGTTCCTGAAAAGCTTGAGAATGATCTAGTATTACTTCCTGTGGAAACTCCTGGAAACCCCGGGAATGAGCCGGTATTGCCTCCAGAAGACGCATGTGGGAATCTCGAGTATGATCCAGTGTTACCCCTAGTAGACGCTCTCCCAAATCCAGAAAATGAATCCGCGAATGAAGCGCTAGTAGAAGGTCTACTAGAAAATCCAGTATCACGCCCAAAGTTCCCGGAAAAGGAGCTAGGGTCATAATATGACGTTGATTGAGTTCTCGTGGTACTTCCAGTGTTACTATATCCTGGATATCCAGAGTATCCTGAATATACAGAACCATCGTCGAAAGCAAATGAAGAGTAGTGCTGTGAAGTTTCATACTGAGGTGTTCGACCCCTTGATTGATCACCAAAACCAGCGAAGCTTCTAGCAAAAGCACTATCTCCCTGAGGACCTCCAGAATATCCACTTCGGGGGTTGGCAATTCCCCGTCCTCCCGTCCCCTGATAAGGTGATCCTTCTCCGTAAGAATAACCGTAAGGATAGCCTGGGTAAGACATCTTCGTGTTGTATTTAATTCGGCTTTTGTGTTTGTGTCTAGAATCAATTAGTGGATGCTGAAGAATGTCAAGTTGCTGCAAGAAATAAATATAAAAGATATTCTTATAGAATTATTGGAGAATTGTTCCGACTCAAGAAACAATCATTTTGGATAACAAAGAATTGTTTTCCTATGGTCTTTTCTAGAACCGGGTGGTTTTAAATTTAATAAACAAAAGGGCAAAGCTAGGTTCGTAAGCGAGCATGTCTGAAATCGCTTGAAGGAATATTTTGGCGTTTGCTGTCACGGTAATATTACCTCAGTATAGAAGACAATCTTCATCATCAACGACTTCAAAAAATTGGAGATTCTGCTCCCGTTTATTTGATGGTATGCCTCAGTTTCAACCTATCTATTAACCTAGATCAGGTGTGACGACAACTTCCATCTGTCTATTCAAGAGTTATTTCAAATCAACTTGAGACTGCTTTCCATCAATGTTTACTGAGTGGAAAATGTTTAACTCTAGAATGAAGTAGTTTGAAGTCTGCCATCCGAAGTTTAGGTGGATGGAAGAAATTCGTGCTTCTTTGCCTTTTCTCTCACTTTCCTGGCCTGCCTAAAAATGTAAAAAATGTTCAAAAAGGCCAAGAACCAAGTTTCTTACTCTACAATTAGAATGTACACAGAGTTGAAGGATTTGTTTTTGGTTAAGAAAAAGGAGAAAGATAGGATACAAACTCACAAGGGTAAGAATTGTATATGCGCGTAGGCATTTATTAATAAGGAGAACAGGCACCCGGAAATATCCGAGGTACCTAGGTAACGTAAGTCGTCGCGTAACGCGGGTAGTCACGTAACGCGGGGCTTTTCTCAAGACTACCCCTCTATTCCTTAATTTACTCAACATTAACTATAATACGGTCCCCAATATCACTCTCAGTTTTATCTCCTACTTCTTCCTCAATCTCTGCTTTACTCTCAGTCTTGTATCAACTAGCCTTGCCCCTTTTTTTTATCTTTTTCTTTGCTTGCTTTTTTGTATCCTTTTCAGCCTCTACAACTGCATTACATAATGCTTGTGTAGACATATAGAAGTGACCCTTTAAAATCACTCTCTTTCCTTTCTGACGTGTCACACACTTCTTTATAATTGAGCGCAAGTTGTTTGTATTATGTTAGTAGACAATACTTCTTGCTTAAAGTTGCTTAGTTCTAGCTGTCAATTTCTGGATATACTAGCAGACAGGTGTAGGAATATTCATACTGTCCTCAATTGTTAGATTAAGAAGCTCATTTACTTTTCGTAAGGCTATTGTATCTAGAGGTGAACGGTTAATGAATACCTAATCGAAAGCATTAGATTAAGTTAGTGTTTTGGGTCTTTTTACCTCCGGAGTTGTCTCTTGAATCATCCTCTAAAGTACTCTTTCTGGGTTAAATGGGAATAACCTAGCTCCACGCAACGCTGATTCAATATGCTTTAAATCGAATACCTCTGATCAAGCCTTGATATATGTCTCTATCTACTTGTATTTTTGCATTTGTATAAGTTGTGCTTTGTTTAGGTAAGCGAGTACTGTAGTTAATCACTTGTTTAAAAGACTAAAGAGTGTAACATTAGCTAGCTCGAGCAAATGCGATATATAAGGTAGAAGGATTAAGAGTATAATTTAATTTTAGAGGCAGTGAGCTATAAAGCTTCCACTTATATAAAAGTCGTGGCTATTACAAATAAGGAGGCGGTATTAACCATTTGCTTTTGTATAAGTAAAAGGTTCAAAGACATGTTTTAACTATTCCAATCCATGTAAATCACTTGTTCAACCCTTTGTATTTGCTAAGAACTACTTATTAATAACCTTGTTTGGAATCTAATTCTGGAGTATGTTCTTGCCCTTGAAAATCTCAAGTAGTAGAAGAGTAGTTCTGTCTCTGTAGATACATTTAACTATTAAGATCTATTCCTAGTAGCCTAGATATACTTAATGCTTTGTATAAAGTGTAGAATTAATAATAATTCAACTTGATTCTATTGTTCTAATTAGAAATCCAGATTTATCTATGTTATATGTATTCTCTTGTATAATTTACAGGTCTTAGACTACTTTCTTATACACAGCGAACTATGTGTCAAGTACTAGTTTTGTTGCTCTGTCTATTTATATCGACTTGATCCAACGTCTAATTACAACTTTAAGATATAGATGTCATATAATAAATCATGGGACCTAACTTCCACTGAGTTAGTATTGTGGGAGGAGTTAAAGTGAGTCAAGTGAGAGGTTGTCTAAATTATATATTCGTTTTGTCTAAAGTTCCTCAGCCATTTCCTTTAACAACTGATGCCCTAGTGAATAGCTACTAATTATTAAGTCTTTGATCTACTTTTAGAAGAACGTTCTCCTATGTGCACGAAAGGTTCTGCTGTTGTTAGTATACTTGGGAACACAATGCTCTACTATTGACACGTTGTGTTACAGAACTCTTTGGAAGCCCTAAAGCCATTTCTTGCTGTATATAGACTTTTATACTTGCTAGATTGTATACCTACTAGAGCTTTATCTATCAAAATATCACGCTCTATAATAAGTAAGCTTTTGCGGCGTATCATTGTTGAGAAATTTAAAATATAGAGGGGTAGTCTTGAGAAAAGCCCCGCGTTACGTGACTACCCGCGTTACGCGACGACTTACGTTACCTCGTGATGACCTCACAAAAGCTTCCCCATACTTCGTATCCATCAACACTTCATCGCAAGGACATCCGAACACCAAATGAGTATTTTGTGCTGGGAATTGTGGTGAGGTAATCTCTAAGGTGCAATTGTGAAGAAACGTGGATATCACGAGCTAACAGAAATCTAACGATTCATCGCACCTTCCCCTCTACAGCAGTAAACTTCAGCAAGCTCGTACCTGGAAAGTTAATTTAGGCGCACCAATCAATCAATTCTCTGCTGAAAGATTATAGGTCCGCCATAAGTTTCTTCATTATGTATCCCCAAATCCGGCGAATTTTCCGACGTTGCCCCTGATCCCCACATCTCGGCATTCAACCTGCAAAGAGGCAAATTGAAAAGTCTTGGGTCTTGTGTCATGGGACAACAATTTAAGCGTCAGGCAATGAAGATGATCCACGTATATGAGGGACGGATTAAGCTTAACACGAGGGTAGCTATAGAAGCCTCGGGTTGGTTAATCCGGGGATGAGCGGGGAGGTGGTGGGAATTATTTCCCCCGCAAATTTCGTGACCTCTTTTGCCTTTCTTGGGGAAACTACCCACCATGGGCGTCTTTGGCAGTTGGTAAAATGAGCTCGATTTCCGGTTTACCTTTTTGATTTTCCTCTTCCTTCCCTGTCCGTCTTGTTAGTACTGCAAACATGAGGCTCTCTAACTTTTTTCCCGCTTTCTTAGCTGCAAGTGTTGCTGTCGCGCTCCCGACCGAGATTTCTGCTTCCACGGATCTCATTGAACGCGCAGATCCAAGTCTTGTTGGATATCTCGGAGTTTTCTTTCTCGGAGACGTACCAAGTCTTTACTTTTATCTAAGTAACGGCAACAATGCACTTTCTTTCACGGCTTTGAATAAGGGAAGCCCAGTTTACAAACCAACTCTCGGCACGGGAGGTGTGCGAGATCCCAGCATCATCAACGGTGCTTCATCAGAGGCTGGGAAGAAATGGTATATTATTGGAACTGATTTGAACATCGCAAAGGTATGTCAGTTCCACGAGAACTAAACAGTATTTCCGAGCCGCAATTTTAGGGATGCAGACCTAACTTGAAACTAGACAACTTGGGATGCTTCTCAAAGAAAAGGATCACTTTCCATCTATGTCTGGGAGAGTACCGATCTGATTAATTGGGGTACTGAGAGACTTGTGAAAGTCGAGAACTCCAATGCTGGTATGGTCTGGTGGGTATTCTCCGAGTCATTATTCTCCCTTTCAGGTTGTTCTAGGATGATTGAGACACTATTTCCTCCTCAGACATCTCATTTCCTCCTCACAAAATCCCTTTTCATCTAAATTTCCTCAAACATACTTCCATAAATGGCAATACTGACTCCGAGATCATCAATAGGGCTCCTGACGCAATTTGGGACCCGGCCAAAGGAATGTATTTAGTGCATTGGGCGTCAAAATTCGTAAATTCCTCCATGGCTTCCCAAATTTATCACCACTGACGTTGAAAATAGTACGGCGCTTCAGACACTGCGCACACTGGCAGTCCAGGTCCAAGCATGATCCGCTACGCACATACTGCAGATTTCAAGACTTTTACCGCACCACAAACTATGATCAACCCATCCACCTCAATCATCGATCTCTCACTCCTTCAATTAGGCACGAACTCCTACGCGCGGTTCATCAAGAACGAAACAGCTACAAATGTCTATATGGAACGTTCAGACACGGGTTTATTCGGTACTTGGACGCGACCTGGCGGTGGAACCACCTTTATCCACAGTGGTGTTGAAGGACCATATGCATACTCGGATAATTTGCAAGCTGGAAAGGTTATTCTGTTGTTGGATTATTATGGAAGTGATGGATACAGACCTTTCACGAGCACTAATTTGAATGCGAATGCTTGGGTTGATGCTGATAGAACAGCATTTCCGACGAATTTAAGACATGGGAGTGTGATTGGAATCACGCAGGATAAATATGCTGCTTTGAAGGCAAAATGGGGTGCTTAATATGTATACAATTTAATTGAGGGCGAAACAATTAAAAGATTACCTAGGACTATTTCTCGCATGGTGGCGTATCATCTTACTTTGGCGATAAGCTGTAACAGTTTCGAGTTTTTCTCCCCTTCACCCTATCTTTTTCTTTTGATTCTATCCATTCTAGGTTAATTGTAAATATGATCGGAAGTCTTGAGGAATCTCAAGAACTTTCATTTGACTATTTATCCCGGACGGCTTCACGTCTTTCAAATTACAGTGGATGCACCGTGTATGGTAAGGAATGAACGAGGTTTGTACTTTGATGCTTTCACCTTTTACCTTCTTTTCTTCTTTATCTCTTCCTTTTGTATCACCTCATGGCTGTTCCAGTTTACAATTATTCCTACAAAGAAATTGTTTTTTATAAAGATTCTCATCAAAGAATAAAGAAACCTACATAGTTAGAAGGCAGTTTCACAAAGAGGCCGTATGAGCCGACAAGCCACTCAACACACAGTGGTACTTTGCTTATTGAGTCAGTTAGATAAAACGAGATTATTTTTAATTTATTTATTTATGGCTAAACTAGCTTTTGAATTGAGGCCTTTGAATACTATTCTAGTGTTTTAAGGACCAATTCTCAGCCAGTACGCTCTTATCCAGTTAACTGAGAGCTAACTAACTAGTGAGGTAATATCTATTAATTATGATATATAATTCTTATATATTAGTGGTTATAGGGGTGTTGGATGGTGGGTAGGTTCAAAAGCGTGATAATAAAATAGAAGCAAAGTCGATGGTTTAAGAGAATAGAGAAGGGAGGAAATGACAGTATTTTTATGCTATTGACTTTCTTTGTTGCTTTGTTCCTCTTTCACAAACCCTGGTCCTTGATTTCTAGGTTGTGTTATCGTTTATCTTTTAAGAAGCCTTTATCTTTCAAATAAACAAGATGCCGTTCGCATGCTATCGGGAAGCATAAATATGCACTTCTTTCCAATGCCTTCCCGAGCCCCAACCGCTTTATCTCCTACAACAGTACTCAACCCCACTAGAATCGTTAGACATATCCATCGAATGTCAGGAACACGAACTCCAGATTGGTATAGAGAGGTTTGGAAGAGTGGGAGGGTTCTAGAAAATGACCAAGTTGCTGACATCAAGATAAAGATTGCTCAGGCGGTAGAAGAATCAATCGATAAGTTGGAGAATGTTGGTTTCAACCATTCTTTCTTATGCGAGTCCAAGGGACGATTGGTCGTCGATGCTTCTAAGGCCTACGAAAAATTTATTGATGCTCGTATTTCCTTAAAGGAAGTTCTCCCCTTACTCGAAGCAGCTGATGAGGATGTCAACGCTCGACCTAGTGCTGAGCGGGAGCAGAAACTTCAAGAGGCTTACGCCAACTGAGCATGGGCACGGCATATTCTCTTATATCCGGATGAAGAAGCCTCGAAAGATCAATGGCTACAATCTCACGGTGCTCTTAAATGGGCATTATGGGAAAGCTACGCATTCTCATATCCGGATGAAGCAGCTAAAGATGAGAACAGTTTTAATACAAAATGGGATTTGAGCAAAGAGTGGGTTCTAGGCGAAAATCCTATCGATCTTGCTTTAACTCTCGTAGACCCTTCCCAGCACCAGGTCAGTGACAGCGGCTCCGAAACTTCACAACCTCTGGGTTCAGGGCAGCTGTTAGAGAAGCCATCTAGGTTGAAAACTGTCGTTCATCGACTAATCAAAAAACAGTGGAAATTGTATGATATCAAGGAAAACGAGTAAGTAATTACTGGTTCCCCATGTGCTTCTCTTTTTCCACTCTTGTTTTTAAACACTACTATTATTCCTAAAATTCCTCTAGCCCCATATCCCAAGTCACCTTAATAAACACAGCTCCCCACCCATTCATTATACGGATTTTAAATATACCCGTATAATTTATATATACTTTGTAAATAATAACTTGATGCTTGTTTCAAACTCCCCGTGTGTCCTGTCTCAATATCCCCGTAACTTAAACGAACAGCCTATGACTCCCACCCTCCAAGCCACTAAAGAAACAAGAACTTTTTCTAACCAAGTTCTGGTCATGATCCTTCCTAAATAAACATTATCGATATGTAGGTAGTAATGATCCTAGTTCTTAATGCTTTTCAAAGCCAGGTACCATATCTAAACCTTATCACGGCACGGGTAACGAACTAAAGGCACGTCGCCTGTTTTATAATGATGCCTCGAGATAGATCAAATTTAAATACATTCTACTTCATTTTCTCACTGCAGTATTTTATCTGTTAAGTAGTAGATCTACTTAAATGGTATGGCGTGCAACTAAATGTCACATGCTAGACCCACAACGTCACGAGACTCATCCAATTTTGAGTAGATCTACTACTTAAAAAATATTGCGATATGCAACAAAATCTATATTTGGACAAAGTAACATGTTCCCGAATTGGCCTTCATACTCAGAAAAAGATAATAACATAACATCATTACTCCACTCATTTTCTCAACCGCGAAAGAGGGGTTGAAGGAAGAAATGGCAGAGATGTGTAACCATCATCTTCCTTTCTAGCACTAGGGATATCCTTTTGCTTCTTTGGTTGCACCGCTTGTCGCCATTGTCCTCTCGCTTTTATCCTCCAGAATTCTGCTTTCCCATTGCAGGGCGAGTAGTACGACGACGGTACCATCATGAAGTCAGAATCGCAGTGGAAGGAGGGAGAATTGCCTTTCGATCCTTGTGGTTCCTTCAAAACTGGGAGGTTACTTCACCATGATGGTGTTTTGTTTGATCCTCAGCCTTCAAAGGTTATCAGTGAACTCCAAAGGTTTTCATTTCAAGAAGGTACCGCGCAAAATGAGGGCTGAAATTAAGCGAGCCGTGCCCCAGAGTTAACCCACGGCTGAAGTGAGCTTTTACGAGGAGCCAGTAAGAAACCGCCAACTACGAGCTAATTAAACATGGAGGGTTACCAAACTTCAAATAGATTGTTTAAATCTGGTGGTGCATGCATGATCAAGGCTTGTTTTCATATGAAGGATTTCAACACCTTCACTTAGCCCCCAAGCTCGCTCATCTTGTGGGTTCGAAGGGTACAGAGTACGAGCAAAATTCTCTGGAGAGGAGTTAGTTTGTCAACTCTTCAAGCATAGCCCAACTTCAACCGGAGATAAGTGATAACGGGAGACAAAGCAGGTATTCTCTTTTAGTAGAAGAACGCAGGAACTCCTTCCGTAATTCACTGGTCTTGTATGCTCGGCCAATACGACTGTCATTAAATTTCACACCAGCGGTAACACTACCTCCGCTTCAACACTCTTTTTATCTGTTTTTCAACAGCCCATTTTCATTATGAGGGTGAACAGCCTTTTTCAAGGGACCCTACTTTTCGCCAGTAGCACTTCAGCTTTCCTAGCTCCACGTTCTACGACACAAGCACCCTACTTTGTTCCTGATTCTCATCTTGCACCAGATCAATATGTCGTTAGATTTCATCCCAATCATACACTTGAAGACCATTTTATCAACATCGGTATGGATGTCCGTCAATTTGCAGTCCTATTCATGGAAATGCCAGGGGCAAATGCATATCTTTTCGCAGTAGAACAGGGAAATAACTCTTCAATCCACGAACATATCCGTCACGATCCTGGAGTCAGAGTGGTACAACATGACCAGTATTCACAAGAAGGTTCAATAGGGGATATAGAAGACCACGTTCCAGCACATCAACCTCGAGAGATATCCACAAAGTTGAAGAGATGGTGGTGGGGATCTGGGCCCAGTGGGTGGTCGCTTTTCTACAGGAAGCACGATTGGTGGAATTATGCGATGATAACCAACGGAAAGAAAATCAGTTTTCCAGATGGTGCCCAGGGGTCGTACGAATCTTGGTCTATAAAGGATCCAGGAAAGGGTGTTGACGTTTACATTTTTGATACTGGGATCAAGATCGAGCATGACGCATTTGTTAGAGGGAACAATGAGAGGTTCGCGACACACTTTGAGGGCAGATCGACGAGGAGCAGGTCCCCATTCTGTAGCAACACAGCGCCTACTGGCGATTACGTATATTTGGTAAGTGGCTTAAACTATTCCCTTGAAGCCCTAAATGCGAACGGATTCAGTAGCATCCGAAAACGTGGTGCGAGTATAGCTCGAAAGTACCCTGGGGTTTTGCGAATTTCTGCCACAGAATGCATCAGTTTGCTTGCAATTTGGACTAAACCAATAACCTCATGGTTTTTCGAATTATTGCACAACTTCTCCATGTTGAAATTATATTAGATCAAGTTGCATCTCAATTACAATCTCTGCCTTACTGACACAAGTTTCATAGGACGATACTCATGGTCACGGTACGCACGTCGCTGGAATAGTTGCTAAAGGAGACAGAGGTTCGGCAAATATGGTTAACCTTATCTCTGTCAAGGTATGTTTGTGCGGTGGAACCCTCGCTCAAAAGGAGACAGCCATACTTCGAGTTACCAAAGCACACAATGACAAGAAAGCCAACCCACCAGATGGTTGGATGGGTTCAGTTATCAATTTTTCTATTGGTTTCGCACAAACCGGAGATATTGTTGCAGCCATAAGAGCTGCGAAGAAAGCAGGTATTCCAATCATTGCAGCAGCTGGAAACGATAACAAAAACCAGATTGATTTCCCAGCGAAGTAAGTTATTTTTACAATATTTTTATTGTTGTGCTCATGCTAACGAGATAAATTCAGCTTGAAAGAGGTCTTCAGCGTTGGCGCTATAAATATTGATTACGAGAGATATCAGAATGGCAGAGGACCAAAAGGTTCTAATTACGGAAAAGCCATGAATATATGGGCTCCGGGCCACAACATATTCTCCGCGTATATTGATCCAAAAAATCCACATATCACAGACATATACCAACCTATCAGCGGAACAAGTCAAGCTTCTCCACACGTCGCAGGGGTAGCCGCTATTATGTTAAGTTATGAAGGGTATAAAAAGATTGGTGTTGATATGATATACAGACGACTCGTGGCCAATCAAATCAATGCTGTGACTTCAGACGACGTTTTGAAGGCAGCAGGGACCACAACCATGCTTCTTCAGTCTGGAATAGGCACACACAAGACTTCAGGCCCACCATACGCTGGGATAGACCACGATGAGTTCAAGAGGGATGAATCAGATCAAACTGGCCCAACAACTGTTGTCGATGGTAAGCACAGCTTTCCATCTAGTTTGAAAGATGGATTCTCTCATTTTCTAAATGGCTGACTATGACTTAGACACCCCTTTGCCAACAACGCCACCAGACCCAGTATCAGACACGGATGGGGACACTGAATTTTTTGAAGACGTATCCCCAGCCGATTTAGCTCAGAAGAAATGCTATGGGCTTAAGACCAGCAAATTTGTCGCTCAAGACACAATGATGAACGTTTTAGTTGATAAATTTTGCCCAGACGCACAAGCCCGTAAGTAAACGTGCTCTGTTTCCTTCTTGCTTTTCAGCCGTGTTCACCTGATGCCTTTTCAAATATCAGATACTAATGCAAATATTTTAGAGGCCAAACATGACGACAACTCAGATTCGATCACTCGAACATATAACGCTAACACCATGGATGAAGTATCAGTATCGATTCAGTGGAACAGCGGAGTTACTTTCACGCCCACCATAGATGATTGTACGAACTATTTACTCACAGTACTAACGGAAGAGTGCGACTCCGAGGACGACAAGACTAACCCCGCTTGGGTGAAAGGAGGTGGTGAGACTCTTGTTACATATGGTACGGGAAATGTGACTTACAAGTTTGAGCCAAAAAGCACTCGACAACCCGCAGCCATGGGTGCTTACGCTGCATGTAATGTGACAACAGTTGAAGGTGTGAAAAAATGGAGCCAGGTTGACCTGTGGGGAACTCTCTGGGGATCATCAGATGGCGGTGCAGCTTTGCGGACAGAGCTATCAAAGTGTGGTGTTTCAACTGCAGCGGGTGGATGGGCTTTCGCTTATAAATTGGGTCCTGAGAATGGACAAAGTCCCACCGGTGTGCCATTGGGACATGAATGGATAAGTGCCAATGCGGACAACGATAATGTAGTGGATGCAAATTGTGTGACGACAGCTATATCGAATGCAGGAGGGCCAGTGACTGTTTGTGGACTTAATACTTGGGTGAAGAGTCAGTAGTTTGTACGTCAAGGAGTTCACATAGCTAGAGCAACAGGTTACACGATTATTTTCAAAGCAGTTAAGGGTAGCTACTCGCAATAGACTATTAGCTTTACACCATTCATTTCACTTTCTACAATAATTTTACAATATGAACTTCCCCTATGAAAGCACACCCCCACCCACTCAAAAGCAATCCAAATCAACTCCAGCTTCCCAATTCTTCAATTCTAGCTTCTAATTAATCTAGGAACAATGGGAAAAGGCTTCCGGTGCTGATGAACAACAATGGTCTTCTTCAACGCATACAGACGCTTCACATCCGCCTTTGTCTCCTCGCTCATCCCTCCCAAATCCGGAATATTCTCCTGCTCAATATGATGTGGACAGTACCTGCACGAAAACTTCAATGAGCCAATGTTGCAAATCAAAATCCCCTTGATATTCGCGAGTGTTAGAGATTGAGAGGTTTCCATTTCCGACAAAAGGGCAACCATATCACTGACAAAATTGTGAGGTTTTTCGACCAGAAGAGTGATGTTTTCGATGGTGGAAGGGATTATTTGGCGGCTCAAGGTTGGTGTTGGTGTGATATATCCAGGTACCTCGTTGTTCAAATCATCAACTAGATTCC
Source organism: Hymenoscyphus fructigenus (assembly GCA_001414455.1). Lineage (NCBI taxonomy): Eukaryota > Fungi > Ascomycota > Leotiomycetes > Helotiales > Helotiaceae > Hymenoscyphus > Hymenoscyphus fructigenus. Next base: position 318,800 of record LKUV01000051.1, on the reverse strand, counting down.
CTAAAAATGCTCGTACATCGGTTTTGAAGAATTTGAGCTTGGTAATTATCTTCATAGATCTGATCTCCGTTCTTGGAATGACACGTTGCGTCGGCTTGAACATAAATATCAATTCCTCCAACTTACCACCCGCTCCTTCTCCAATAGCCGACATCATATTCTCGCAATCCACCACACCTAAATCACCAGCAAAAATCCATGTGAATGCACGAAGACGAGGCATTTTCGAGAACAGCTTTCCCAAAACATCGTTGTTAATTGCGCTGTGGCTAAGCTCGAAGTTCTCAATGTTGCTGCAGAAGTTTGGGTTCAACGGTCCGTCGTGGAATTGATTCGCGTAACCCGGACGTGTATGTATGCTGTCCAATTTCGAATGCTAGTGATCGATAAATATTGCGAGTAGCTTGAGAGTAGCTGCGGGCACCAATCAACCTTGCTTGGTCGGATCGTAGTGAGGTGGGAAAGGCTGGTGGTGGAAGAAGGAGAAGCGTTTGCCTTGATGGCGAGGAGGTCGAGAAGAGCTTTCAGCTGAAATGGAGGAAATCTGAGACTTGGGAAAACCCCTTTCTCCGTATATGGAAGCGAAATCTTCACGGCGTTCGGGAGCAAAGTGAGTAGCAATGCAGAAGCCATCGTTGAGTCTGCATAGTTAATGAACATCGAGAACATATAATAGAGAACATCGGCTGGGTGCGCATTGAGAGCCTTCAAGTATGGAGACTCTATAAGCAGACATCCCAACGCTTTCGACCCTTTAAATTGATTGACGTGCTCTTTGCGAGCCTCTTTCGTATTTCCACTAGAGTGCGTTATCAAATCCGCAGTAACGATGTATTCAGCAATCAAGGGTTGCTCAGCAATTTGAAAGAGTAGCTGCAATGGTGTGAAGCAAAGATATCGGTCCCGCGAGACAGGAAATCTCTCTTTGACCTTAGCGAGTGCCATCTTGGACATTGGGTTCTCAATGGTTGGCGATTGGTTGTGGAGCTTGAGCTCCCAACTACCTAGAGATCTGTGTCGGAATCGATTGTGGTATTGGAAGTCTCGATAGCTTCGTCGCAGCCAATTGTGCTCCTTCAACAAGTCCTTTCTAACGCAAACGTGCCGGATTTCTCTGCAAGTCATCATGAAGCTCTCAAAACAGTCTGGAATCTCCATAGTTTCTTCTGCAATATGCATTAACACTGAAGTAGGCATCCCTAGCAAGTATGATCCGATTGATAATGGTATTAATGGATTCGTGTGTGTTGGAGGGGATGACGGCGGCGCTGGCGAATCCATAGACGACGACATTTTGCGAGTTTTTGGAGGAGGGGATGGAGGGAGTATCGCTCGAAGAGCGTTTTCTCAATGACCTTTGATGGTGATTTGGTGATTTGAGTAGACAGAAAGCTAGTTGAGGTTGTTGTGGTGGGTGGGGTTGGCAGGTGGGTGAATAAGTGAGTCCGACTGTAACAATATGAACAAAAAGATTCACTATGAAGCGCTTTGATAGTAGTTTTGGTTGTATTTCAGTACTTGAGAAACAACAATATATCCCAATCTTACTTTCTAAGTTATTAATTAGTATTTTTCCGTTCTGCTTGGACAGCAAATCCATTCAACTCAACTTACTGTAATATCTAGTACTGATTTCTTATTATATTCTTTTATTAAGTATGATTCTTATGGTGATTTAAGATAAAAATAATATCTAAGCAGAGATAAAAGCTACTAAAAGTTCCACTTTTTAACTACGTAATGACATCCTTGTAATTTTCTCTGTATCTGATCATTCTTCTAGCTATGCTAGATAAAAACCATAACTAAAAAGATACAAAATTCACTTAAAATTCCACTTTCTATACCTATTTCTGTATATCCTTTCATAGAATACATTTCTTTTGACCTCTTCAATAATAAGAATAAGCAACAGAAACTGAAACCAATTGAAGCTTTACTTCTGATCTATATTTCTCCTTTTGTTTGCCGTTTGCCATATGCAAGACAATGGGCCTCCCGGTTGCAATGTACTCGGCAGATTTATCTGTAGTTGAGCGGCATGAGCCAATGGATGCCTTTGACTCTTCGCCTACAATCCTGTTGTGCTGGATCTACATGTGTTACACCCCACTGTTTCGGGTTGTAACAGGACTTGGCAGCCCCCCTTTTCCCCTGTATATATAGCCTATGTAGCCACTCCCAGTTCCAGAATCAATCAATCACTTTGGTGTCATTTTCAACTTAACAAATCCATATGATTTGGATAAACACGAACGGTGTCGGTGTCTGGGGAGTCAATGGACAGCACTGAAATAGCCATTTACAACCCTTGAATGTACCGCATAATGAAGGCATACACAAGCAAATTTCTGGTCGCGCGCATCGCCTTGGTCAAAAGGAAATCATTCGCATACCTACAATTTACTTTACTCCCCCTCTAACCCCCACTCCAAGATCTCTTGCAGACCTAGCTACATATCGCCTAGAAAACCCAGATAGATGCGACTAGGGAAGCCTTGCATGATGAATCCTCAAAGTGCTACACTTGGCAGAACCTCTAATGCCTCGCGGTCGGTGCCCCTACTTTGCGCCTTAAAATGCAGCTTCCATCGGAATTGGTTACTTTACATCGTCGCAAGATTATGATCTTCGTAGCCTACCCGCCATCTGTAGAAAGTTCTTTCGTAGAATGTTATTATTTGAATTCTTTCAAGTAGGAAAAATATATAAACAGAGGCTTCAATTAATAGAGACCTTTGCTATGATTTTGTTTATCTAAGTTCCTACGGAGAAAGTTATTCTCTCTATTCTTTTAAGTAAAATGGATAATATAGACTAAATTTCATAAAACCACTACTTCTCAACTGGAATTCTTTTGTTCTATTTATGTAGTTTTGAATAACAAGCAAAGTTAGATAGAGATTAGAACTAATAAACCCATTGCTTCTTAGCTAAAGCGCTTATGTCGCTTATGTAGAATGTTGTTTACTTAGTTCTTTTTTTAAAGAAGGAAAACTAAATAGAGAGTAGAATATCAAGGACTATCACTTCTTAACTATATATTAGTAAGTTCTCTTATATAATCTTGTTACGGGTTCAGCACTTCTTGTGGCAGTTTTGATTTAGTGAATTTGAGGCTTGGCAAAGAGCTAGCGTCGGCTAAAGGGGCTCAAGCTTCGCACTGTAAATTAGTTAAGTAGCACTCCTGCTTTGAGAACTCTTCTCTCTTTGCAGACAATCTAATCACATACCCTGACACTTCTCAATGATTGAGTAGATGTGAGAAGCCAGACCTTAGACGACTCAAAGGTGTGGCTTCAAATATTCAATTAAGAAGTGCATGAAGACTACATACATGCAAGCTCTTCCTCTATATATAGAGAGAGGAAGAGCTTCTGGAATATTCCAAGAAACTGCTTGGCAGTGGGGTAATGGCCAGTACTGAGCAGGGATTTTGGTCAATGCTTAGCGAGGGCATGGCCCGAGCCTTTATCATGGGTTCCAACCCTCACAGAAGAAGATAACTTTTTAAAACATCATCGACTTCTCAGTTCAATACCGAGTTAATCCATCGTGACTGCCCAAATCCACTAGCAAACAAAGTTACAAAACACATCTAACCTCAGGTTTCCTTTCCGACAGAGCCTGCCAATAATTCGGTACTCAAGATAATTCGGGCACAGGACGATAACCAACCAACCATGCTCAGGCAAAGCGCCCCAGATGTCGAAGGCTGGACTCTCTCCTTTATGCTTGAAGCTTCGAGACAGGATTCAACGATTTCTCTAGGATGAAGAGCTTCAATAGCAAAACTATCGGATCCTTGCCATTTGCACGAATTCTTTGACATTTCATTGCTCCATCTTGGAATTACCTTCTAGTCATGCGGGAGAACTTGGAAGAAAAGAACCTGTTTGGAATTACGATGCTTCTTCAATGGATAACGAACGAGGCTTTATGCTTAAGTGAGTATTTACATGGACCACTTACACTGTCTATCGAACATTGTATCCTTCATCGAACGTTGAAAATGATAGTGAATCCTTTCTTCCGAATGCTACAGAGAATGTCGAGTAACCTTATCGAACTTTATCTTCTCTCGAATGTTAAAACTCATTCAATTCCAAAACCTTCTTCTCGAGCACCAAAGTTCAAAAGACAGGAGCTCCAGCATTTGAGTTCATAAGTAGCTACAAGATTTAAAAGAGGTTCAACGTTCAGGTGGAGGTTTGCAATTGGACAGAACTTGGAATATTTTGCTAAGCATTCAACGGGCAGTTCGAACGCCTCTTAAACATATGATCTCGTTTCAAATATAAATCTTTGTTATGAAAGTTGGCTCTACCATTGAGTCATATCTATTTGGCTATCTCTTTTGCAGAGTCATCGCTGCATCCGAACTATTTGTGAAATCTATACTTCATACTTTTGGATTGCTTACAACTTCCTCGTGGAATATAGTTTTGTGGGCAGCAGTGGGGTGAAGAGGGGTGATATTAATTTTAGTATTTGTAGTGGTGTAGTTAGAGGGAGATCTCAAGGAACCTTTGCTGGTGGATATTGAGATCATCGGGGTGAGTTTTGTGGACGAAGACGTGTTACTTGATTTTGTAGTTGTGCCACCGAATCTAAAAGGGGTTCTTCGGTAGATATGTATCGTACTGATTGTTGGATTTCTAGTCTAGGTTCGCTGTCGCAAACATGTTTTGAGGTCGCTGTTAGATGTTTTCTAGGAGGCGCTGGTCTTGCGAATATTAGGCGCCTTATTCTTTTAGAGCAGGGAAATATGGCAATTGACTTGGCCCTCGAGTTTCTGAAATTCAGGGACGATGAAATGAAAGAGCGCTGCTGAGCGGAAGTATCCCTCCACGCACAAAGACTTCACTGACTTCCCTGCCGTGATTGAAATCTCAACGGTCCAGTCTTTCTATTGATTGTCAGCAAACTTATGAAGTAGTGATTTGGCTCCCAAATTTGGTCTCCAAGTTTCTTTAGCAAGTGGCTGTTCTGAAACATCAGAATTTTCAAATAATGGCTCGAGTAACTCTTACGTTGGGGAGAGGTATATCCTCCCTAAGAGACGCTAAATGAAGCCCTTGAGAATCTATCGAAACCATGACGTTCGCCCTCTTCCAAATTCAATGAAATGAGTTGTAACAATGGATGGATCCAGTCTCGGTCTCGGTCTCTTGCGTAGAAAGGGGTTGCGCCTTCCCTCTGGGGTCCTTGACTTCATTCCTCTACACGTGACGTGCAGAGGAGAGTTCTCATAAAAAGGAATTATAATATGTTGATTGGCCAAGTCATACTCGATATATATAGGAGAAATGTCCATTCCCACTAGATATTAGAGAGACGAAGAGGAGCAAACACACGTGATATACCCGCAAAATCATTTTTTGCTTTTCCGAGGTTACCCAGACAAGTCTGGCCAGGTGCCTGATGGTTCCCCTCTTCCAACATTCAAGAACGCTTCATCTCATCCACTTGGGATAAAAGCCTGAAATCGAGGTAAACAAGGCCAGGAACAGCCGCTGCCAGTCTCTATTTTCAGCGAGACAAAGTCTCTTGATAGCTTCAATATAGCCCCCGTTGCAATAGCTCCCGTCCCAGATTCCAGCTTTGCAAGTACCCTTTGGCTGCAAGATTACGTCGTGAGGGACAAAATCGCACCTCAGCTGTCCCCCTCTGTTGCCATCCTGCTCCACCAGAACAATTCTCCTCTTTCCGCGAGACCGAATAAGCAGACGAGAATCGATATAAGCGGAGACCGAGTCGATTGAGGCCTGTCCATTTGGCTCGATTTGACTCGATTTGACCCGATTTGACCCCAAAGAGTTGGGCGTCAACCATTCACAGTGCTTCGTGACCCTGTTCGCTGCTGAGTTTCACCCCGCCGAAGTCCAGTTTCGAGCCTGTGACAGCGCACCATATCACACCCGGCTATCACCAACCCCTCCATTTCCATTTCAAGAATCTAACTCGACGAACCCGCGTCATCCCACCGACCAGGCAGCCCCAGCCTTATGCCAGACGAAGTCTAGAGATATCAGTCCTGCTTCTTCTTCGCAAGCAAAGTCGGATGAAGCCAGATTCAATTGTTTTGTTGTCGCAGAAATTCTTTGCAAGCGCCGAGTTCGTCTGAGCCTGACGGGAGTTCAAGTCGCTTATCGCGTGATTGCGACACCTGGATCCTCAAACCACCAACACCCAAAAGCCCATCTCCAACCATGTCTCGTCGTGGGGATGCCCTCTATGAGGAGCGGGACTACTATCGAGACGAAAGATCAGCTCCACCGGTTCGCACACAGGTGCGCGAACGAGATTTCGAGGAGACTGATGTTTATTCCCGGCGAGGCCCTGAGTCTGCTCGAGGCTCCAGGCCCGACTTTCTACGAGATGACTATGGCAGAGCAGAAACTGGCCAGATGGTTGTCAGAGAGACCCGAGATACCGAGATCAGCAGAGAACGAGCCCCAGAACGAACGATGGAAAGAACGATGGAGTTAAGCAGACCCCTTGAACGCCGGCCCAGGTCCCCATCACCAGTTCGAATCCGCGAGGAGAGACGAGAGAGAATCATTCGCAGAAGTCCTAGTCCTCCACCTGTGGAAACAACTTTTCGATCCCGGGTGGTAGAAAGAGAGAGAGCTCGTTCTCTTACCCCGCCCCCACCACAACTCCGCGCCAGAGTGACAGAAACTAGAGAATTCAGAAGAGAACGGTCGCCTTCCCCTATACGATACCGCGAAAGAGTGGTTGAGCGTGAACGTTCCCCAAGCCCGGTTCGATTTCGTGAAAGGATCATTGAAAGAGAAAGGGAGCGCACTCCAAGTCCACCTCGTGTTGATACAATTCGCATCCAAAATATCGAAAGAGAAACAAGACGAATCCCTTCACCTTCTCCCTCACCAAGTCCTCCGCCTGCGCCTATCCGAGCGCCTCCTATTCATCAAGAGATCATTACTCACCATAGACATATTGACCATGGTACGTCTAATTCCACATTCTCTCTCATCGAAACTTTCTAACCAAATAACAAGGCTTTGAACGTGCTCGTGTACCTACCCCACCTCCTCCCCCACGTCGTACCAAGGAAATTAAAGAGACCGACATCGATATTCACACTTCACGAAACAACACCGAAATCGATATTAAAACATCTCGCTCCAAGACCCCACAGCCTACCTCCAACTCTTTGGCTCGCCGAAACGACTTCTACGATGACTCGATTCTTTATGATCAAGAGCGTGACAAGCTACGAGTACGTGATACAAAGCTGGATATCGGCAGACGCCGCAGCATGAGTGCACGACCCGGCAGAGAGCATGACCATGTGAAAGTCGATATCCGAGAAAGTTATGGCAGAGAGCGTGATAACTATGGCAGAGAGAGCACCGTGAGTATCAGAGGAGATGAAGACGAGGCAGAATACTATCGCCGGAAAACCGACGAGAGAGCCTACATTGGAGAAGCATACAACGGAGCAACGAAAGACTGGGCCATTGTGGATGTACCACCCGGAACTGAGCGAGTCCAAATGGATGGTGTCGGTGGAGGAAGCCAAGAGGTTACATGGCAACGATACAATGGTGTTCGTCGAAGCAAATTTATCCCCGAGCGCGAACGTATGCCTGAACGATTCCCGGAGCGCGAGAGGGAGAGGATCGAAATCCGAGAACGCGAAGAACCAAGACATGAAAGCAGTGGACTCGAGATTGAAATCTCAAGCTCAAGTCGTCGACAACCTAGTGGTGCAGGGACATATGAGCGAGAATATGAGCGCATCGAAGAGACGACTAGCGATCGCAGAGTTGGCATGCCTCGACCACCACCACCACCAAAGAACCGCGATCTCTGGACTGAAATTACCAAGGATTTGGTTTTGGAGGAAGCCATTAGGAAGCTTGGATATAGTTTCGAAGAAACTGAGTATTTCTACTATATCATAGAATATCTGCGATATGTAAGTCTCCAGCCCTCTCGATTCTGCCCTGGTTCCAAGTCAAATGATGAACCCGTGCTAACACTCCACAGGAGGATGTCCTCGAACTAGTAGAAGTCTCTGAGCAAATCAAACGCGAACGCCAACACCGCATCCGAGAAATCGAGCGCGAGAGAGAACGATTCGAAAGAAGAGCCCGTGAACGAGATGAATGGGAGCGAGCTGAACGACGTCGAGATCGCGATAGCGGCTACGATGACGAGCGTATCATTGAACGAGAGATTGTCTACGAGGGGAGTGATCGGAGAGGACCACCACGCAGACGCTGGTGATTTCGAGATACCATACCATTTGCGAGTGCGATAAAAGTTGTTGGGACGATATTTTAACGAAGATTACGGCTTTTGAACCTTTGCATAGCGATTTTGCTTGTTTCTCTTCGTTCAATGATGCTTCTGCCAGCTAGCCAGCCAGCCATTTGACGTCTTCTTTGTTTTTGTTAGGATACCAATGAGCTCGGGATGCTCGGATTCTCGCAGTTTTCCTCTTTTTCATTTTTTTTTCGTCTTTTCATTTTCTTGTCATCAGGAAGGGAGCGGGCGTCGGGATTTAATTGGTTGGATGGGTGCGTCTTTGCAACGGGGGGGTTGAGGAGCTTCCAGGGGGTTTGGGGTTGGAAGGGGGGTTTTCCCGGGGGGGTTATAGATGATGATGCTTCTTCGTTGATTTTAATTTGTTTTTATGATATGAATTTACGATTTACTATTTAAATTTTGATTGTGCTTTGAAATGATTGCCTTGGTTGTGTCTTTGGATTTCGTTTGCTGGGGGGCATTTGAAGGGTGTTGAGAGACCAGTTGTGGTGAGTGATCTTGTGGGTTACTCATGTTTGTCTAACTTGTTGGCTTACTCGATGTTTTGTGGCTTACTTGGTACTTTTTTTGGCCCCCAAACTTGCTCTTTGGCTTGCTCGCGAGTTACTTGTGAATTACCCGCTACTTGATTTTGGCCCCCAATCTTTTTCTGGCTTACTCGTGGTTCACTCATGGCTCACTCGCTACTTTTTTCGCCCCTAAACTTGGGTTTGCGAATCTAACTCATGAGAAGGGATAGGGGTATGGTAGATTGTAAGAAAAGGGAAGTCGCATTTTATGGTCTTATATATACTAGGAGTTTCATGCTTGTTGTGGCCTACAAGTACTGAAAAATAATAACGAAAGTAATACTTCTTATGACCTAACATTCTTGCCGGACGGCTATTCTGAGCTTAAACTTCGAGTAGGCGCGAACAAACATTATTTTAAGGGGATATACTACTGAATCCCAAAGATCTAATAGCTTTTTATAATATAATAAACATTAGTGAAATTAAGCGGAATTAATTTGACAGCGAAGTTATGTAAATGTCGTCAAAATAACATAAAAACTAATAAGCGACTATAGAAATAGACAGTGTGAGAACAAATTAATCAAGTACTCAAGTAGTACTCTGAGTAGTCTGAATAGAGTAGAGTGGAGTTTGAGTAGCGACTTCTTTGAGTAGAGTAGAGTAGTTACTCGAGACTACTCAAGTAGTACTCTGAGTAGTACTATAAATAGAAATTGTAGGTATATAAGTAAATAGTAAGTATTTCTATGAGCTATATGAGATAAGAAACTACTATTCAATTAATGTTAATTTATTAAGCCTATTGTTTCAGGAATTAAGTAATAAATAGTAGATAGAAGACTCTCCCTCAAGCTCCCGGCGCACTAGTAGCGCTACTCCCGATATAGCTCCGAGTTCTGGGCCGGCTCGTCCTGGCTCGGTCCGAGCTTCTCAAGTACTACTCTGAGTTACTCAGAGTAGTGTGACTAGAGTAGAGTAGTTGTCACTACTCTACTCTACTCTACTCTACTCATTTCTCACACTGGAAATAGAAAAGGTATTCCAGCATCATGTGTCCACAGATAGTTTTGTGTTTCTTCATACAAGCTCTGCTGGGACGCAAAAAGGTCTAAAAGTAACGTTTCTCAACAAAATCACGATGCATTGGCTATGTGGTTGTTTTGAGAGTGTATTAGCTAAGATGCTGGTGTGACCACCCTTTTTAACCAAAGTACTGCACTCCGGCATCACCACACCGAGGATCTTCATTTTTAATATCCGTTAACAAAGTTAATTTTTCTTTATATGTAGTCATTCCTCGAGATACACCATATATCCATTCTTCTTATCGAACCTAACAAAATGCCAAATACCGATGTCAACAATACATATTTCGGAGCAGACAGCATCAAAAACTATTTCTCCCCCGACCATCATCCACCACTTTCCCTCATAAAATTACCCGCGCATCTAAATCCATATCTTGAGGATGGGGTTCCCATATATGTCTAAATAATGTCTTCCCATTCCGTCAACAACATAAAAGACTACCCGGGCCCGCCTCCGTCTCCATTCTCCGCCACAAAATGTTCAACTAACGCGGTCTGGGAAAAAATAGCAAAGAATATCCTCTCAGAGATGGTGACGCCCGAAACAAAAACCATCATCGAATTTAATTCTGGTTCCATGGCTTTGTCTTTAGCAATCATCGCTCGCATCTTCCACGGGATCACGGATACGAGAGCTTATATCATAGAAAAGAGTAGTGCGGCGAAAATACGATTATTACAGTTTTTTAGATTGAATATGTGCGTGACCCTAATCTAAGATTCTCAAATTTGATACTGATGGAGAGATATAGAACTTTATTTTGAGGAGACTCACCACCGAATCCTAAAGATTCAAAGGGTGCCATCCAAATGGCTTTCCGTGATGCCGTAAATAGTGAGGGGAGCCCTAATCCGAATCAATTTGAAAATGATGTCGTATGTATATAATTTTTTTAAGTGTGGTATATAAATAACCAATAAGCGAGTGTAGAATAGAAAAACGCATTTCGGTATCACCGGTCCGCAGATATTGGGACAGCTTCCCGAGACTGGACTTCTTGTTCCGGTATGGGAACCGCGGGGACACTCACTAGTGCTGGAACTTTTCTCAAGAAAGAGAAAGCAGATGTGATATTAGTTGGGTAAAGATGTGTGATTCGAATACGTATTGGTGACATGAAGCTGAGGAATGGGTTATAGACTTTCTACCTTGGTGGAGGATTACGTTCCCGGTACCTGACCATTAGAAGCCCTCAATGATCTAAAATTTCCATGAAAGGATCTTGTGGACGAGATTCAAGTAGTTAGCTCGAAGGATGCGTTTTCCACTTCTCTTGAACTCTGTCGAAATAGTTTGTTGTGTGGTCCCTCTTCGGGATTTAATCTCAAAGGTTTCCTTTTTTCTTCACCTTTCCGATAAACCTTCTGCTAACCACTTGCAAGGTTTGTTCCAATATCTTGAAAGGAAGAAGGTTGAAGATACCCTTGAGAGCGTCAAGATTGACGGGAAAATACATTGCGTTTTTTTCTCCTGCGATTTGCCGTATCATTATATCGACGACTGTTTTAAGAAATTGGGACCTGGGTATTTCAAGGTTCCCAAACTACGTGCTGAGGTTTGAAAGTTCCAGTAGATGGATGGGATTGAATGCTAATTTTTTTTAATTTTAGGTGGGTAGTTGTAATATAAGCTAAGTCAGCTATTTATTAGAGTCTAGATTTGCTCTAAATCTCAATCCGAAAGGTGGATGTCAGATATACACTGACTACCTGGCTGAAAGAACGCTGTTTCACTGGCCACTAAGCTAGACAGATATAATTTTGTTGCTACCACCCTATTGGGTCGGTTGTGTTATACACATGACTACACGTGACCATTCTGCACCTATGGATGTTTGCTTTTGAGCTTCAACTTCCCCTCTTTTAGAACAACAATGAATCAATAAAACCTTTTTACAAGACGTACGATATACGACAGTTATCACAAACCAGGTCGTACCAACAAATTTATTATTCGGTAATTGACTAAAACGCCCTCTAATTGTTCATAAATACCTAAAACACCCTCTAATTAATTACGTGTGACTAAAACGCCCCTTTTCTCGAAAGAGGGGTGTTTTAGTCAGTAAACTAGGTGTGTTTTAGTCAATATTCATTACTTTATAAGTGAATAGATGCTAGTATATCCTATAATGCAAGCTTATATTGAAGTATACTGTCCTAACTGTTTCTCCTCTGTCCAAAAACATCAAAACTAATATGTTACCTAACTAGTTTCTTGTAAAGAGTTGACGCGAGTAAGAGGATCGTCATTGAAATTCAAAGCTACGCCGTATACATAAACAACAGGTGCACCAAAATGAGGCTATCGCGAAGGAGGATAAAGAGCGTCAGGAGACTTTGCAAATTGGCTAGGAGTAGAGTACCATGAAGAGTTTACGCTTAGCTCAATAATCTTAAGGTGTCCTAGAAGGGGGCAAAGTCGGATCAAAAGCGTATGGGACTTGAGTGCAAGAAGAAGAAGGAATTAAGGTTTAGCATACTTAGGATCAAGAGAGTTAAAAGGTCGATTCGAGCGATAAAAGTGGTGCCTGACTGACTAAAAAACCCTTCCTTTACCAACTAAAACACCCCTCTTTAGGAAAAGGGGCGTTTTGGTCACACGTAATTAATTAGAGGGTGATTTAGTCAATTACCGTTTATTATTTGAATTTATTGCCTTCTTTACCACAAGCGAATTTTTTGAATGACTCTCATAATTCACTGTCAACTTCGAAGACTGAATTTTCATAAGACAATACCAAAAGCCTCAACCTTCATTCACCGGCAAAATCAAACACAGCCCTCCTCCTCGCTACAGAACTCCGAGCAAGTTAAAAATTTCCATTTACAATTTAAGCTTCAACTCTTCCATCTCCTCAATTCAACAAGCATCAGACACATGAGAACCCACAAATGACGATATTCGCATGGGCTAACCCACCCTCGCTCGAGAATTATCTCTCACACCTTGTACATTATCTCTCTTGTCTTGTACACTATCTCTCTCAAGTCCTGTACAACAACCCACAATCAAATTCACCTCGACCACCAAACAAAGCTCCCTCAAACCACCTCAGCCAAACCTACCACCGCGTGATGGCATCTCAAGTCTCTTTCAAATCCTTGGGTTCCACCTCATCAACATCCTCCTCCTCAACCACAAAATCAACCAACAAACACAAACCATCTCTCCTCCTCCACCTCTTCCGCCCAGATTTAGCCCACGGTCTAGACATCGCCAAAGCAGAGAAGGAAAAGCGGAAGGAAGAGAAAGATGCGAAGAAACTAGCGAAGAAGAAGAGCAAGGGAAAGGGAAAGGAGGAGAAGAAAGTTGAGGTTTTACAAGTTTCCGTGGGAACGGATGGATGGACGAGGGAAAGGGTTCTGGTTTGAATTTTTTTTCTTTCTTTTTTTTGGGTCTTAGAGGGGGGTGCAGAATTGTTATGGGTACGATATGAATTGGGTAAGAAGTTTTGAGTTGGAGTGTATGGAAATATTTGGTTTGTCTTGGTGGTTCTGGGGAGGCAGATTTTGCCGAGATGGGCTTTCCTTGCCGAAGGGAGAATACGGGAAAGTGCAACCTGATTTGTGAATTGATTATGGGGCACTAATATGGCTGTTTCGACGGAGTGTTTGGAATTGTGGAGTTGATGGTGTATCTGGATTTACTCGAGAAGGCAAGTTTTGCCGTAGGGAGAAAAATTGACGGTGGCCGTACTTTTTCACATCAAGGCTCGGATTTGTACTACATGGAAAAATGAAAGAAGAAGTCAAGTACATTGTAATGCATGGGTTTTTTCTTGGTGCGCCCATGGGTTGAAACAGCTGTACAGGTGAAGCTAGTTACAGGTAGCCCAGGAATAGTTATAGATACTCCAAAATAAAGCGTGGCAGCTAGGTGCTCCTTTTTCTGTATAGGAAAATGGAAATAAATTAACGGTGGGACGCTATCTTTGGTTCAGGGAAGGGGAGGATTGAGCATTTAACATATGTCCAGCTAATGGTAGGTTACCTACTGATAATCGAAGTCAAGTGAGGCTATTGCAGGTCACCTATAAATGGCCGTGAATTAAAAAATGAAAAATAGTTAGATGAAACTATTTGGGAGCAGCTTACTAGATTTCGAATAACTATGAAAGCCAAAACTTTTGAGAAAGTCACAGAAGATTGCCGACAAATTCTCGAGATATGGCTAACGTGCATGTAGAGCGAACCGGCCAAAACCCCGCGCCCCCACCACACCTCTATTAAATATCAAATTTCTCTACAACAAACGATGCCTCAGAAAAATGACGAAAGCCGATTAGTCTTAGCCATCCAGGCTATGCAAAAAGACCTAAATTTACGTGCTCGAGCTGCTGCCAGGACCTATTCTGTAGATCACTGGAAGCTAGGTCAATGTTTACTTAGTATAACTTCACGACGCGATATTCTAGCTAATTCACGGAAAATGACTAAGCTAGAGGAATCAGCGCTTGTTCAATATATCCTCGACCTAGCTACAAAAGGATTTCCTCTGCGGATATCTGTAGTTGAGGATATAGCAAATCGACTTCTTGAAGCACGCGACGCGCCACGCGTCGGGACACGTTGGGCTTCTAACTTTATCAAGCGCCGCCCAGAACTCCAGACGCGCTTCCAGCGAAAATACAACTACCAGAGAGCTAAGTGCAAAGATTCAGATGTTATTCGTGGCTGGTTTAAGCTTGTACGAAACACAATAGCAAAGTACGGAATCTACGATGTAGATGTTTATAACTTTGACGAGACTTGGTTTATGATGGGTGTTATCTTAACTGTAATGGTGTTGTGCTGGATTTATGACATTACCTGATTTTTCTCATTGTTTATTCTCATAATGAACTACTGTTTGATTTACCACTTCATCGGCAGTTTTATCCGCTATGATGATCAGCTGGTATGATCACTAGTGTTGTGCTAAATCCACCATGTCATTGTATCATCATGATATCATTATTATATCATTATATCATTCATTCATTATGATGTAATCATCATTCACTCCTTATATATAGACCTTAGATAACTCCCTACACAAATCAATCAATTCTCCATGACCTACAGTACTGAGGACCTTCCCAACTTAACAAATGGTCATCACAAGCCTAGAAGGACGTGTAAGAGCAAAAATAATACAGCCTAGCAATCGAGAATGGGTTACAGTAATCCAGGGGGTTAATGCCCAAGGCTAGAGTGTTCCACTATTTGTGATTGTTACTACGAAAAATCATCTCGCCTCTTAGTACCAAAACAGTGGATTTCCACCTAACTAGGTAATTGCTGTTACTGAAAATAGTTGGACAACAAATAAGAAAGGCATGGATTAGATTCGACATTTTGAGAAGCATACTAAGTCCCGATCTATTAGTGGTAATCACCTATTAGTCCTCAACGGCCATGAGAGCCACTGCTCTAACGAGTTTGAGGAATACTACAAGGAAAATAACATTATTACTCTTTATATGCCTACTAATTCTTCTCATATACTCCAGTCACTCAATGTTAGCTGTTTTAGCCCTTTGAAAAAGGCATATAGTCAGTAAATTAAAGATATGATACAGGCTCAGATCATCTATATTACTAAGAATAATTTCTTTCCTGCCTTATACGCTGCATTTAATATTACAATCGAGGAGGGTTCTGAGGGGCTGGACTTCTTCTATTCGACCCAGAAAGTGTGATTTCTATACTTGATCTTAAGCTAAAACGCTAACGCCTCTAAACTCTCCCCCGAGTTCTGCTCAGCCTTGAGTTTCCCAGACACCAAATAACCCTACTAAAGCCTTATCACAGACTATATTTATTAAAAATTGAATTTCCTGCCACCAAAGTAGCTCTCCAACCCCTATTTTCAAGGCTATCGACTAGTTTACAAAGGATGGTTCAAAAGTAGTGTACTAGCTAGTACTATTGAAAGCTGAGAACCAGAGACTTCAACAAGCAAATGAAGCACTAAGTAAGCGCCGCAGAGCTAAATAAACACGCCTATAGCAAGGAGGATTACTTAGTCAACAGGAAGCGCAGGACCTGCAGGATAATAGAGACGTTGGTGAGCAAGTAATGCAGGAAATAAAGAGAAGTAGTAGTCAGAAGCTAAGGGAAGAATCATGTATACGGCGCTGTGGCAACTGCGGAGAGACTGGGCACAATGCACGCACCTGTAATATTATAGAAGAAGTATCTGAGAAAGAGATTTCCGAGTAGTTTTAATCAATTAGAGGCGTTGTGGTGGAGTTATTACAATTTTAATCGTGAGTGTGGAAAAGTTTGGCCGGTTCGCTTGTTTGGCCGGTTCGCTATACATGCACGTTATCCGTAGGTTACCTAAAATAGCTGTAATGAAAAGAAATGACAAAATCTATATTTGAGATGGGAGCTTATCACTTGCAAGTATTATTTGCTTAAGATGAGAGGAGTTACAAGATTTCTTCTTGTCATGAAATTTTAAAACTAAGGTGTTGCTTTACATATGGCCGCACTGAGGAACCTTGTGGTGTATTCAAAGTTTCCTTGGACCCTTGTCAAATGGCAAGTCTTGGCTATATCTTTAACCATATCATCTTAAACAATGAAAAAACACTTCAAAAATCTCAAGTCTCCTCAAGAATTATAATTCCCTTTAGTTTAAGAGTACCATTGCCAGCGTTCTTCAAACCACCTCAAACTTCTCATTCCACAAAAGCCCCAAACTTCCGTTCTCAACCCCCTTGGTTTTTTGGTCTCTAGCTTTCATGAGTTTAAGGACCCAAGTTCATCCCGTACTACATTGTAGAAAGTGTAAGTAGAAGAAATGAAGTATCAAAAAAGGATCACCACACCAAGAAATTAAACCGGGAAGGGATGATATCCAACATGAAACCAACTAGCAAAATACTATAACACTCAACAAACCACTTAACCAGAAGCCTCAACGACAAAAACCACCAAGCGCAACTCTACCTCCTCACTCAACTTAAGTGCAAAAAAAAAATAGGTGGGCCACCGAAATACAAAAACAACCCCAAATAGAAAATCCAAACTTAAGAGAAATCTTCAGAATACGTCTTTCCCAACCCTGGAGGAATCTCAAAAAACACCAAAGCACAATACCAACCAAGGCTTACCCGAAATTGCAAAGAATTCCAGATTCAAACCCCCGTAAAAGAAGTAGGTAGGAAATACAAACAAAGAACTTCATCCTTCCAACACACAACCTAGAGGACTTGAAACTCATACCTACATCTTTATAGATTATAACTCTCACTCATCTGATATCCTAAAAATGTCTAGAGAGGATAGATAAATCGACAGCAGAAGAACATCTGACACTAAGACAAGATTCAATAGCAAGAATAGAATTAACTCAAGAAAGTTCAGATTAAATTCTTTCTAGGACAGTTTCTCTCGAAGATGCTACGCTAGATTGCGATTAATTTGCGTCTCGTTGAGCCTTCGTGCAGGTGACGGGTTTGTCCTTATCAAGGAGTTAAATAACTTTGGTGAGGCTTCGCGGAAATCTACTTCTGTCTAGACTTATCCCTTCTTTCTAGAAGATATATATATATAGACTTCATTACTTGGTCTTACTAGCGGAATCACCTACTGCTACCTCTGGCGCACCAGTATCCTGAGGTTCGGGAGAAGTATGGTGCTATCCATTTCCAATTTCATATCACATGGGACTGCAAGCTCCATGTGGATATTTGAATGCTCGGTCTCTTCGCCCAAATATAAGCCTAGAGGCACCACTGCTTTTAGTTCTGCAGGAGAAATTTTGATTCTTTGACCTGGGGAAGGATGAGTTTGAAGAATGGAATAGGGGTAGGTGAGTCTTGAAGGTAAGGGAGGATGGAGGGGAAAGGAAAAGGGCGAACCAGATTTTTAACCCACTTCTTTTCCCCATCCGTAGTGAGTGCTGGATAGGGTTATAGCTTGTTATATAAGGTCTTCTTTTATAGCTTTATTTTGGAAGTTTGGAGTTTTTATTTTAGAGGAGAGGCTATAGTTTGAATTAGTAGAAGAGGAAGGATTAAAGAATTCTAGGAAGATGAAATTGTATTTGGGTTTGAGATTATTAGATGGTTTCCTGTTTGTGAGGTATAAGTAGGTAGACTTCTGTGTTTGAAATTGAAGGTGAGTCGGTCAAACCTTCCAAACTAAACGATGGGAAATCTAACATCAAAACTAAATCCAACACCAACTGACATTTGCTAAAATCCCGACACTCGGAATTGATACTGCTCCTCCCTAGTCCCGGAGAAAAAAAATTAGAACAGGAACGAAAGGTACAGCAACTGAGCTGAAATTGAAATTACTGACAGGCTGCTTAACATCTGATAATTCTAGGACCCCAGCTCGGAACTGGTAATCTAGATGCTAGCTGAAAACTAACAAATATTTTAACACCGAAGATTCTCGTACAACTAGCTATCCTTCCAAAATTCGCTTCCCGGTTTTTTTAGTAGTACCAGCGCAAAACTAAAATATGCAATGCCGGTGACCTGAAATATTCGAAAAGACAGAGAAGAAGTTATTCCATAATTGCAATATTTTTATTCAGATCTTCTTACAAACTATAGTTGCTAGGTGTATGGAGAATAGTGACTGGGTCTCATACCCACGAAAGAAAATCTTGCGATATCCTCACTTAGTGTCGCCCTGGGAACGCCCGTCTGATAAACCTACCACTTTTTGTCTGAATTTACTTTTCATCTGAATTTACTTGGGAGCTGTTGAAAACTTCAAAATTTCATGTTACCGTCGAATCGTCTTTCTTTTGTTACATCTATCCATTAAAGAGCCAAGTCCATTTCGGCAGTAAAGGAAAAATCGACAACTGTGATAAAAGCGTCGGCTATATTTATCGTAAACTTAATTGATTGGATTGTTCGAAAACGCTCTGGAATAATAATACTCAATCGGTGATTGTTTCCAACAGAATTGTTACTTATATTTAATTTCCATGACACAGCACGAGTCAGGCAGATGGCACTATCCATTTCATATTTCATACAAGTACAGTACTTCATATCATATGGGACTTCCCTTATTGACAAGCGTAATATTCCAGATTCGAACCATTTCCGAAAGCCCTTTGTTTCTATTTCGGAGAGAATCCAAAAATCGGTTTTGAGAGCGCTGAGTTGTGAGCAAAAGTCTTTCAAGACATCGTGGGAACGAAATGATTGACCAAAAGGTCTTGGCAAAAGCAATGAAGTTGGGCTCAAGTCTCACTCGAGATCAATCAAATATCCCATGTAGATCCTCAACGCTTATCCAGCGGAGATCTTCTTGGCTTGGCCATGGTGTTGTCGGGTCGCTTGGGAAAAAAGGGAAGCATCTCCGACCCCTGTCCCTACGTCATTGTGCATCCCCCAAATCTCCCCCCCCCAACCCTGATTCTCCCTCCCGCACAAACTGCACAGGCCAATGTGACTCCTTCGCGCGACCTTGGCAAGCCAACTTCATCCCATGTCCAATGAAAAGATCAAGCGTCAACCGATCAGACGAAAAAATAATATTGATAGGGGAGCGGTTTATAAGGTGGTGTGGTGGTGGGTATGACGATGATAAAGGACTAGGGTGTATAATAAGGGTCAGGGTAGCTGAGCGAACAAGGAAGATAATCCCCTTATTCAAGGACTCCATTCACATCGATCTTCTCCACCACCGTTGTGAATAACGTCGAGGGCCTTTGACCCAATCACCCATTGTATTCGCAGCTATTGTCCACTCGCGCCCTCGAATCAACAAAGGATCGCTGAGAGCATATCTTCTTCAGCTCCAGCTCCAACCAACTACTTCCCGCATACAAAACATCTAGACAAATAAACCAACGCCAAACTGCGATCACCCTCGAGTAGATCTACACCAAAATACACATACACTCAACAACTACCATACGCGCAAAGAAAGAAAACCGCAGTCATGGGTTTCCGACCGAACCTCGAATTCAGTATCACCTACATCCTCCACACCATCTACCGTTTCCTCCAGCTGGTTCTGGCCCTAACAGTAGTCGGTCTCTACGGCGTCGACCTCCATAAAGCGAATAAGCTAGGAAAATACTCAGATGGAAAATGGGTATGTCCCTTGCCCTCCTTTCCCAAAATCCCCTGCTAACATCGTATTCTCGTAGGTCTACGCAGTAGTAACAGCCTCCCTCTCCGCCCCAATAGCCCTCCTCTACATGATCCCCTTCACCCATAAAATCCCGCTGCTCTTCGTCTGGGATAGTATCCTCTTCATCCTCTGGATTGCGCTCTTCGGACTATTCGGTAGCATGTATATCCACGAGAACCCCGAGGGGAACGCGGGTATCGCAAGGATGAAGAATGCCGTTTGGGTTGATTTGACAAATGCGCTTTTATGGCTGATCAGTGCGGTGGGGATGATGGGGTATTGGTGGAAAAATAGGAATACTAGGACGAAGTGGACTGGGAGGGCTAAGGTTTGAGGAGGGAAAGGGGAGAGGGGAATGATTAGGGGAATATATTAGGGAAGGAGAAATGGGAGTGTGCGAGGAGATGAGTTGAGATGTTGATATTGGGGAAAGACATATGAGCACGACGAATTTTTCTTCTTGTTTTTTTTCATGCGGGGGACTCGTTTTATACCATTTTGCTTTCCCTATGATGGGGATTTATCTTGTTTGCAACGCGATGGAGATGAGATACGATACCAATTAACTTTTAGCTTGTTTGGCATGCCCATTGCCATTGTACCTAATAATTCCTTTTGCAAATAAGAAAGATACCAAATATTTTACTTCAAGGACACATCTTTCGTCCCGGCATAATGTACTAACTTGAAAGACTAGCAAAGACTTCAGAATCGCAAGTCAACAAACAACAAAGAGACCCCACAGCACTGAAAGAAACCACCCTCTAGGCCAAACTCCCCCGAGTCCCAAAGACAAAGACGAATTGGCATTGTTGTATTAATTATACTCTCTCGTTTGACATACCCATCAAAACTCTTGACAATCATATAAATTCCACGTAACAGAAAAAGTAGTACTCGGAAAAGAGGTAAGCAAGAGGTAAGACCTACGAGAGACCCCTAGCTCTTTACAGGCACAACCCGTGAATAGAATGTCGTGTTAATCTCAGGTGACCTATGAATCGAGACCTAGTTCCAGGTTACCTGTGAATAGAGTGTTGCGACTTTTAGGTAACCCATGAATCAAAAATACAGGTAGTGTACAGTAGTCCGGGTAGTCTGGAAATAGAACGTGCTGGTCCCGGGCAACCTATGAATAACCTATGAGTGTTATTCACAGGTTACCCATGGATAGGTAGTATTCCTGGTTATAAGTGATTTGCCTTCGAATATACATTAAGACGACGAGAAATAAACGAATTTAAATTTAGTTACTTGAATAGATACCCAAGTACTCACTAGGACGCAATAATACACTAAAGACTATTGGGGGGTTTTTTTCCCTTTTAGCGATCGCGAGACAACTGGTTGCTGCTCAAAAAATGTTCTTACCCAACTCGGTCCAAGTTTTGAAGCAAGACAGAGGTGATGATCTTATCGATGATCGCGAAAGAGTTTTCTCCCTTGGAAATAGATGTTCGGCGTATCAAGCTCAAAAGGTAACAACTTGCATTTTGAGATTTGCAGTGAGGGCAACGAGTCGTTCAGCGAGTCGAGGACTTCCTTCCTAATCCAATCCCTCAATCCTCGTGCAAGTGAAAAGTTTGCATATATGAGGGGATTTACGGCGATCGACCCTGCCATCGTGAAGATACAGTGACTTCATCTGCCGGATGGGGATCATTGTGGACGATGACGATGTATCTCCGATACACCAATGGAAACTGTAGCAATTCAACGATATGCGACCTAAGGGTCCATAAGTGTAACTGTCTCAGGTGGGGGAACGAGGAGGAAACAACGAGGAGCCCCATCTCCATCTCCATGTCTGCCACCTTGCTAGCATACCCGTACCCCGCGTTCTCGAAAGAATTTTTTTTGTGCGTATGCGAGGTGATAAAAAAGTGATTGGTGGTTGAGGTTTCGTGTAATCTTTCTTCGATTGGTGATGATATGCGGCGCAAGAAGATGAAGGGGGGTCGAGGTCCGAGGAGAAAATTTGGAGGTGGGGTAGAAAACGATGGAATAGTGGTCGAGGGTCCTAGCATGTGGGTAGAATTCCCATGGGGGAGGAGCATGGATTGTTAAGCTTCCTGGAGGTGGTTCTGGAGATGTGGAGGGTAGAGATGCTGGAGTACTTCCCGTTGTAAATACGACATCTCCACCCCCCAAAATGCAATCGAGAGAAACCGAAAACAAACCGGGGACCCTTGATTTCTCAATTCATCCAGAGGAAAGATTGATCGGAAGAGCAACAAGGGGGTTAGAAATAAACAGAAATAATTGGTTTATCGGTCCAGAGGCCGAGTAGAGACAAGCATTGCTAAAAGATCTTCACGCAAGACTTCCTCATACACTAGTACTTGTGGAGTGATTCCTGCAACTGTACAGATTCAGGTTGTGACAACAAAACAAGAGAGTGGGAAGTCTCTAAGGTACTTGGGAATATATGAAGCAGCGGGATGTAAGTTCCCGCTTGTTGTAACTCTCTTGAGTCAACGGGTTGTACCTGGGAATTCGTTAGAGTTGATGGAATTGTAGATTTTGTACGTATGAAGAATTCTTGAGATGAATTGCCGAAAATCAAAATCTTACGATGATCGACAATTGCGCTTCGTCTTGAAACAATCCTGGCTGGTTGGACTTGGGACCCAGAGAAGTACATAAGCAGATCGACGGTCGATCATCTTATATATTTCTTCGCCACAACGTGTTTGCTGGGAGTCTGATAAAGGAATGATAACGAAGTTAGACTTCCGGTTTCCGTGGTATTGTTTCTTGGAGTTTTGAACTGATACGTGAAATGCACTGAAGCAAGGAGAGAGTAATGACGGTGTAGGATGATTGAAGCATGAATTGTAAATAGTAGAGGCGAGGGATGTTGAAATAGAGGCGGATAGGAGCACCAACACGAGTTCCTCACCAGCGCTGTACCGGTTCGAGCGGGTCTTTCTGGTGATTTTGTGGTAAAGAATCATCTTGGATTAGCTTGGCTTATCTGCGAGTCTGATGCAGTGGCTTCTGGGACCAAGGAGACCCGGATTTGTTTCAAGAATCTGGAGGTGGATTTGGGTTACATGCCCTAACCTGTTAGATGGCGATATCGGTGTTCTTTGCTTAGAATTGGAGAAATTGGCGCTGCGTGTAAATGAGGCGGCGCAGAAGGAGGAGGAGGGTCGATATCTTCATCCTTCTCCCACCGCAATCAAAGAAACGACATGATTCATATCATCCCGTGCACCTGCATTTCGAGATATCCGGATACGAGATTCTTGTCGACCCTTTCAACTTTCGAGCCTGCTCCTGCGCCTTGCGACCGAGTCGGGATTTGAAGTTCATTGTCCCTGCTCATCAAGGTGCCGAAGGTGCAAAGTACCTTCCTCCATCGCGACTTCCACCACTTTCCTCCGCCAGCGACAACAACGTCATACCATAGGCGAGTAAACAAACCTTGTCACCGTGCAGGTGTTTTGTTTCTCGACAAGCCTTGCGAGTAATGTCTCTGCGAAACCAAGCCTCAACCACCGCAACCAACACGACATTCGACGAGAGACAGACCGACCAGGAGTCACAACGTAACTCTTTGACGGTGACCCATCTCTCGCCCCTCTCGTGCTTCGTCCGCCTCAGTCAGCAGAACTGACTCGAACTCTACAGCTGTCGGTACCTTGATTGTCACCATCATCAACCTCATTCTCTGCTTGCTACCGGTATTCAGACCTGGAGTTGGAAGGAGGTACATTGCTCCATCGGATCGGTACATCGTCAACGGTTGCTCCACCGCCAAATTCAAAGTACCCTCCAGTGCCACTGAAGTACCACCACCTTGGATACCAACTGATACCTACCAAATTCCATTCGGCTCCCATCGCCTTTAGCAGTTCTCCGTCAGCCGTAAAGACCGATCCGATCTCGTGGGCCAACCCTGAAGCACCAGCTTCCAATCTCGCGAAGAGCATCAACGGACTTTCATAAAAATCATAAAAATGGCCAGTCGATCCTTCAAGCCGGCGTCATACTTGGCTTCCGCCGCACAGCAAAAGCCAAGCCGGAGCCCACGTCCGTCATTCGTCAGAAACAACTCGGCCTCCTCCACCTCCTCCAACAAAAGCGACGATGGCTTCATGACTACTTTGCGCTCCTTGAACGTTAGAGACGCCAGTCCTGCGGGTGCTGCTCGTCGTGTACATGGTGGTGCGGAGGAAGGGTCTACATCTCCAGGCGCTTCTGGTCTTGGTAAGTCACTCCGACCATCACAAGTCCCATACACACAGCACACCCATATGATATGCACACTGTTGTGCATGGTGGGGGGATGCGATTCAACCAAGCCCAGCGCTACAGGGTCTCCGGTGCATCGAGTTCTGCAGCTGGTGACGGGAATGGCTGACACTACCCCGCCACCACTGGGATGGACCGATACCCGCGTAGGCCGTGACCTTGTTAGCACTTAACGAGAATTCCGCTTCCCATAGGGCATCGTGTGGAGTCAAATGCTGATCGTACCTTTATGCTCATTAGGCAATAATGGTGGTACCCTGCAATCAAGATCAAAACCCGACGAGACCCCCTCGAGAAAGAGAACAAAGCCCATTCCGATAGAACTTCCACCAAGAAGTCTACCAACAGCATACACACCTTTGACCGGTCGAGGAGATTTGAAAGGGTAGGTTTATATAATTACAATACAACACTTTCAAGTACTTGTGCTTTGGGAATGCCAATACTAATACATCACAGGGGATATTTCCCAGACTTTGAAGACGCCCATCAAAAATACAGACCACGTCCCTTTAACCACGTTACTGGATTATCAGCAAGAATTCCTTCCTCAGAAGCATCTACTCCCGGATCACCTTCCAACATGTCGGCCTGTTCATCACACTCATCGCCAGTCTCCGAGACAACCCCAAGAGTCCCGACTTCTTCTATCACCGCTCCTACGACCACTGCATACCCTTCCGTTCCAGACCTAGACTCGTTCGCTATTCCCAAGGGAAAATATTACCCATCAAACTATATATCACCAGTTTCCTCTCAGTCATCCACTCCTCGAACTAGTATGACTCCGAGCACAACCAGCCTACAAATTCCCACCAACAATCCAACCAAGAAGAAGAGACCCGCACACGAGAGAAACAACAGCGATGTCAAGAGAAAGTTGCAACAATATCAAAGAGACATGATTGCGCAAGCGCGGGCAGCATCTACCACAGCACCCCCAACCGATCTTACGCTCGCAATGCCAAAACCTGTTAGCCCTCGACTCGCTCCCATGGGAAGCCCTGGTCCTATCACTCCTTTCGAACTTGAGAATGATGAAGGATATCTCGCTGCTGGTTCTCGAACAAGTACTACCATGATCAACAATGGAATCGACCGCGAACGAAACCTAGTCGAGAATTATATCGGAGTCGAACGTCGTCGCATGGACTCGGGTAGCTCGAACATGATGGGGTAAATATATGGATTGTATTGGGGTTCTCTCGCTGGTCGAGGTATCCTTGATTTATATATACATACGTACATACATACACGGATTCGGTTCATTGGATGCTGCGCATGTCGATTTGAAAGCCACCAACTTCTCTATACTCGTCACTCGAATACCCTACATCATACACTTCGGCTCTTTTCTCGTTAGGGATTCATCAAAAGTTGTTGTTTTATTTCCGCCAGCTCGATTGCACATACAAATTGTTACGACGCCCGACTACCTGAATGGGAGTGGGCAAATTTGCATAGACGGATATGGGTGCATGGTCTTCACCAAGTGCTGGTGTTGGCTCTTCTTTTTCTCTCTCCCTTGTCTTTCATTTCTTTCTCTTTTTACAGTTTATCTGGCTAGGGGGCGCTATGCGGGGCGGAAATACCTTTTTGCTTTTTTCTTTACTTTAGTTTCGTTGATATCCTCCTTCGTCGGAGGAAATTCTGATAGACACTTGCCTGCCACAGAGCGTTTTCATATTGGGCATGGGCCTGGATATGGAGAAATGGATAGTCCATATTTGATAGGCATGGCGTTTGCGCCTTTTTTATTTTATTTTTTTAGAGATTCAAATTGAAATTGAGAATGAATGGATTACTACTCATTCATTCCTTTCGTTTTACTTATTTTGCCCTTTGTTTGAATGGTGATGTGAGGACGGTGATGTATCTTGTGTCGCCTTGTGCTGCCTGTGAGGCCGGATGTTGTTATGTGAGGTTTTGGGATGGGGATGTGAGACTTGGTGTATGAGGTAGATTGTGAGAATTTTGGGATGTGACGGGACTTTACTTTTGGGTTTTTTGTGTATGGTGTTGTACTGGGCCGGCGGTCTGGAACTCTTTTTTTTAGTTTAGGGGGGAGGGGGTTCTGTTTACGAAGTAGGTACCACTTTTCTATTTTTGGCAGGTGTGTCTTGTCACCGGCTTTTCGGAGGGTACGAGGTACGAGGTGGTGGTTGGCGGGGAAGCTTGATGTGGGAAGTGCTACGGATTTGATGCGGGGAATGGAGTTTGATGGTGTAGGTTGAGGAGTTTACGTAGCTTTTCTTTTCGGTTTTGGTTTCTTGCGAATTGGTGGTAGGGTGTGCGAAGTAGGTAATTTTAGTGTTGGGAGCTGGAGTCTCAAATCGATCTTTTCCACCGTGGTCTAGGTGAGAGGTTGGGTGATTCGTTGTTACAGAGTTGGAAGTAAATATCTGAGCTTGTATGGTTTATTCACTGTTATATGATTTGACTAATTCTGCTGATTAGCGATATAGTCTGAATTTGCTGTACTTAACTGCGATAGTTTGTTGAAGTAACCTAATTACTCTAAAAATTCTCAGATAGTGTGGTTTGGTAGCTTAACTTACTTGAATTACAAGTTAATACTTGATACTTTACTTTTTTGAAATATTCGAGGGTTTGTTTAAATAACTTAGATACTCTAGATACTCTCGGATAGTGTGTTTTAGTAGCTTAGTTTACTGGAATTACAACTTGAGGCAGTAAAGTTGTGATATTATTAGTTAATTTCTGAATTGGTGAATAAGGTTATATTTTGTTTCAGGACTAGATATCGCTAGTATCTAACGTTACGATTAAATGGTCGCTATTTGTGTTTAAATTGACTAGTTGGATACCCAGTCGTGGGTAACCCGGAAAGTAGTCTTGTGCGGGCAAAACTTGACTCACTCGCTCACCTCATCTTTCTCGCGTATTTTATCTCAGTTATCAAAACCAAACAATCCCCAAATTATTACTCGTTCAATCATCCACTATCAAAATTTGAATTTGACATGGAGGACCCCTGGAAATGGACACTAACACGATTTGAAGATGAGGAAATCACGGGGGCAATTGTCGGGGAAGCTGCGAGGCTATTTAGTGGACATTATGGGATTTGGGGAAGGGAGATGGGAGACCAATTCGGTTGGTACTTCTCTTCCACTTTCTTTCTCGCCATCTAACTTGGTTCTACTTGCTCTACTTCATAGGTCAGAGAGTTAAGATGTCGCCTAAAAAATTAAGACTCATGCTACTCCCCCAGCTCCAGGACAAGGACCGGAAGCACACGAATATTCATATCAGAGCTCGGCTTGGAAATGCCGAGGGGGGGGGGGGGGGGGGGGGGGGGGGGGGGGGGGGGGGGGGGGGGGGGGGGGGTAAGCCATGTGTTCGCTTCATTGTATATGTATAAAGAGGAAACTGTGGTCTGGATTACACAACTTGTTGTTCATTCTGGATTCCGGAACAGGGGGGTTGCGAAGAGTATGTTGCGTTCTCTTCTCTCTCGATTAAAGCTTGAGGAGGATGGAGGCGGCAAGGGGTTTATTGGAATACTCCCTTCCCATCCTTTTGCCATAAAATCTGTGTTGAGTGTTTTCGGAACATCAATCTCGAATTCATCAAAACTCAAGCAAAAGATATTATGGGGTTTGTTCTGTGGACTACGTCAAAAATGCCAACTGGAAAGGCTCCCTGTTTGAGGGGAGCGAGGAAGTGAGTGAGAAAGAGGAGGGAGGAGTTGTTTGTTGTGCTGATACTGGGTTTTTTGTTGATCACGAAGAACCCCAGAGGGCGTTGAAGAATTTTAAGGAGAAGGGGAAGTGGATTTTGGGTAGTTTGCCGGAGGGATGTGAGTTTCTTGCTATTGTAAGAGTCGGCGAATGCGATTGAGAACTTTGAAAATTTATTTTTGAAAGAAAGAGTATGAGGCTGGTGAAGAAGAGAAACCATATGCTTCCCCATAGAGAGGCTGAAATTATTTTACACTTTTTGAAAAAGAATCTTGTCACTTAGCTTTCTAGTTTTCAGTTTCATAATGACGCTCATCCTGAAGCTGGGTTAAGCGAGTGGTGACTTCAATTTACTTGTCACCACTCACATTCATTGGTTGGGAAATTTAATTTTTTAATATTTCAGAACGAAATTAAACAAATTTCTTCCAACTATTTTCATTTTCCTTAAAAGTATTATATCATCTTACTATACCCTACATATACGACTGGCGGAATTTCGGGATTGCTGCGCCTCTAATCACATGACCAGACAGCCAATTCAACCTCAACTCACCCCTCCTTTCATTGCAATGATAGATCTCACATAACTTGTAAATACGTCCTTTACGATGGACTACGGGTTGTTGGTGAGAACCATCATTGTCGATTTAGCTTCAGCTTTAACACCCTCATGGTTGAAGGCGTCCAAAAAAGCTCCACCACCGCCGCCGCCTCGACCCCCTATAATTCCCTTCCCTTGCTTCAATAAATTGCCCGTTGAAATACGTCTCAAAATATGGGCATTTTCGGTAGAATCAAGAGCTGTTCCCGTCCATCTTCACACAAGGCAAACCTGGGAAGAAAGCGACAACGCTCCAGAAGAAAATACAGAAACACCAGAATCCGACGATGGAGCCCCACCTCCACTGAGCTTCTCATATACCGGCAACTTTGCGAGACATTACTCTCGCGATGTATCACACACCATGGCAATTACAACCTGCAAAAATCCATTGGATCACGAAAGATGTAAATGTTCCACCTACTCCATAGGCGGCCGGCACTTCCATAATCTCCCCGCTCAGGTGATCGTTTGTCGCGAAAGCAGGGAAGCCGTACTAGCAATGAAAACTTACAAAAACTACTATTTCTCGCACACATACGATACCTCTGGTCTTCCACAAGAAATGTACGCACCATCCCACATTTTCAGTGCACAAGCCGATCCCATGCTCCTCCCTAAAACTGACAGAGGAACCGCCGCACGAGGTGTAATCCTCAATCCCTCCCTCGACACAATTTATCTCCGCGTCAATGTAGCAAGCCGCTCAGGGATCCAAGAAGTGTGCCATTTCTCCACTATCGTTGCCCGAGAAGCTCCGGAAATTAGGAAAGTGGTGATTGAACTCGGTATCGCCATGCCTCCGTATAAATTCTTAGCTAAAGCTAGGTTTGAGTATTGGAAGGCTTGGGGGGTGAGTGCTTGGTGGGTTCCTGTTGGACCTTTGCTGAGGATGAAGGGGTTGAGGGAGGTAGTGCTTATTACGCATGGGCATCGGGATGGGAAGAGGAAGTGGTTGCCTGAAGAGTGGAAGGTTAGGACGGAGGGGTTTTGGAGGGAGGAGCTTTTGAAGTTTGTTGAATTTTGGCCGGGGGAGTGGGAGGGGGAGATGCCGAGGATGAGGTTCATCGATACGATCAAGGAGGTGTAAGCGTAGCTAGGTGTGGAGGAGTTGGCATTAGGCGAACCTTGAATTAATAATCGATACAAAAGTCGAATGGAGTATCTGTGTGTCATTAGGGCTCAAAATGTTCTGGCCGCCAAAGAAAAGAAGTTCCCCGAGTAAAAAGTTCTGCAACGTTTCTGAAGAAAAAGTTTATGATAAGAATGCCGCCCAGTAGCATTTATCGGGGGCAACTTACAGATGTAAGGTAGTCCAATGAGGAAGTTGGAAAGCTTAAAGGCAGTTGTATATAGAGATAAATCATTTTTGAGTGTGTTAATTTCAAAATCTATTTCCATATGAAGGGTAAATGGAACTAGAAACTCACGCAGTAACAATGCAACTCTCTTCCTAGTCCAAATATCTCTTCTCAGACTCAAGTTATATACTTCGGTTGTTTCTCTTTTAGTAGTTATTTCTAAGGTTAGAAGCGGAGTAGATCTTTAGCAAGTATATCACTTTCTTAGCACAGGCCTAGAAATTCATTTATTCTCATCAAAAAATTAAAACTTTTGTACAGCCGCATGTTAGTAGAAAATATGTAAATGAAAGAAGTATTAAGTTTCCAGCCTTCCTCCGACAGTTGTTTAAATTAGTCATTTCGGTGCTAAATAGCCGACTTTTCAAGATTGGGGTTATATCAGTAAATCTATCTGCTTAGATCTATTAACTAAACCATCTTAAATATTAGAATATTTAATATACTTTTAAGATAGTTTAATATTATCTTTGGATATCTAGATATTTAAGTAAATTAATCTTTACTTAAATACACTTTTACTATTCTATTCCTTTAGTGTTCTTATATAATAAAGTAGTCTAAATAAGAGTAAGATAATTAGAACTTTTGCTATTATCTGAACTTAAATCTGTAAACTTTATTTACTAATCTATGAAAGAAAAATAGCTTATTAACTATTTTTAACTATTCTTGCATCCTATCTTATAAAACAAAACGTAATAACGTACATGTATAGCGAACCGACCAAACAAGCGAACCGGCCAATTGAAAACACACCTAAAATCGCGATTTTGACTTTGTAATATCTTTGCGAATTGTTAATCAAAAATGTTGAAATTAAAAGTTTGATTTAATTACTGTTGGAATGCAGCACTTATCACAACAATATATTTCCAAGAAGCAAGAATGAAAGACTTGATTTCCTTCTCCAAAGATAAACTCCTAATTATATAACCCATCAATTCTATTCTGCCTTGAAGTCAGACCTCCAGTTAGCCCTCTAGGCTGACTTCGTTTCTGCCTTGCTGCCTGCAGAAATAACAACAGGCTTTCTTGTACAGATATCACCGTACCTATCAACAATTACTATATAAATATAAAAGTTATGAAATGTAAGACTAAGACGAATTTATATTAAAAAGTTATTAAAAGAAGAAGAAAAAAGACAAGATTACAGGGGTATTTTTAAGCGAATCGTAACTAAGATTATATAGCGTCTAAAACTCGAAATTCTATATATATATATAACGTGGTTTATCAGGACCCTGCGCATATCAGGACCCTGCGCACTTTCCCACTTCCCTACTACTTCAAAGTACAATTAATCAACCACAACATATAAATTTAATTAAAACTAATTTTAATCTCATGAACTAGACATATCCACATCTACTTGACAAGTTTGTGTATTATGACTAGCTTTTCCACAAGTGCCACAGCGCCTACTAGTTAATTTCCCCTCCCTCTGACTACTACCCTTAACACATATATCGCGTCGAACCTGCTCATCTATGTCTTTCTGCGTTAGAATATCCTGTGCATCCTCTATAGTAAGTGCACCACCTTAACAAACATGTCTTTTTAGCTCTACAACGCTTACTAAGGGCTTCATTTGCTGCTCAAAGTGTGCACACCTCAGCTGTTAAAAGGGTCACTTTATGAGCTAATTGCTCTGTACCTTTCGCTAACGTAACCACTGTCTTGAAAATTAGTGTTGGCGAGCTTCCTTGGTGACTAGTAATTTGGTTCTTAACAAGAGTGTTTGTGAAAGAGCTTTGGCGGGGTTGTGAGGAGTCTGAGAGACCCAAGGGTCAGCGTCGGTAGAGGGGGGCCTAGTAGGGGTTGGCGTCCGTAACTTTACATCAAGCTTTGAAATCACAGCCTAGGGATTGAAAGGCATTAATCCAGCTCCACAGAATCTAGCTTGAGCGTTTTGGGCTGTTATTGATGCTGTGTACGCTGCTTTAAAGGCGAGAAAGAACTCGACCTTTGTGATATAGTTGATATAAGCCTTAATAAAAGTCTTAATCTAACAACTATATGCCTGCTTTAATACACTAAATCATCTAACATTAAGTGGCTGGGTCAAATAAGAAGAGTGAGGAGGTAATCCAAGAGTAATAATGTTATGTGCCTTATAATACTCTTGGAATTCAGTAGACTTGTGACTCTTATGCCTATCAAGGACTAGTATTTGATATAGACCTTTTGCTTGAGTAGAAGTGTACTTGTTAAAGTGTTTTAGCTATTCTAGACCTGTCTCATTGTTTGTCTATCTGTTACTTGTAGGTTTAATAACTCAGTTATGTGGGAGGCCGCCCTTAGTATACTAATTCGCAAGATAATTCTTCCCTTGAACTACTAAAAATAGAGGCATACTCTAACCTTTGCTATTGATACTGTTAGGGATTACACCCTGACCATGGCGATCACGTGCGCGCTTGGGCGCGCTTGGCTTGAGGACAGCTGTTCTTTTGGAGGTGTCTTCTAGCCTTGCTTTCTTGCTTTCTTTCTTTCTTCAGCTTTCGTTCTTGTACATAGATGCCTCTGTAGTTCAATTCACGAGTACTTGCTACAAGCCCTGACAGATACAAGCAATTGCTGTAGCCTATTCTTGATTACCTGGCTAAACTACCTTGCCTCTGCTACGTCGATTAGCGCGTGTAACAACTATAGATAGGCAAATAATACCTATCATGAATCCTGTCTCATTAAAGTTGTAGAAATCACAATCTACAACACTATATTTTGCTCTTATATTTTCTACTAGTTGAAACCATGTACTAATAAGCTCAGGATCTTCGCATAAGGCTCTTTAAAAGTTGTAAATGTAATTAAAACATGTCTTTAAGGCTAGTTGTTGTTATATAAATTAATATGCCTAGAGCTTCCTAATATGTTTTCGCTCTCTTGATTCTAAGATAAAATTCACTATATCTTCAACACTAGCTAGCTAGGGCGCAAATCCTCTTGTATCTAAATCAAGTATATATCAAACAATAACCTTCTCTTCTAACTTAGTTAAATTATAATTTACTAGCTGACAATTAGAGAGTGAAGTATAGCTGTTTATTCTAAGGTAAAGTATAGATTTAGGAACTTTATAGATTTTTGTAGCTTTTCAATAACTTAGTTTTCGTTTAGAGGTTCAAATAGCTTTAATAGCTAATATAATATATACTTCTTGAGTTTGTACCTCTATAGTAAAGAGTAAAAAACATATGTTAAAATAATAGAGTCAAAGAGTTAGCAAAAGTACACAGAGTCCTAATATACATAGAGTTCTAATAAACTACGTTATATAGTTTTCTATTTATATACTACTCTTTGTTGTTTTAATTGTTTGTGTTAGAATACTAGTATGTCAATGCTGCCAAGGAGTCGAGCATTTAGAAGTCTAAGTTATGTTTTTCTTCTAAGTCACGTTTTTCCCTATATAAGTAATATATGTTTTATATTACTTCTTAACACTTCTTTTACTTATTGTCTAAAGTACTTATAGATAGAAGGATTATATATAATTTACAGAAATACAAGAGACATTAATATTCTACTGTATGTATACATAAACCTAGCTAAAGTCAAGACTAACACTAATCAGTAGTTGAATAGACTATAGAATAGTTAGAACACTTACTACAAGAAGAGACAGTTTATACAAATCTTAAAATTCTCAGAATCTAGAGCTTATATAAATTATACTAGAGGAAATTAAAGGGTTTTATTTTAGGTCAAGTATAAAGTTGCTTTGACTTGACTATAAAGTAAGAGGTATAGAAGATTTTCAAGGAATTAAGAAGAAATTAAGTACAAAGTTGCTTTGACTTAATCTTAGACAGATTCTGTGTCTATTATACAAAACTAACACCTATATAATATATAAAAGACATTACACAAAAGAATTAAGAAGAAAATCAAGCACAAAGTTGCTTTAACTTAATCTCAGACAGATTCTGTGTCTATTACACAAAAACTAACACCTGTATAATATACAAAGACATTATACAAAGATGTTTCTATTTCCTTCTTTGTTAACTTATCTGTTAGACAAGAAGAACTAGAGAAAAACACTTAACTTAAGTAATCTAGAGTAATATATAGAACTATACTTAAACAGTTACATTACTCTCTTGATTTTATAATACAAATATTACAAGTATACAGACTTTAACCTATAAGAGGAGTTCAGAGAAAGTCTTAAAGAATAGACAATAGAAATTCTAGAGAAAACAAATTAACTTACTCTAAAAGAGCTCTATATATACCTAGTTACACATAGAGTTTAGGTTAGACAACAAGTAGAATTAATATCTTTTGCAAAGATATTATATAATGTTCTTACTAAGGAGACATAACACAAGTAGACAGAGAACAAGATCAAAGAGATATTAGAAGCAAGAAAAGAATTTATCTTATAGCTAAATCTAGAAATCCAAGGAACTCCTTAGACAAATTAACTCCTATAAGAGGAAATATAAGTTTATATACTACTAACAAGACAATTAACTTAATATAAAACACCTTGTTTACTAATATAGCTATATAGGTAATTTAATAATAATCTACACTCTTTACTTTACTAAGAATCTATAACCTAATCTCCTTCTATATAACAAGAATAAACTTTTCTAAAT
This sequence comes from Hymenoscyphus fructigenus, assembly GCA_001414455.1. Taxonomy (NCBI): domain Eukaryota; kingdom Fungi; phylum Ascomycota; class Leotiomycetes; order Helotiales; family Helotiaceae; genus Hymenoscyphus; species Hymenoscyphus fructigenus. Next base: position 284,247 of record LKUV01000051.1, on the reverse strand, counting down.
AATCTACCTTATTAGATAAATCAATCAAGAATACTTAGAGACTTAATGAAAATCTATATAGGTGATAAGAAGAAATATAGAGGAGAGAAGTATAATATCTTAGATATAAAGCTACAAGTGTTTTATAACTACTATATAAAGGTTAGATTACTAGAAGACTACTTTTACTTAGCATTCTCTATTATACTCAAAGAAAGAGTAAGTACTTTCTACTATAACAAGATCTCTAGAAGACTATATACCTTTAATACTATAACATAAATAACAAGAACCTACTTTAAGACAGAGGAGAGACAACAGAAATACTTAACTAAATAGAGAGCAATAACACTACCTTATATAATAATAAAATACCCTAAGAAAACATAACTAGAGTGTTTAGAAATACTTTTTAATACTCTCTGTATAGCTTAGTAGAGTTTATTAACTAAGTATTAAAATAAGTACAACCTTTGAGATTAAGTACTTAATGCCTATAATAGTGTTCTAGAGTGTTATCTAGTAATATTTAAACTAGCTCTAACATTTAAAGGTATATATACTAAACTATACTTAGCAGTTAGATAATTTATATAAGAGAGAGAACTAAGAGACTAGTTAGTTTTCTATTAAGAAGAAGAGGAAGATAATCTGTTAGTATATTAGATAGATTAAGTATATAGAGGCTAAGGACGATTTACTTCCTGTGCAAACATTAGAAGTAGAGGAGGATTATATAACAGAGGAAATTTTCAAGAAGGCTACTAAGATAACTTTAACAAACCTAGAAATACTTAAGGGAATCTAGAAAACAGAAACTCTTTATAGAACAACAGTAGTTTTATAAGAAGATAGAACAGCTATATAAAGAAGAAATACTATATATATAGATAATTAAGATACTAGTCAATAAGACATATAGAAGAAGAACAGAAGAAGTTATATAAATAATTTATAACAGATAATATAACATTAAAAGAAGAATTCCAACAATTTCTAATAGATTTTAAAGAAACTTTAGACAACAACAAAAATCAACAATAGATAATGTTATTAGATATTAAGGACCTATTATATAAAACAGAGACCTATCTCATAGAATTAGGCAAGGTTAATAGGCTAAAAACAATATCAGCCTTAAATAATTAGTTCTATATACATGTAATAACCAAGGAGAATGTCTTTACTTAACCTATAGAGACGTTAGCTTTTACCTTTAAGGATTGCTATTCTTTAGGTATCTTTTAAGGGATTATACTAGATAGTAGAGCATCTAAAGTATTAACAGTAGAAGAACTACAATTCCTAGCTCTTTAGAAATTAAATACAAGAGTTAAGCTTGATTATACAAAAGCTAGAGACTATTACATTTAATTTAGAAAAGAGTCAGCAGTAGTACAAGAAACAGTAGATGTTAATACACTGCTTAGACAAATTACTTTTTATATTATACCTATAAACACTCTATTCTTGTATTATATTCAAGATATAGACAAAATAAGAGTTAAACTAGACAACTTAGTAAACGTCTTAATTCAATAGGAAAAGATTATACTAATTATATAGAAGTAGAGTTATCTATAGATGCTACTACATTATATAGAAGAGGCTATTACTTACAGTTACTTAACTAAAGTTAAACTTAGACAGCTACATTAATGATTTAGTTATCTATCTATACAAAGACTAGCGAGAGTACTACAAAGAGCTAGATATAAAGATATAAATTATTATATAATTAAACATTTAACAAAGTTTTACAAGTAATGTCAACTCTACTTAAAATTACTAGAATAATTTAAATTTACTCTAAAGGACAACTATAATTTTAACTACTCTATAATTATTAACATACTCTATTTAGACAGAAAACCTATATTACAAGCTATAGACAAAGTAACTACATTTAATGTAGCAAGGTTCTTAAAAGATATATTAGTAAAGACAGCTTAGGACACTATATAGATTTACTAGATTAATATATATCAAGAACTACTAGACTACTTTATATATAATACAGAAAAGAACTTCTTATCTATAGAATTCAGACAACATATAAGGTTAATAGTAATTAAAGTAAAAGAGGTACTAGTAGAGGCTTATAATAGTGTTAGCAAAGTTAAACAATACTATATGTTACGAATTATATACTAGCACGCGAAGAGTAAAGACTAGGCAGCGTTCTAACAGATTAAGCACGCCTAGGAACTTATAGCAAATAGAGATTAATTAGATTAGTAAAGTAATCCAAGGATTTCTTATTATAGTAATCACGTGACAAGGTCACATGACCATTGGAGCTTGCAGGAGCTTGTGTTAGAGCTTAAGGATCTTAGGTTCTCTCTAGGCTCTATAGAGATAAAGGTTCTATATATAACTAGCACGTCTGCCTTTAGATAGAAGCTTTATACTTAACTTACTTTAGTTTTTAATATATCTTGTTTTAACATCTTGAGTTCAAGTAACGAGTTTACCTTTAAGTAAACACCTAGCGTATCTAGACCTCTTACTATATAACAACCTTCGAGACTTAAGTTACTTTTGTTAGTTTTAGTATAGAAGTGAGTTTTGTTACACTTTAAGCATCTGCTTAGAAGTTTAGTTGCTATAGCTTCTATACTACTAAAACCAGCCGCTGCTAGTTCTAGTACTAGCTAAACGAATTTGTTAACACCCTCTAGTAGTACTAAGAGAGCTTAACCCCTTGCTACCCTAGCTACACTATTGCTCGAGGTAGTACCAGCACTAGTAGACTCTAACTACAACAACAAAAGCATGCCTAATGTACCTAAACTATTTAAGGTTAAAGCACTTGAAACTATCTAAGTCAAGCTTCTAGATATATACTATAGAAAGAGAAACAAGCTTGAATCGTTCCTCCTTTAGATAGACATCTACTTTAACTTTAACATAGACAAGTTTAGCAGCAACTATAACTCACAATCAATCTTTGTAATCTTCTATCTTAGGGGAGCTGTATTAGACTAGGCCTAACTCTACCTCAAAGACTTCTTCGTATACAAAGATAACAATAGATCTATAGGGGACACCTAAGTAATGTTTAAATCCTAGAGAGAATTTAAGTTAGCTATTAGAAAGGTATTTAGAGATTTTAATGTAATCCAAACAGCTATACAAAAGCTTTTAGACTTAAAACAGACTAGATTAGCTATTAGTTACACTAATGATTTCTAACGTTATAGAAACAAATCTAGATAAGACGCTCTTACTCTTATAGAATTATTCTGTAGAGAACTAAAGGTTTACCTCTAAGAAGAAATAGTGAAACAGAATATAACTTATACTAACATTAGTAGTATAATTAGCGGAGTTATCTAGTTAGATAATCGTCTGTAGGAATTCAAGAAATTCACTTAAGGAAGTAGAAGTTAGAATAAGAATAGAAGTAGAGGCAAGTAAAGTAGCTAACAGAATAGTAGTAAAGTGAACATAGCCTAGAAGAAATCCTTTAAAGAAAAGAAGCTTTCTCAGAAAGAACAGAACTACTAACACAAGTAGAATTTATGTTACTTATGTAGCAAAACCAGCTATAGAGCAAGTGAATGTAGCTCAAAGAAGTAATCTAGTTAAGGAAAGCAAGTTAATGCTATAGGAAAAGAAGTAGCTGTACTTAAAGGTAGGCAACTTATAGTAGAGAAGTTAGCTAAATATATTAGAATATAAATCAAAGAGACAGAATTAGCAGATAAATCAGATAATCTAATCCTTAAGGAATACTACAGTATATGTTTAGACTCTGTAGAGATCCTTTCTCTTTAGTAACTTGCGACACTAACCTAAGAATCTACTAGTATAGATATTAGAGATACTTAGATATTAATATACAGCGAAGAACAAGGTTACAGGTAGAAGAACCTGTGTAACCCTGAATATACCTTCTAGGTCAGATAACTATACCTAGGAGCCCGCCTATAATTTAACATAAAATATATTATATACTAGTCAGGTAAGGGCCTGATTAGTTTAATAAGTATTAGTAATATTCTACAAACAACTTTTGTAGAAAGAACCTGTTTTAACCTAGTAGAAACTGTTATTTCTATAGAATATTTATTAGATTCGTCTAGCTTATTAGAAGTAGGCAAGTAGGAAGCTGTAAGTAAAGACCTAGAGTTAGAGGAAACATAGATATTTATTAGTACTTATATAAACAGAAACTGTTAGACATATATTAACGAAATTAAGCCTGATTTCTAGAGCCTATATATGTTACAAGAAGACAAACTAGTACCTTTAGCTAAATACTAGGTAGTATTCACAAAGAATTGTTGAATTACCTTTTGAAATCTTCTCTCTAGAAAAGAGACGTTAGAACTTATATATAGATAGTATTCTGAGAGTAACATCTATTATTAGGACTCTAAAGGCTCTAGTGTCACGAATCATGTGCCAGCACGTGATGAGTAAGTCTAGACAGCGTTCTGACAGGACAAGATACTATTGAGTAGTTATAGGTTATAGGGATTAGTTAGAGTAGCTGGCCAATCCAAGGACTTTCCTTAGTATAAGATCACGTGATATTTACATCGACTACATCGACAGGCGATGTTAGCAATCAGGGTCAACAACATCGACAGGCGATGCTAGTGATCTATGAAGATAAAGGTTCTATATATAACTAGCACGTCTGCTATTAGATAGAAGCTTTGTACTCAACTTAGTTTATTATCTTAGTTATTAAGTTATTACTTCCAACTCTTTTAATACAAGTAACAAGTTCACTTCTAAGTAAACACTTCGCGTGCTCTTACCTCTTACTATATACTAACCTTCGAGACTAGTCACGTTTGTTTAGACCTGTTAGGTAGTTTTGTTACACTTTAAGCACCTGCTTGGAAGTAAGACTGTGATTATGTTGTCCTCCTCTAGCCGCGAAAGAGACCGCACCCTAGCGCCTACACTACTGACACTAGCGATAGAAGAACTAAATGTCACTCTCAGGGAGGACATCAAGGTCCCTATGCCTGACAAATATAATGAGAACCTAGCAACGCTTAGAGAATTTCTCATAAAATCTTCTATATACTTAGGGTTCTACAAGGACAAGTTTCTAAACAAGTCCAACTAAGTCTGTTAGATAGTGACTTGACTTGTAGAAGACACCTACAAGTAGATTAAGCTATACATTGAGGAATATTAGAAGAGACAACATATAGACGGTTTGCTAACAGTGAAAATAAGTCTTGTGACTCAGGGATTATTTTTTAACGTAAAAGGATTTAAAGTAGGACTACAGAGAGTGTTTAGAGATATTGACATCAAGAAGAAAGTAGTTAATAGGCTTCAACGCCTTACCTAGACAGGGTCTGCTGTGAAATACACATTAGAATTTTAACAATACTCAGCGAGAGTAGGATAGAACAACAGTGCTCTTATTAATTAATACTACTAAGGTCTCAAGGATATAGTAAAAGATGAGTTGTCACGCTCTAACCTGCCTACTAACTTAAAGAAGCTAGTAGACAGCTTAATTCAAATTAACAACCACATGTACAAGCGACGCCTAGAACAAAAAGGGAACTATAGCTACTTCAAGGAACACTATCCCAAGAAAAGTCACGACCAAGGGGATTCAATGGAACTTAATGTAACACACAAGTCTGGGATCAAAGAGAAAAAAGGCAAACTTTCCCAGAAAGAACAGAACCACTGACGCAAGCAGAATTTATACTACTCATGTAGCTAGTCAGGCTATAGAGCAAACGAATGTAGCTCGAAGAAGTAAGCTAACAAGGGAAAACAAGTCAATGCTACCTTCTAAAGGGAAATAGTATTACTAGAAACACAGGAGCTCTCTAATAAAGAATTAGAAGTACGTAGATATAGAACTTAGGTTAAAGAAGAGAATGATTCTATCCTTGAACAATACTACAACACTTACTTAGAGAACGAGCATGAGTTACTATTACAGGCTACTTACGAATCACTAGCCAGCACTTTAGAGGAAGAGTCCTCTGAGTCATCGGAATCGTCTAGCAGAAATAATTAGAGTAGAGAACCCCAGGTTAGAGATACATAAGTCTTTATTGGAACCTATAAGAGAGGAAATCGTTGAGTAGACATGAGAGGCAAAAGGCTAGACTTTTAGTCTCTACATGCTACTATAGGACATGATCCTATTCCTCTCTAACAGTATATTATCAATAATAATCAAGTAGGTTATATCTGCTTTAGACACGAAGGTTCTAGACACATCTCTAGGGAAGAGAAAGAATATAATTACACTATAAACCGTGACAAGACACTACTGCCTAAGGAATTCTACTACCTAGTAGAAGGAGAACTTTAGGCTGCTTAGACCCTAGGTCCCTCTACAACAGAATGAGTATATCACTAACCACAACTAACATCTAACTAGACATTAGACAAGTAGTTCACAGGAACACTGCTAGACCATCGAATAGGAGTGGAATATTAATAGATATGTAAAGTAGTATACATAGATCAAGAAAAGGTTATATTCTTTTCATAGGCTTAGAATGCTATGGCCCAGCTTAACAATGCTAAAAATAATATATTCGACATTTACTATGTTAGACTAGAATTATACACTACTTTAGGAGAAAGTTAATTTTATGTAATTACAACTATTAGGAGAAAGAAATTACAGGTCATAATTGATTCTAGAGCAACGAGTAATTTCATATCTCTAAAAGCCCACAAAAAGCTTAACATCCCAGTCAAGAAAACTTTACTCTATGTCTTAAGTGTTGTTGACAGAACTGATGTTACTTACTAAAATAGAGTTATTGACTAGTAAACTATCTCTACAAAGACTACTATTGACAGACACTACTTAGACACACAATTCAATGTCATTGAGATAGAGAACAAGGAAGTAATACTTAGTATGCCCTGGATTCAAGAACACAATCTAGACATTAACTAGAAGAAACATAGCATTACTTTTAGTTGTTGTGACTATACACAGTTGTGACTACAAGGCTAGAAGGAGGTTAGCGCCACCTCTTCTAAAGTGCTAGAACACCTAGCCTAGGGTCCTCCACAGGTTAGCCAGACTGCTGATAATACAATACCTGTATAGTATAAGGAATTTACAGAGTTGTTTAATAACCTAGAGAACAGGCGAGCCCTCCTCAAACATTAGCTGTAGGATCATGAGATTAAATTAAGAGAGAGTCATAACCTCAAGAAGCAGAAGCTTTGACCTTACAATTAGAGGAACTTGCAGCTTCTCGAGAAGTATATATAGAAAGGGATTCAGAAAGGACACATCTAGAAGTTAGATTCGCTAGCTACTTCTAATATACTTATTACATTTAAGAAGGACAATCTAAATAGAAGAGTTTGTGTTAACTATAGAGACGTCAACAAGACAACAGTTAAGGACGCTTACCTATTGCTAGAAGGCTAGTACTTGTAGGACAAGTTAGGAAAGGCCAGGATATTTACTAAACTTAACTAGTGAAATGCCTTTAGCTTAATATAGATTAAGCAAGGAGACGAATAGAAGACAGCCTTTGTCTTGCTATCAGGCCTCTACGAGTACACAGTAATGTCGTTTGGCCTAACTAACACACCTACTACTTGTTAGAGACAAAACAACAAAATACTTGAGAATCTTCTAGGAATAACTGTTATCTGTTACCTAGACAATATCCTTGTGTTTTCGGAAAGATTAGAGGACTATGAGAAGTATGTTAAGAAGGTCCTATAGCAACTTATAATAGTAGACTCTTGCCTCAAACTCTTGAAATACAAGTTTAGAGTAACTTGTACTATCTTTCTAGAGTATACTATTACTCCTAGACAAATGAAGGTAGACCCTGAGAAAGTTAAAGCAATTCTAGAATAGAAGTTACTAGAGAACGTCAAGGACGTCTAATCCTTCTAAGGATTCGCTAACTTCTGTTAACAATTTATTAGAGACTATGCTAGAATCTCAAAACCTATAACAAACCTCACAAAAAAAGATGTTTCTTTTATGTGGGATAAGGTTGTCAAAGCAGCATTTTAAGTAATAAAAAGAAGGTTCGCTAAGAAACTAATCCTCAGGAACTATAATGCCGACAAACCAAGCACTGTAGAGACAGATGCTTCTAATACAGCAGTTGCTGCTATACATCTTCAACCAAACGACGAGGGGAAACTTATGCCTGTGGCATACTTCTCTAAAACACTAGATTCAGCTCAGCAAAACTATAGCATCTATAAGAAAGAGCTTCTCGCTATAGTCTTAGCTTTAGAACATTAGAGGATCTACCTACAGGGTACAAAGCACCAGGTATTAATCCTCACTGATCATAAAAACCTCAAAACATTCACAACAACAAAGGAACTTAGCAACAGATACCTTGTAAGGTAGTTATAAACCCTTGCTGGATTTGATATATTAATTCATTATGTCAAAGGAACTAATAATCCATAAGTAGACACTTTGAGCCATTAACCTGATTATAAAGGAAATAAAGAGTACAAAAAGATTACAATCTTGAAGACTCTAGAAAATGAAGACCTAGCGCCAGCTATACACGAAATAGCAGCAATAGAAACTGACAACCCTTGGACAAAGAAAATCTAGGAAGCCTAGGAATTAGAGCAGCCAGCTCTAGCTAAGCAAGGACAAAATGACAAAGAACGGTACACTAACAGAAGGTTATATGTCCCTAAATCCTACGCAAAAGAATTTATTAAAGAGTACTATGTAGCCCCAGCACATAGTTACCAGAGAGTTCGGCGAACCCTCTGGCAAGTCAAGCAACACTACTATGTTGATTGCCTATCAGCAGTAGTCAAGGAAGTAATAACAGAGTGTGATACCTGTACCAGGAACAAGGCTTCCTGCTATGTACCTTATAGACAGATAGGCACTACTCCAATACCACAGATACCTTAGAAATCTATATCATAGGATTTTATAGTCAAGCTACTAAAATCCAAAGACCTAATGACAGGAGTTATATATAACTCAATCCTGGTCATTGTTGAACAACTCACAAAGTACATAGTACTTGTACTATATATAGAAGCAAGTACAACAGAACATTTAGCCTATGCATTCCTACAGGAAGTAGTCACTCTATATAGTCTACTAGAAGAGATAATCTCTGACAGAGATAAACTCTTCACCTTGAAATTCTGGACAGCCCTCATAGAACGTCTAGGTGTGAAAAGAAAGCTGTCGACAGCTTTCCACCCTTAGACAAACAAAGGTACTAAACAAATGAATTAAGTTATCAAAGCATACTTGAGATGTTATGTAAACTATAAACAAGACAACTAGGTTAAACTTCTGCTGCTAGCATAGTTCGCCTATAATAGTTCAACAACAGAAACCATGCTTGTTACACTATTCTACGCCAACTATAGGTATGAATTAGTTACTTATCAAGACCTATTGCAGAGTACGGTCGATAATGACAAAGCAGGACTAAAAGACTATGAACTCAGGGAATTACACAAGAAGCTTGCAGAGCAACTTCAGTTTGTGGCAGAACGTAACACACACTACTACAACAAGCGACGTAGTCAGGAGCCAACGTTAAAAGGGGGGGATAAAGTCTATTTGGTCAGGAAAAACATTAACACCAAAAGACCAAGCAGTAAACTAGACCACAAAAAGCTCGGGCTGTTCAGAATCAAACACGTCAAAGGACCTTTGAATTATGAACTCGCGCTACCAAAGACTATAAATATCTATCTAGTATTCTATATATCCTTGCTTGAACTAGCACTACTGGGAGCACCACTAGCCCCACTCACAGAAATCCAACCTGTCAACCCTAACGCAGAATACAAAGTCAAGAGGATTCTTGACTATAAGGTTGTCAGAGGACAGGTCAAGTACCTGATTAAATAGTTAGATTACCTACATTCAGAAAACACTTGGGAACTAAAGGGAAGCCTCAACCAGTACTTAGAGGAACTTCAGGAGTTCCACCACTGAAACCCAGGGTTGCCCACATCTCGTGGTCAGCCGGAAAAGACACAAAGAAGGCTGGGTCAAGACCCAGGTCAAGAGCGGGGTCAGAAGAATCAGGAGTAGGAAGGGCGGCCAGCCTGGCGGTCTCTTCCTCTCTTCTGTCTTTCTCTTCCTTCTCTTTCTCCTTCTCTTTCTCCTCAGCACAGTCTAGCTCGTCAAGGGACGACAGACTGCGCTAGAGCATTTCTTGCTCACGGTCATCTAGGAGGCGTTGCTGCTTCCTTAGACGAAGAATCTTGGCCATTGCTTCTTCTTCTTCGTCGCGAAGCCTTCTTCTTTGTTTGTCAAGGGACTCCTAGTCAAAGGAGGACAGAGCCTGGTTTTTATCCCTCACATTACAAGTCTTGCCTTAAAGGGTGTAAGACAAACATTTGTCCCTACTGGAAAGAGTGACATAGTGTCGCCCTTCCTTGCCACCTTTCCAACTGTTTGCACAACAGGTGTAGGAAATCATCTTGTCTCCAGATCGTTCGATGTATAGCGCTGTGTTAATACAATATTTCTTGAGTTTAGATTTAGTTGTGGGAAGACTTATGTTGAAAGAAGAGGAAGGCCGCTAGCCTTCTGACAATATTTCTTAGGTTGTACTTAAGCGTAGGGACACGCTAGGCTAAGAAGGGGATAGTGTCACGAATTATGTGCCAGCACGTGATGAGTAAGTCTAGACAGCGTTCTGACAGAACAAGATACTATTAAGTAGTTATAGGTTATAGGGATTGGTTAGAGTAGCTGGCTAATCCAAGGACTTTCCTTAGTATAAGATCACATGATATTTACATTGACTACATTAACAGGCGATGTTAGCAATCAGGGTCGACAACATCGACAGGCGATGCTAGCGATCCATGAAGATGAAGGTTCTATATATAACTGGCACGTCTGCTATTAGATAGAAGCTTCGTGCTCAACTTAGTTTATTATCTTAGTTATTAAGTTATTACTTCTGACTCTTTTAATACAAGTAACGAGTTCACTTCCAAGTGAACACTTCGCGCGCTCTTACCTCTTACTGCATACTAACCTTCGAGACTAGTCACGTTTGTTTAGACCTGTTAGGTAGTTTCGTTACATCTAGGTCTCAGCGACTAAAGGAAGAAGAAAGATAGATTATAATCTAACTAGTTAATAGAACTAGTATATAGAAACTTGAACAAACCCTTAGAATCACAGGTTTTGTACTAAGATTCCTAGCAACATTACCTAAACCTAACTCTAACAAGTATTGTTAGGTAGAGGAAATTTATAAAGTAGTCTACTTAGACAAAGAGAAGGTAGTTTTTAGAACACTAGAGGAACTAGATAGACCTCTGTTTAAAATCTTCTCTATTAAGTAACAAGAAGCTTGTACTACTTTAGGAGAAAGCTAGTTATATATAACTACAAACGTTAGAGGAAAGAAGCTCTGAATTATAATTGATTTAGGAGCTACAAGTAACTTTATTTCTCTCTTAGCTATATAAAGGCTAAATGTTCTAGTCAAAGAAATAACACTATACAAACTTATAGTAGTTGATAAGATTAAAATAGAATACTAAGAAGGTATTGTCAACTAACATACTATACCTACGAAAACATAGATTAAAGAATACTGTTTAGATATATAATTTAATATTATAGATATTAAGAGCAAGAACATAATACTTAGAATGCCTTAGATCAGGGAACATAACCCTGACATTAACTAGAAAAAGGAAAGGATTTCTTTCAGTTAATGTAACTGTATACAGTTGTGACTACAAGGCTAGAAGAAGGTTAGTACTACCTCTTCTAAGTTGCCTAGACACCTGGCCCAGGGTTCTCTACAGGTCAGCTAAACAGCTAATAACAAAATACCTGTGTAGTATAGAGAATTTTCGAGATTGTTTAACAACCTAGAAGACATATATGTCTTGCTAAAACATTAACTATAGAATAATAAAATAAAACTAAAAGAGAGTTATAACCTTAGAAAGTAAAAGCTTCAACTATACACATAGAGTGACTTACAAATAATAAACAAGTACATTAAGGAAGAAATCAAGAAAGAACACATCTAAAGGTTAGAGTCTCCTATCTGTTTAAATATACTTATTATATACAAAAAAGACAATCTAAACAGAAGAGTTTATATTAACTACTAAGAAGTCAACAATACAACAGTTAAGGATACTTATCTATTACTAACTAGCTAATACCTACAAGACAGAATAGGTTAGGTAGTTTAATACACAAAACTAGATTAGAGAAGTGCCTTTAACTTAATTTAGATTAAGGAAGGTAACAAATAGAAGACAGTATTTGTCTTACTATTAGGTCTTTACAAGTATATAGTAATGTTATTTAGCTTAACAAACACACCTGCTATATGTCAAAGACAGAACAATAGTATACTAGAGAATCTTCTAGGGGTAACTATAATATATTACCTAGATAATATTCTAGTATTCTTAGAACAAGAAAAGAATTATAAGAGCTATGTCAAGGAAGTCTTAAAGAGACTTATAGTAGTAGACTCTTGCCTCAAGCTGTTGAAATATAAGTTTAGAGTAACTTATACAATGTTCCTAGGTTGTCTAATTACTCTAGAACAAGTAGAAGTTGACCTAGAAAAAACTAAAGACATTAAGAGTTAGCTGATACTACAAAATGTCAAGGACGTCTAGTTGTTTCTAGGATTCACTAACTTCTGCTAACAATTTATTAGAGACTATACTAAGCTAGCTAGTTCTCTAACTAGACTAACCTGAAAAGACATTGATTTCTAATAGACAAAGGAAGCTAAAGAAGCTTTCCAGGAAATCAAGAAATAATTCACAGAAGAACTTATTCTTTAAAGCTATAACACTAGTAAACTAAGTACTATTAAGACCAACGCCTTAGACATAGCAGTAGGTGCTATATATCTTCAACTAGGAAAAGAAGGTAAACTTATACTAGTAGTATACTTTTCTAAGAAAATAGATCTAGTATAGCAAAACTACAGGATATATAATAAGGAACTTCTCGCTATAGTTCTAGCTCTTGTATACTAGAGAATATATCTCTAGAATACAAACCATCGAGTCACTATACTATTAGATCACAAAAACCTTAGAACGTTTACTACTATACAAGAACTCTCTAATAGAAGACTTGCAAGGTAGACAGAAATTTTAGGAGGTTACAACATTGTAATCTAATACGTTAGTAGAACAGCAAACCCTTAAGCCAACGCTCTTAGTCGAAAGCTAGGCTACAAAGAAGATAAAGAGTACAAAAAGATTATGATTTTAAAGACTCTAGAGAACGGGGATCTAGCCTCTGCTGTGTATAAAATAGCAGCGACAGAAGAAGGCTCTTAGACTAAGAAGGTCTAGAGAGCCTAGGAGATAGAGTAGCCTGCTCTAGCTAAATGAGAAACCACAACAAAGGAACTACCTAATAGTAGAAGAGACTTTATCAACATTTATAGAGTAATAAATAATTAAAATAACAAAGAACAGTATACAAATAGAAAACTATATATTCCTGAATTCTATGTAAAGGAATTTGTTAAAGAATACTATACTACTCTAGTATATAGTCACCAGAGAGTTTGCTAGACCCTCTGGCAGATTAAGTAACACTACTATATTAATTACTTATTAGTAATAGTCAAGGAAGTAATAGCAGAGTATAATACCTGTACTAGGAACAAGGCTTTCTACTACATACCTTATAGACAGATAAGCACTACTCTAATACTACAAATATCTTAGAGATCTATATTATAGAATTTTATAGTCAAGCTACTAAAATCCAAAGACCTAATAACAGGAGTTATGTATAACTTAATCCTAGTTATTGTTAAACAACTCATAAAGTATATAGTACTTATACTATATATAGAAGCAAGTATAGTAGAACACTTAGCCTATGCATTCCTACAGGAAGTAGTTACTCTACATAGTCTACTAGAAGAAATAATCTCTAACAGAGATAAGCTCTTTACCTTGAAATTCTAGACAGCTCTTATAGAGTATCTAGGTGTAAAGAGAAAGTTATTAACAGCTTTTCATTCTTAGACAAATAGAGGTACTAAACAAATAAATCAAGTTATTAAAGTATACTTAAGATGTTATGTAAACTATAAACAAGACAACTAGGTTAAACTACTACTCTTAGTATAGTTTGCCTATAATAGTTTAACAACAGAAACCACACTTGTTATATTATTCTATACTAACTATAGGTATAAATTAGTTGCCTATCAAGACTTATTATAGAGTACTGTTGATAATAACAAAGTAGAACTAAAAGACTATAAACTTAGAGAATTACACAAGAAGCTTATAGAGTAACTTTAGTTTGTGGCAAAACACAATACACACTACTACAATAAACAACATAGTTAGGAGCTAACGCTAAAAGAGAGAGATAGAGTCTATTTAGTTAGAAAAAACATTAACACTAGAAGACTAAGTAGTAAACTAGACTACAAAAAGCTTAGACTATTTAGAATCAAACACGTTAAAGGACCTTTGAATTATAAACTCACACTACTAAAGACTATAAATATCTATCTAGTATTCTATATATCCTTGCTTGAACTAGTACTACTAGGAGTACTACTAGCCTTACTCACAGAAATCTAACCTGTTAACTCTAATACAGAATACAAAGTCAAGAGAATTCTTGACTATAAGGTTGTCAGAGAACAGGTCAAGTACCTAATTAAGTAGTTGGACTACCTATATTCAAAGAACACTTAAGAACTAAAGAGAAATCTTAACTAGTACTAGGAGGAACTTCAGGAGTTCTACCACTAAAACCTAGGCTTGCCTATATCTTGTAGTCAGCTAGGAAAGACAAAAGAAAGAAGGGGTCAAGGCCTAGGTCAAGAGAAGAGTTAGAGTTAATAGAGATAGAGAGAGCTGCTAACCTAGCTGCCTCCTCTTCTCTCTGTTCTCTGTCTTTCTTCTCTTTCCTCTCTTTCTCTTTAGCAGCGTCAAGTTCGTCAAGTGTTTTAAGGCTCTGTCAGACTATATTAATACCACGCTTGTGAAGCTCTTGTTAACACTGCTCGAGCTCACGAACACAAGCTAAACCAGCTATAGCTACTTCAAAAGCTATATCTCTTTTAAATTTTAAACGTTCTTCCTTGAGGCAAATATTTTATAGATTGTCGTTAGCAGACTAGAGGGCGTTACACCTTATACCTCAACAAACACATTCTCTACACTTCTACGATTTATTGTTAAGGACAAAGCATTTTCAGTTATACTAACAACAGTTAGAACAAGACATGATTTTGGAACTATATACTTAGATAGTCTCGAAAAGTAGAATACGTTGTTTATACTTCTGTGCTTTAGAGGACATAATAAAAAGAAAGAAGGTTAATAACCTTCTAACAATATTCCTTAGGTTGTACTTAAGTGTAGGGACACGCTAAGCTAAGAAGGGGATAGTGTTATGAATTACGTGCTAGTACACGAAGAGTAAAGACTAGGCAGCGTTCTAACAGGTCAAGCACGCCCAGGAACTTATAGTAAATAGAGATTGATTAGATTAGCGAAGCAATCTAAGGATTTCTTATTATAGTAATCACGTAACAAGGTTACATGACTATTAGAGCTTGCAGGAGCTTGTGTTAGAGCTTGAGGATCTTGGGTTCTCTCTAGGCTCTATAGAGATAAAGGTTCTATATATAACTAGCACGTCTGTCTTTAGATAGAAGCTTTATACTCAACTTACTTTAGTTTTTAATATATCTTATTTTAACATCTTGAGTTCAAGTAACGAGTTTACCTTTAAGTAAACACCCGGTATATCTAAACCTCTTACTATATAACAACCTTTAAGACTTAAGTTACCTTTGTTACTTTTAGTACGAAAGTAAGTTTCGTTATACTATACTTCTTTGTAACATATATATAAGATTTTCAGAGATAAGCTATGAAACAAGAAGCTTAATAAAGAGATAATTTTACAAATAACTATTAAAGTAGTTAATAATACAGCAGGTCTAGACAGCCTTATACTAATACTTCTTGTCTTTGGAGTATACTCAAGACTTATAGATTAGGACTCTCCTTTACTAGTAATTATTAAAAGAACTAAAGCTGTTTATATAGTAATAAAAGAAGTGTAATAGTTATATATAAAACAACAAGTCCAAGAAGTACTTATAACAAGAAATAGTCTAAGTATAGCTAAAACTTTAAGTTTACTAATTTAGTTAAATATATAAGTCTAGTATAAAAAGAAAGGCTAGAGAGGTCTATATAAACTAATTACAATTAACAGAGAATCTTATACTATTAAGATACTATATAGACTAACAAAGTTTTGTTCTATAGTTATTAAACCTTTCTACAAAGAAGAGCTATAAGAGGAACAGACAATGCTACACTAAAAGGAAAACAAAGTTCCTTAAAGAAAAAAGTCTACTATAACTATAGACAAGTAGAAAGTTAAGAAGATTTATATAACAAGACTAGTTATTAAGATCTCTATATAAAAACATTTTATTTAAGATTAAGGAATATACTTAGACAATATTAAGGACCTAGATAACTAATTTATAACTATAGTACAGAAAGAGATTAATATCTTAGAAATTTTTATTATAAGGAAAGAGAAGGCAGACTTGAAACTATTAATTAACCTTAGAAGACATAGAGTAATTACAACCCCTAGACAACTATTCTAGATATCTTAGAAACAAGAGATTAACACTCTAATTATAAAAGAAGTATTTAAGTTTATTTTATATAATCCCAAGGTTTATATAGAAAGAATCTTTAACTCAAGACTTATAAATAAAGTAAAAGAGAAGGTAACTAAGAGTCTATACAAAAAATTATAGCTTGTAATTTAAGTATATAACAACTAAGGAAAGGAGATGATTTTAACATAATCTCTAACAATCCAAAGAGTAAGCTAATAAGTAATTATTACTCTTACACTCTTACTTATAAAGTAAGAAATCAAGCTACTACTTTAAGACATAACACAAGCTTATATATAGTTAACAACATTTCTTAACTACTAAATTCTATCTTAACTTCTAAAAGAATTAAGTAAGTAGTTTCTACAGAACACTATTATAATTGTTTAAAGACCTTTGTATAGAATCCTAGAAGCTGGAACTTATTAGTAGGCTATATACTATAAACACTATCAAGAAAAGCTATCTATGTTAACATTGTTATATAACTTATGTCTTCTTGTTATAACTACAAAAGAAGTATTTAGAGTTATAGGAATATAAACAGATAATATATTAATTCTCAGAGATGATTTTTTTATAGACCTAGAGAACAAGGAGCTTATAAAGGCAAACCTGAGTACAAAGCTAGCTAAGATACTTTTAGACAAAACACTATTAATATTTAATAGCTATATTCTTTACTAAGAGGAAGATATAATTATACTTGTACAAAAAGAACAAGGATCAAAGATTAAGCTAATTAATTTAACTTTAGATGATTTTCAAGGCTAGTACAGGGAATAGTATACCTGTAGAGTATATATATCTATAATTTACTAACTAGAAGCTGCATTTAACCTCTCTGTTACAGCCTAGTACTAAGAGCTATTAAAAGAAGATATTACAGCTCTTAACAAACGCCTCTAATAGTAACTAGACAACCTTAATCACAGTATTAAGTACATAAGCCTTGACTTGACTTACATAAAGCTCTTTATATTTATAGACAGATTGTTTACAAACAATAAAGACTTAAG
The DNA here is from genome assembly GCA_001414455.1 of Hymenoscyphus fructigenus. Taxonomy (NCBI): domain Eukaryota; kingdom Fungi; phylum Ascomycota; class Leotiomycetes; order Helotiales; family Helotiaceae; genus Hymenoscyphus; species Hymenoscyphus fructigenus. The sequence continues at coordinate 266,615 of LKUV01000051.1, read as the reverse complement.
TTCCTAGATTAGATATAAAATTATCCTTGCAAACAAGATTACTAATACTTTATACGAAAAGAACTTATTCAAGCTAAGAGACAACCTGATTTATTATAGTAGTATAAAAAGTAAGTAAGTTACAAGAAGTATATTAGCATTAGAGGTTTATAGAATAGTAGGAGGTGTTGACATAGTAATTACTATTAACATAACTATTAAGATAATTACAGACTAGCTTAAACTCCTATTAACTCTAATTATTATATGTACTGATTTATACTTATTGTATAAATGTCTTGTCAAGCTTAGAACTACAAAAGAGAAGAGATTAATAATTAATATTATAGCTATTTGCTAATTATATAAGCAAAGAGAACTTATAGAGATAAGATAGATTAATAGACAAGATAACCTAGCTAACACAATAACAAAAGAGACACTAAACAAGGCTTTAGAGAGGTTTATTAATACAAACTAACTGATTATATAAGTAGAAGAATAGGTAAAGAGAGAGGAGAAGTGAACTTATATATTTTTGGAGTTAAGGTGTTTGTACAGATGTTTAGAATTTTTATAACAGGAGTTCTAGGAGTAGACCTCTTCTTTGTTTCTTACTTAATACTTATCTTAGACACTATGCAAAGGTTAAAGAGAAATCTAAGTCTCTACTTAAGGGAGTCTGTGTACAAAGCCTGACAGACTTAGCAAAAAGACATAAGTAGAGTACTTGCAAACAGAAGGAAATAGTTTTGTATACACTATTAGACAAGAACAACAGCTACCGCAGAACTAGAAGAAGGACCAGCAGTAGCAGCAGCAGCAGGGACAGCTAAAGAGTTATCAGGGTTAGCTGAACCCTTGTCGGGATTGTTGTTGTCTGAAGGAGGAGAAGGAGGAGGAGAAGCTTTAAAACAACAGCGAGCACCGTGATCCTGCTACTTGTAATTGCTACAAGCGTTTCTAAAATGTCTAAGGAGGCTAACATAGAATGAGAACAGACGAAGACTACAATAACTACACTCTGTGTAGGTTACAGCAGCAACAACCCCACGAGACTAAATAAGGAGAGCGTTAATATATAAGAGATAATAAGAGATGATTTGCTAAGTAGTAACAGCTTCTAGGACAAATGTAATATCCTGACCTAGCAAAGCTAGGACAGTGCGCTGGCGAGAGTTGTGATAAACAGAGGTAAGCTGTTGCTAGCTAACATAGAGGATATAAGCTTGCGTAGAGTTAAATAAAACTAGAGCTCTATGGATATAAAGGGATTAGTAACATTACGTCTGTACAAGAGAAGAGAGTGAGAGAGAGACAAAAGACTTATATAGTAGAAGTAGGTTCTTTTTTAGTGAAAGTGAGTTTTTCGACAGAAGCTAGCTTTTTGTTCAAAGGAGAGAGACAGGAGAGTATTATATACCTAGAATTAGACAACGCCTCTAGAGTTATATATATAGAAAGCTGTTTGCTCCTCAGTATTATATGTGTAGGTTACATAACAACAACAGACAACGTTAAGTTAGCTATCTACTTATCTTATACAAAACTGTTTTGTATAAGAAAGAAAGAGTTGCTAGTGTTAGAATACTAGTATGTCGATGCTGCTAAGGAGTTAAGCATTCAGGAGTCTAAGTTATGTTTTTCTCCTAAGTCACGTTTTTCCCTACATAAGTAATACATGTTTTATATTACTTCTTAACACTTCTTTTACTTATTGTCCGAAGTACTTGTAGATAGAAGGATTATATATAATTTACAGAAATACAAGAGACATTAATATTTTACTGTATGTATATACAAACCTAGCTGAAGTCAAGACTAATAGTTTGTTACTTTATAAACGTTAATAAAGTCTCTACTATTTAGTAGGTCTTTTAGTATTAGTTTTCATTTAGCTAGAGCTAGGTACTCTTCTTTCTAAGCTCTCTAAATTTTCTTTATCTACGAGTTATTAGCTTCTGTTACTATGATTTTGTGTACAGCTAGAGCTAAATCTCTATTTTCAAGAGTCTTTAAGATTATAATCTTTTTATACTCTTTGTTTTCTTTGTAACCTAGCTTCTAACTAAGAGCGTTAGCTCAAGAGTGTACTGTTCTACTAATATATTAGATTATAATGTTATATTCTTTAAGAATTTCTGTCTACCTTATAATTCTTCTGTTTATAAGCTCTTATATAGTAGTAAATGTTCTAAGGTTCTTGTGATTCAATAGCATAGTAACCTAGTAATTTATGTTTTAGAGATATATTCTCTAGTGTTCAAGTACTAGAACTATAGCAAGAAGTTCTTTATTATATATACTATAGTTCTGCTAGGCTAGGTCTATTTTCATAGAAAAGTATAATACTTATAAGGTAGATAGTAGGCAATAAGTTAAATTAAATCTTATATAAAAGTAAACAAGTATTAGATTTAGTATAGAACTAATCTCTGCTCCTTCTTAGAGGTACAGGAGAAGCCTCGCTTTATAGAAGCTCCTAAACTCTAATATTACATAGACTCTGTTAACTTCGTTAACTCTATCTACTAGAATTAATTAATTTCTAATTAATTTATAATAGTAGATAAAGGCTTCTGTAACGAATTGCAAACTCACGGGTCTTTAACAAGTGTAACTAGGTCTTCGTTGGTTTAGTCACAGTAGGAAGTAAGAGTTGCTAGTTGTTTACTTAAAGGTAAACTTGTTACTTGAACTCGAGATGTTAAAACAAGATGTATTGAAAACTAAAGTAAGTTAAGCATAAAGCTTCTATCTAATAGCAGATGTGCCAGTTATATATAGAACCTTCATTCTCCTGAATGTCGACAATGTCGACCAGGCGAGAAGTCGACCTGCATTATGTCACGTGACAACAATCAAAGGAAATCCCTGGACCGGCTAGCTACTCTAGCTAATCTCTATAACCTATATCTACTCAATAGTATCTTGTCCTGTCAGAATGCTATCTGGACTTACTCATCACGTGCTGACACATGATTCGTGACACTATCCCCTTCTTAGCCTAGCGTGTCCCTGCGCTTAAGTACGACCTAAGAAATATTGTCAGAAGGCCAGCGGCCTTCTCTTCTTTTCATTATGCTACCTAAACGACTAAACAAACGAAGTAGTAGACTTCTCAGTGACGCTATTGAAAAGACTAGTCACAGAAACATAGCTCCTTGTTCCAGGTGTGAAAAGAGTGGTCGATCTTGTGTAGCGCCTTGTGACCAAAAACACTCGCGCTGCGCTAAGTGTACTTGTCAAGGGAAGACTTGTGACGTTCAACAAGTTAACTGAATGCCCTCAGTCTTGGACTGGGAGTCTCTGGAGGCGAAGCGGCGGAAACTACGGTCTGCCCAAGACGAAGCCCTGCGGGCCCAGCAAGAGGCCATCGCCAAGGTTCTCTGAATTAGCAAGGAGGAAGAATTCCTAGATGCTAAGGAGCAAAGGATAATAGCAGCTGGTCTCAACTTACTTGATGAGTTAGATGCTGCTAAAGAGTTGGAAAGAAAAGAAAGAGAAGAACAGGAAACAAAAGACAGGAGAGAGAAGGAGGCTGCCAGGCTAGCGTCCCTTCCTACTCCTGATTCTTCTGACCCCGCCCTCGACCTGGGCCTTGACCCAGCTTTCTTTACGTCTTTCCTGGCTGACCACAAGATGTAGGCAACTCTAGGTTTCAGTAGTGGAACTCCTGAAGTTCCTCCTAGCACTGGTTGAGACTTCTCTTTGGTTCTCAAGTATTTTCCAAATATAGGTAATCTAACTATTTAATTAAGTACTTGACCTGTCCTCTGACAACCTTATAGTCAAGAATCTTCTTAACCTTATATTCTGTGTTAGAGTTGATAGGTTGAATTTCTGTGAGTAGGGCTAGTAGTACTCCTAGTAGTGCTAGTTTGAGCAAGGATATATAGAATACTAGATGAATATTTATAGTTTTTAGTAGTGTGAGTTTATAATTCAAAGGTCTCTTGATGTATTTGATTTTGAACAGCCTAAGCTTTTTGTAGTCTAGTTTACTACTTAGTCTTTTAGTGTTAATGTTTTTTCTAACTAAATAGACTTTATCTCTCTCTTTTAACGTTGGCTTCTGACTACGTTACTTATTATAGTAGTGTACATTGTGTTTTGCTATAAACTAAAGTTACTCTACAAGCTTCTTATGTAATTCTCTGAGTTTGTAGTCCTGTAATCCTGCTTTGTTATTATTGATAGTCCTTAATAAAGGATTCTAATAAGTAACTAATTTATATCTATAGTTAGTATAGAATAGTGTAACAAGTGTAGTTTCTGTTGTTAAACTATTATAGGCAAACTATACTAGTAGTAGAAGTTTAACCTAGTTGTCTTACTTATAGTTTATATAATATCTTAAGTATACTTTGATAACTTGATTTATTTGTTTAGTTCCTCTATTTGTCTGTAGGTGAAAAGCTGTTAATAGCTTCCTTTTTGTACCTAGTTGTTCTGTGAGAGCTGTCTAGAATTTCAAGGTAAAGAGTTTATCTCTATCTGAGATTATTTCTTCTAGTAGACTATGTAGAGTAACTACTTCTTATAGCAACATATAGGCTAGGTGCTCTACTATACTTGCTTCTATATATAGCACAAGTATTATATACTTTATAAGTTATTTAACAATAACTAGAATAGAGTTATATATAGCTCCTGTTATTAGGTTCTTGGATTTTAGTAGCTTGACTATAAAATCCTATAATATAGATCTCTAAGGTATTTGTGGTATTAGAGTAGTACTTATCTGTCTATAAGGTATATAGTAGGAAGCCTTGTTTCTAGTACAGGTATTATACTCTGCTATTACTTCCTTGACTACTACTAATAAGTAATTAATATAGTAATGTTACTTAATCTGCTAGAGAGTTTAACAAACTCTCTAGTAACTATATACTAGAGTAGTATAGTATTCTTTAACAAATTCCTTTATATAGGATTTAGAGATATATAGTTTTCTGTTTATGTACTATTCTTTGTTGTTTTGCTTATTTGTTACTCTATATTTATTAATGAAGTCTTCTCTATTATTAGGCAAGTTCTTTAGTATAAGTTCCTATTCTGCTAGAGTAGGTTACTCTATCTCCTGGGCTCTCTAGACCTTCTTAGTCTATAGACCTTTCTCTGTCGCTGCTATTTTATATACTACTAGAGCTAGATCCCTGTTTTCTAGAGTCTTTAAGATCACAATCTTTTTATACTCTTTATCTTCTTTGTAACCTAGCTTTTAACTAAGAGCGTTAGCTTAAGAGTTAGCTGTTCTACTAACGTGTTAGATTATAATGTTATAACCTCCTAAAATTCCTGCCTACCTTGTAAGTCTTCTATTCAAGAGTTCTTATATAGTAGTAAACATTTAGAGGTTCTTATAATCTAATAGTATAGTAACCTAATGATTTATATTCTAGAGATATATTCTCTAGTATTTAAGTACTAGAATTATTATAAGAAGTTCTTTGTTATATATTCTATAGTTTTGTTATACTAGATCTATTTTCTTAGAAAAGTATACTACTAGTATAAGTTTGCCTTCTTTTCCTAGTTAGAGATATACAGCGCCTACTACTGTATCTAAAGCATTAGTCTTAACAGTACTTAGTTTACTAGTATTATAGCTTTAAAGAATAGGTTCTTCTGTGAATTATTTCTTGATTTCCTGGAAAGCTTCTTTAGTATCTTCTGTCTATTAGAAATCAATGCCTTTTTAGGTTAGGCTAGTCAGAGAACCAGCTAGCTTAGCATAGTCTCTAATAAATTATTAGCAGAAGTTAGCAAATCCTAGAAATAACTAGATGTTTTTGATATTCTATAGCGTTAGCTAACTCTTGATGTCCTTAGTTTTCTCTAGATTAACTTCTACTTGTTCTAAAGTAATTAAACACTCTAGGAACGTTATATAAGTTACTCTAAACTTATATTTCAATAGCTTGAGGCAAGAGTCTACTGCTATAAGTCTCCTTAAGACCTCCTTGACTTATCTCTTATAATTCTCTTCTTGTTCTAAGAATACTAGAATATTATCTAGGTAATATATAGTAGGTATGTTCGTTAAACTAAATAGTATTACTATATACTTATAAAGACCTAATAGTAAGACAAATATAGTCTTCTATTCGTTGCCTTCCTTAATCTAAATTAAGTTAAAGGCACTTCTCTAATCTAGTTTTGTATATTAAACTATCTAATCTATTCTGTTCTATAGATATTAGCTAGTTAGTAATAGGTAAGCGTCCTTAACTGTTGTATTGTTGACTTCTTAGTAGTTAATATAAACTCTTCTATTTAGATTATCCTTCTTATATACTATAAGTATATTTAAACAGGTAGAAGATTCTAACTTTTAGATATATTCTTTCTTGATTCCTTTCTTGACATACTTGTTTATTACTTATAAGTCACTCTATGTATATAGTTAAAGCCTTTGCTTTCTAAGGTTATAACTCTCTTTTAGTTTTATTTTGTTATTCTATAGCTAATGTTTTAGTAAGGCATACATGTCTTCTAGATTATTAAACTGTTAGAATACTAGTATGTTAATGCTACTAAGAAGTCGAGCATTCAGGAGTCTAAGTCACGTTTTCTCTCAAGTTACGTTTTTCCTTATATAAGTAATACATGTTTTATATTACTTCTTAACACTTCTTTTACTTATTGTCTAAAGCTCTTGTAGATAGAAGAACTATATATAATTTACAGAAATACAAGAGATATAAATATTCTACTATATATATACATAAACCTAGCTAAAGTTAAGACTAACATAAATAATTTCGAAAATTCTCTATACTACACAGGTATTTTGTTATTAGCTGTCCTGCTGACCTGTAGAGGACTCTAGGCTAGGTGTTTAAGTAACTTAGAAGATATAGTACTAACCTTATTCTAGCCTTATAGTTAAAGCTGCTTATAGTTACATCAGCTAAAGGAAATTTCCTTTTCCTTTTAGTTAATGTCAGAGTTGTGTTTCCTAATCTAAGGCATTCTAAGTATTATATTCTTTTTACTAATATCTATAATATTAAATTATATATCTAAATAGTATTCTTTGATCTATGTTTTCGTAGATATAGTATATTAGTTAACAACACCTCCTTAGTATTCTACTTCTGTCTTATTAACTACTATAAGTTTATATAGTGTTATTCCTTTGACTAGAACATTTAGCTTCTATATAGCTAAGAGAGAAATAAAGTTACTTGTAGCTCTAGAATTAATTATAATTTAGAGTTTCTTTTCTCTAATAGTTGTAGTTACAAATAACTAACTCTCTTCTAAAGTTACACAAGCTTCTTGTTACTTAATAGAGAAGATTTTAAACAAGAGCCTGTCTAGCTCTTCTAGTATTCTAAAAACTACCTTTTCTTTGTCTAAATAGACTACTTTATATACTTCTTCTACCTAATAGTACTTATTAGAGTCAGGTTCAGGTAGTGTTACTAAAAACCTTAGCTTAAATCCTGTGATTCTAAGAGGTTGTTCTAGCTTCTATATACTAGTTCTATTAACTAGCTAGATTACTATTCATTATTCTCCCTCTTTAGGTTACTAAGACCTAGTACCTTTAGAATCTTAGTAGTAGATGTTGCTCTTAGGTCGCTACCTATATATAAGTTCTATACTAGTTCTATTAACTAGCTAGATTACTATCTATTGTTCTCCTTCTTTAGGTTACTAAGACCTAGGACCTTTAGAATCTTAGTAGTAGATGTTGCTCTTAGGTTGCTACCTATATATAAGTTCTAACATTTCTTTCTCTAAATAGAGATTTCGAAAGGTAATTTAACAGTTCTTTGTAAATACTACTTTATATTCGTCTAGAGGTACTAGCTTGTCCCCTTGTAATATATATAGACTCTAGAAGTTAGACTTGATTTCATTGATTTATATCTAATAGTTTTCATCTATATAAGTACTAATAAATATCTATATTTCTTTAACTTCTAGGTCTTCGCTTACTGCTTCCTAGTCGCCTACTTCTAATAAGCTAGACAAGTCTAACAAATACTTAGTTAGAATAATTGTTTTAGCTAGGTCAAAGTATATTCTTTTTATAAAAGTCGTTTATAGAATAATACTAATACTTGTTAGACTAATCAGGCCTTCTTCTAACTATTAGGTAATGTATTTTATATTAAACCTTAGACATGTGCCTAAGTATAATTATATAGTCTAAAAGGTTTACTTAGAGTTCTATAGGCCTTTCTACCTATACTCTTGTTCCTCGCTATATATTAATATCTAAGTATCTCTAATATCTATACTAGTAGATTCTCGAGATAGTGTTACAAGTTACTAAAGAGAGAGAATTTCTATAGAGTCTAATTATATACTATAGTATTCCTTAAGAATTAGATTATCTAATTCCTCTATTAACTCTATCTCTTTGATTTGCGTACTAATGTACTTAGCTAACTCATTCTCTGTAAGTAGCCTACTCTTAAGTATAGCTACTTTCTTATAGCTAGTAGCGTTGACTTGCTTTCTCTAATTAAGTTAGTTCTTCGAGCTATATTCGCTTACTCTGTAGCTAGCTTTACTATATAAGTAACATAAATTCTGCTTGTGTTAGTAGTTTCTCTCTTCTTAGGAAAGTTTACTCTACTTGTCTGCCTTTTTCTTTAGCTAGGTTCTATTTATAGTGTCTAGTTCTATGAGATCTCTATAGTTCTTTCTCTTATAATTTACTTAATATCTATAACTTTCTTTTCTTTTAAGCCTTCGTTTGTAGTTCTAGTTGTTAATCTTAATTAAGTTATTAATTAATTTATTAAGTAAGGTTAGCAGGTTATCTCTTACTAATTTATTCTTAACGTTATTCTTTAACTCTCTATAGAATTGTTCCTAGAGTACTTTATTATTCTAGTTTAGTTACACTATATACTACTAGAAGTACAAAGTGTACTTAGCTATAGAGTTCTTCTGTTAGAGATTATATAGTACTCTAATAGATTTCTTTTTTAAATTAACATCTGTAAATACTTAGTTAAGTCTCTTCTTAAATCCCTCAACGTCCTAGAATAGTTTCTTAGTAACTTTAGACATAATTGTTAACACCTTTCTTTTAGGTGTCTTGTTTTTCTAAAAGTCCTCGAGGTATAGTTCTATCTAGTTATAGGCTACTCCTTTAAGACAGGTAGTAAGCTATATAACTTAGTTAGTTTCGCTTGTAAATTACACTATATAAAAGTTCAAATAGAGAGAGGCTTTTATAAGGAACTCTACGAGTTTCTCTAGTAAACTATTAAATAGTTTTAGGATTAGTAGTTTTACTTTCTCTTAGAGAGTAGTAACAGTTAGTGCTATTATAACAGCTAGGTTAATAGCTACTTTTAGCGCAGGTTTCAGAGTAGAAGATATAGCTAACATTATAGTAGTTTACTTTTAAGCAGATGCTTAAATTATAATAAATACTGTCTTACAGGTCTAACAAAAGTAACTAAGTTTTCGTTAGTTTAGTTATAGTAGAAAGTAAGAGTTACTAGAGTATTTACTTAAAGGTAAACTTGTTACTTGAACTCAAGAAGTTAAAATAAGATGTATTAAATACTAAAGTAAGGTAAGTTAAGTATAAAGCTTCTATCTAATAGTAGACGTACTAGTTATATATAGAACCTTTCTGCTTGTAGATCTAGAGATTCTCTAGATCCTCTGTCTAGATCTTAGGATCCTTAAGAACCTAAGATCTATTATATAACTATATATAATGAGATCTATAGATTTAAGTAGCTATTCTAATTAATCCCTATGTACTACTAAGGCCTGTTAAGTGTTTGTTCTGTTAGAACGCCGCCTAGACTTTACTTATTATATACTAACACCTAATTTATAACACAGGTGTTTAAAGTATCTATAGAGTCAACGAAGCTTAGTTTCTGTTAGGTATTTAGAGAAGTCTTGTAAAAAGCTATATAGTAACTTGTTCTACAAGAAGAAAGAGTAACTAAAGTGTTATATAATTAGAAATTTTCTATAAGAGGTAATTAGTATATTTTTAAGGTTATTAAAGTAGATATTAAGTCTGTCTATATTAGTATAAGGTAGATAGTAGGTAATAAGTTAATTTGAATCTTTTCAATTTAGTACAGAACTAATCTCTGCCTCTCCTTAGAGGTGTAGAAGAAGTCTCGCTTTATAGAAGCTTCTAAGCTCTAATATTATGTTAACTCTATTAACTCTATAAACTCTATCTACTAGAACTGCTTAATTCCTAATTGATTTATAATAGTAGATAAAGACTTCCTTAGATTAGATGAAAAGTTATATAACCTTGTGACCTTGTAACCTCTATATATTACAACTATCTCCTCTTCTAAGAATCTTGTCCTCAAGATTAATTTTGTCTGTTTTTTATAAAAACATTACAAAGGTGTCTTTTAGTAGATATAGTAGAAGAGCATGTAATTAGACAACATTATTGTTATTTGCTATAGTAAACGAAATTGTTCTACAGCTATTAGTAAGCAACTTAATGGTTTCGCGAAGGTGTAGACAACGTTTGTAACTAAGGGAGTTAATTAGTTCTTTTCTCTTGTAGCAGTTATATTAAGGTACTGTTTAGTGTCCTTGTATATACAATACTAGAATCTTCTGAACAGTTTTGTTACAAGGGAATAAATTATATAAAAACCTTATATAAATAGTTCTAAGACATCAAAGAGAAGCTAGAGGTTAATAGAAAAGTATAGTGTAGTACATGTAAAATACAGGAAGATAGCAGTATCTTTCAGGATATATATAGAGACCTGTTCTTCTCTTTTGTAAGACCTTCTCTTTTCTATACTCTAAAATTCCTTATTATGTCTTATTCTATTTACAACACTTCTAAGCATAAAGCTAATCTTGCTAAGTTCTTTCCTGTTATTAGTTAGTGTTTGAAATACCTTAAGCACCTCCTTATTAATCTCTTTGTCTTGTATATAGTTACTCTAGAGAAAAAGAATTATAACTAATATATCAAAGGCTCTGAATTATATAAGCTAGTAAGCTTCTTTACTTTTAGAATTTCATAAGTAATTATCTAATATTCTAGATTCTATAATTACTTTTAGAGACATGCTAGGCCTGAGAAGACACTGTTAATATCTTCAAGAAATATCTTAAAGATTATCTAAATCAATACTATGTTTAAGATAAGGATAATATATCTCCTTGTAGTAATTGGAACTTCGATGAGTAGAAGAATACTTAGAGGCTCTAGAACTCTTCTAACTACATTAAAGAGTCAGATGTAGAGAAAGCCTAGAATAAGGTTCTAGAGGTATGTTACTTTTGTATAATCAGAGAGTCCTTGCTAATAACAAGAAAGAAGTATAAAGACATCTACACTAAAGGTATTAGACTCATTGCTAATATCTCTATAGAGATAAGTAGACAGTTGACTAGTAGTGCTTTAGCTGTAGATAATATAATACTTATTATAGTTTGTGAATTAACTACAGAAGTTCAAGCCTGTCAAGAGGTCTTTATAGTAGTAGTAAGTTCTTAGAAGTTCTAGAATTCTATACTAACTAGTTATAGTATAATGTTGTTCCTAATAAGAATAAGCAGATCTTGTTAGAAGTATTACAGTTCTTTATAAGAGCTTAACAGTCTTGGAAGTTAGTATTTTTACTTTTTAAAGATATAGAGTTATAAGTTAGAGAGAGAGTATGTAACTATAGTAAAGCTATATAAAAAAACTGTTTTTTTGTGCCTTGTTTTCCTTGTAAACTTTAGTATTTTAATTCTTAGTAAACCTAGTAAACTACATAGAAGAAAAATCTAAGAAAGAGTATCTTAACTAAAGTCACAGACCTTGTGTAGTCTACTAGGTCTTCTCTTCTCCTTTAAAGGACACTCTCTTTGTTGTAAGGCGTTTAAGCTTTTTAATACCTTAGCAGGTAGTTAAGAGAATAATTAAAGTAAAAGACTATAGTTCTTGTTATATAATTAAAGAAGTTTCTTAGCATTTGCAAGGTTAGAATAAGTAGGTAACTAGGTATTATAATTATCTAGCTAGGATTTCTATTTAATTAAATACTTAAGTTTCTTGCCTTAGCCTTCTTGTCTGTGATTAATAATAGCCTCTACTTCTTATTCTTGTTCCTTATTGTTATCTACTAATTCCAGGAGTTCTTTAGAGGCATAGAGGTGAGGTTTCTAACTCTTTTTAGTTATATATTCTTCAAGGAGAGAAATATAAAACATTAGATACAACTGTTTATATATACTAGGTAAGTCTAGCTTGTACACAGACATGCTAATATATTCTAGGATCTTAAAAGGTCTAATAAATTTTAGCTCAAGCTTTTCTACTTTAAGTCTAAGATTTTTTGTTAATAGTATAACCTAATCTCCTTTAAAGAAGTGTCTATCTAATTAGTGTTTATTAAAATAAGACTCTTAATTGTTTTGTATATAATGCTAGAGATTATAAAGTTTATTCTACTCTTTATAAAGAATCTCTAGTCTTCTGTGAGCAGCTAGTACCTTCTCTTTAATTCTGTTCTCAGGATTCCATAGAAGTTAAGGTTAGTAACTATAACATACTTTAAAAGGTGTGTCTTACAAGACCTAATGTTTAGAGTTATTATATATAAATTTAGCAAAAGTCAACTTTTTAAACTAGTTAGCTTTTCACTAGCTATAATATACTCTAAGGTAATATTCAAGAGCCTAGTTCTACTACTCTGTCTAACTATCTGTTTATAGATAAAATATAGTACTTAACCTTTGCTTATACACTATGTGAAAGCAGAAAGTAGACTAAAAATTACTTGTAAACATAGTTCTACAATCTAAAACAATTCTATTAGAGGTGCTAAAGAGTAAGAAAACATTGTTCTACATTAAACTAGCAAGCTTTAGAGAGTCAACTGTCCTGTAACAAGTAATATACTTTGCTATTTTAGAGTACTAGTCTACAACTACAAGAATTGTATTAAAATCAAGACCTTCTGCTAGGTTTTTACACAGTAGCAGGCCTGTAACAAAATTCATAGAGATCTCATTCTAGAGTCTTTTTAGCTGTAGTAAACTACTTAACAGACTATATAGTATATACCTCTTAGCCTTGACTCTCTAGCAAATATTACATTCTCTATAATAGAGACAGACATTAGTTTCTATGTTTTTCTAATACTAGAATCTTTTTAAAAGCTCTAGAGTCTTATTAACTCTATAGTGTTCTACTAAAGAGTTATTATAATAAAGGTTTATAACTTAAGCTTATAAGGCAGAGTTATTAGGTACTATAACTCTTAAATAGAACTAGAGAAGGTTCTTATTATATATCTAAATTAGTTCTCTACTTATGTCTCGTTTGCTAAGCCTCTTTTTCAGAATGTCTCTACATTCTACATTATTCCTCTAAGTTATCTTGACAATATCAAGGAGTAGCTTAGAAAGAGAGGCTAGTACTGTAGCTCTTTTAGTAGCTACATATATCTATAAACATAGAATTAAATATTTGCAACTATTTAATTTAAAAACTCAAGGAACAACTAAGTTCTTAATTCTATTAAGTAATTAGAACATAAATATTCTTATTACTCTAGCTATAGTAGCAGAACCTTTAAGGTAGTACCTTACACCTTGCTTCTCTTTCAAGGAATCCTTAAGGAGGCCTTTATATATACCTTAAGGTAAAAGCTCTTGTGTTATAGCAGATATAGTAAACATTAAGAGTTGTGTTTTAAGAGAGAACTTTCCTAGAGCCAGAAAAGAACCTAGAATTACAGTTGTAAAAGCTTTCTTTAGTTTATTCTAAAAGGTTAAAAGCTAAGTCACATTAGCAGGACTATTCTTATAGTCTAGCCTTCTGCTAGGTTCGTCCACAGGGTTTAAGGTACCTTTATAATATATAATCTGAAAATTATATGTTACAAGATACATTACCTAGCAAGCCTAACAGCTTTCCAAGTACTTTGTTTCTATAAAGTACTAGAGGTTATTATAGTTAGTTATAACCTTAATTGTAAACCTAGCACCTTTAAGATAATGTCTCTAATACTTAAAGGCTATAACAATCACAAGAAGTTCTCTATTATAGGTACTATAGTTTTTTTTAGTACTAGTAAGTTTCTAAGACTAAAATACTACAGAATGCTAATATTGTTTTATACTATTAGTAGTATCTACTTGTTGTGAAATAGTTCTAGCAATAGTAAATTTAGATATATTAGTTTCTACATAAATCTACTTAGAAGAGTTGAAATAGATTAGAACAGGTGTTATTGTAAATATAGTTTTTAAAAGTTAAAAACTTTCTTTAGCTACCTCTGTCTAATTAAAGGAGCTAGTTTTACAGCTCTGTTCTATATCTTTCAAGAGATCTATTAGGCCTAAGGTTACAAAAGAGTAATAATAAATAAACTAATAATAAAAATTTACAAACCTAAGAAAAACTTAGACTACATAGAACAAAGTAGGCTAGAGCTATTCTATAATAGTATAGAGCTGTTTAGAATCTACTTTTATACTATTTGTTCTAATAATAAAGCTAAGAAACTTGACTTCCTTGATATTAAACTTATATTTGCTAAGTTTATAGAACAAATTACAATTGCGTAGCCTAGTAAGAACCTAGCAAACGTAATTATAGTAGTCTTCTTTCTTTTGTAAGTAAATAAGAATATTATCTAAATAAATAACAACGAAATCATCTAGAAGGCTACTAAGAGTAGTATTAATATATACTTGAAATGTTGCTAGCACATTTGCTAGACTAAAAGACATTACAAGATACTCAAAATACCTATAACAAGTCCTAAATACTGTCTTCTATTTATAGCCTTTATGAATTCTAACATAATAATAAGTATCTTTTAGATCTAGTTTAGTAAAGATAACGACTTTACTTAACTAGTCAAGGAACTTATTAATAAGAGAAAGAGAGTAACGATTTTTGATTATAATTTTGTTAAGACTACAATAATTAACACAAAGCTATAGGCCTTTATCTTTTTTTAGAACAAAAAGAATAGACACTCTCGCGAGACTAGTACTAGGTCTAATCTAGCGTTTTCGGAGAGCGTCTTGTAGATACAAGCATAAAGCTTTAAGTTAGGTCTCTAATAAGTTATATAGAGGCCTATAAGGAACAATACTCTCTGTATTAATAGTATACTCAACACCTCTAAGGCTAGGAAGTTCTAAAGCTTTATTAGAGTCAAAGACATCTGAAAAGTCTATTTCCTTTTCCTATAGATATTCAGGTACTTCCAAGGATCCTTTCTAGACAGTATTAGTATAATACACTAGACTATTTACTAAGAGGTCGTCTATATTATTCTGTAAATATATAGAGACTTAATACCTATCACAAACATATAAAGCCTATTATCTAAGACAATTACATTCTCCTTTCTTTATAAACAAGACCTAAGTCTAAGCATCTAGGTCCTTGTTTAACTTCTCCTTAAACTCCTTTAGAGTAAGAATTTCTATATTATCTAGCTATGCTAGAGTATATACTTATTGTTTTCTAGTATAGTTAGTATACTAAGCAATAGTTGATTTATAAAATTCTAAACTAAAAACAAGAGTATAGATTCCTTTATTCTTATACTTATAGAAGCAGAGGTTAAAAGACTATGTTTTCCTATAATTGTTAGTAACAAGTACCTGTAGATTATAGGCTTAGAGTACTTTGAATCTACTTCTATAAAATATAACAAACTCTTGATTACATTTTACTAAAGCTATAAAACTCTTCTTTTAGGCCTAGTTGTTGTTAAGGAAGTTGTAATCAGAGCCTATATCTCTAAGGCTAGTATATGTTACTGAGATACCTGTTTTAGGCTAATTTAGAGTTACTTATATTAATATATAACTTAATACACCTTCTTTACTCAGGCTATAATCCTCGACGTTTAGGACTTAGCTCTCTCCTTTCCTGACTTCTTTAAAGACTTTGTTTTAGAACGTTTCTCTTACTAAATAGTATTAATTATTCTCTAGAGATTTCTTGATTTGTCTAGGGTTTTTGCTTTTTCTGGATTCTTTTATACTTATTTAGAGTACTTCTAACACTTATAGCTTCCTGAAACATGCCTAGATTAGCTACAAGTGTAACAGGTAACGTTGGAGTTAGAGTTGTTACACTAGCTATTGTTAGTCCTTAATAGTCCTAAAATACTACTAGAATTACTTCTTCTATTTTTTCAGAAACAGTTTTTTAACTAACAACAATCCTTAGAACTAGATAAACTATTGTTCTTTAGAGAGAGGTCCTTTAAACTAGAAGTATCTTTTGAATCTCCTGCCTTAGTTTTGCTTCTATTTAGATAGATAGAATGTTCTACTTTCTAAGCCTTTTTAAGTTATTCCTATATAGAACTTGCTTTATTTTCAGAAAGGATTACAAAAAGCATCTAACAGGTTTTGTAATTAGTAAGTATAGCGTTAAGTGTTTTAATACAGTTACTCTTAGGTTATTTCTCCTAGTCTAATTCTAGAACAAGTATTCTGTTGTAAAGTTCTAGAACTGTTTCCTAGTCTACTTGTTCAAGGTTGTAAAGTCCTTTAAAGGCTTCTTAAGAGTATGTTTAAGGCGCTAGAATTATGTTAGCTAGATAAGCCTTGAAACTGTTCTAGTGAATTTTACATACTAGTAGATCCTCCTTTATTACAGCTTCCTAGGTTTTATAAGGTTTGTCTTAAAGAGTAGTTACAGTAGTGTTTACTCTAGAGGAGTGTCTGTTATATGTCTAGGGTTAGGACCTAAAAACTACCTCTCACAATAACATAAATGTTTAATACTCTTTGAGAGACTTTCTATAATATACTTCTAGTGTTTAGACCTTGAGAAGTTTCTCTTAGTCTAATTTATACTTAAGAATGTTTTAGAGAGGTTTAGGTTAAATAATATCTTTATCTATCTCTAGATCTATTAAGTTCTCAACCTAAGGTATTAGTGTTAATTTATAGATAGATGACGTTGTTGTAGTAGTAGTGAATTAGAGATTATCTTACATAAGGCTTTTCTCCTGTTCTAACTAAAGGATATGTTAATTGATTTAGTTGACTTTCTCTTGCTATCTTCGAAGAGCTTTAACCTCTATATAAAGGAGGTTTTCTCAAGTCTAAGAAGCGTTAAGTTCTACTCTACTTAGGTCTAGTTTAATTATATAAGAGTTATTAATTAGAGTTGCTAAAAGGTCTCTGTGAGGGTCCTATAATAGTCTACTAATAGAGTTAGAAGAGCTTCCTCTATTGTCAGGTATAACTTATTTAGGAGTAGTCTAAACAACGTCTTCGTCAGGTAGTCTTCTAAGTCTTAGAGGCATTTTGTTTATTATACTACCTCTCTATTAAGTGTAGAGAGATTAGCTTGTGAGGTAGATAGTAGGCAATAAGTTAATTTAAATCTTTTTAATTTAGTACAGAACTAATCTCTGCCTCTTCTTAGAGGTGTAGGAGAAGTCTCGCTTTATAGAAGCTCCTAAGCTCTAATATTACGTCAACTCTATTAACTCTATAAACTCCATCTACTAGAACTGCTTAATTTCTGATTGATTTATAATAGCAGATAAAGACTTCCTTAGATTAGATAAAAAGTTACATAACCTCGTGACCTCGTAACCTCTATATATTACAATTAGCAAGCAACAGTAGAAATAGAGTATTAGTATAGAGAATATAAAATTCTACTATACTAATTAGTAAGGTAATTTTAACTAATTTAATTAATAAAGCCTGTCTAATACTAAATTTAATACTAACTTCTCTCTCTATAGCCTTAGATATTAGTATTTCAATAATTATATTCTATATAAGGTATTAATTATAGCCTACTATTGATTATAGCCTACTATTGATTTCAATGTAGCCTCTATATTAATTATAATACTAAAGAAGTTGTCTAACAAATACCTTCTTAGAGTTATTAAGGTTTCTAGTTCTCTAGTACTAGAGTCTAATCTACTAAACATATATAAATATACTAAATTATCTAGGCTATAAGTAATGTCTTTTATATTTATAGTAGAAAATGTACTAATTAAAGTAATATAGATGTAGAGGTTAAGTTCTTTAGTAAAGTAATTATTTTCTTTCTCTTATTTCTTAGTAATATATTAAAATATCTTATTAGTAGTAGTAGTTTTAGATCCTTTATAGTTTATAATATATTAGTAGTATAATCTTTTGAAAGCTTCTTTAAAATTCTCTTTAAAGTAGTTGTTATACTAATTTTTAAATCTCTCTTTAGCCTAGTAGACTTCTATATCTATATTATTCGTTGACTAGTATTCTTCTTTCTTATATATATAGTATTAGGCCTTTGATTTTTCTCTTTCTTCTTAATAGCCTCCTCTTCTACTATATCTACCTCTATATCTACCTCTGTCTTAGTACTCTCTACTATAGTTTAACTAATATTAATAGTCTGTTATATAGGTATTAGAAAGTTAATCTATAACATATGTCTCTAGGTTCGAAGGTATAGTACTATAGATTTTCTTATATATTACAATTACAGTTTTAACACTATTAATCAAGCTAGTAACATTGTTTAGTAAGTTAGAGCAAGTAAATTAGTATTCTAGCTACTTCTCGCAAGTCTAGATAATTCTCTAGTAGAGAAAGTTGTCTATACTTAGGTCTTCTATAAGTCTATAGTATAGTTTTAGAAATTTATTAACTATAATATAGAAGTAGTAAGAGGTTAGCTTATTAGAGTAGTTTGTCTTAATAGTTTAAAGAGTAAGAGTATTCTATTCTATTAGAACTTAGCGTTTATAGCTTATATCTTTAAAGTAGTCTTTAATATTGTTATATATACTGTTAAAGTCTAGGCTAGATTTAATAACAGTTATATAGTAGTAGTTTAAAGCTAAGCCTTTTAATATAATTAGTAGAGCTTTTATATATACTATACTTAGTAGGTTAACTCTGTTATAGATATTAAAGAAGATTGTTAATTTAAAGCTAAAGTTATTACTAGTACTACTATACTTCTTTTTGTTATTATAGAACTTTACTCTATTTGTTAGTTCACGTCTATATCCTGAATTTAGTATTAATCCTAGAAGTATAGAGAGAGTAGTTAAAGGAGTTTTTTAAGGTTTTTAAGAGTTAGTTCTGTTATGTTTTTTAGAAATGTTATCTAGGTTATTTATATATTTAATACATTAAGAAAAATATATAGAATTAGTTCTGTTACTTTCTTAAATCTTTACTATTTAGTTGTCTGTCTAGCGAGTTCTTTTCTTCTTCTTAGAGACTTTGAAAAGAGAAGTAGCTACTAGTTTATTCTTGCTGTTGTTGTTTACCTAAACTCTATATAGATGTAATACCTTATATAACATACTGTTGACTTTATAGTTAACATTCTTAAAGTATTCTTTTGTCTAGTCCTTAAAGTCTTCTTGAAAGTCTATCTACAAAATATTATTATTATCTTTCTCGTTTATATATTCTTTAGTATAGTTCTTAACAAAAGCTTAATAGTTAAAAGACTCTAGTCTCTGCTTCTGTTCTAAAGAGAACCTATCTTCTGTGTCTACTATATTGTCTTTATAAAAGGTAGAGGTTTTTATAACTTTTCGAAATGTTTAGAAGTTTAAAAGTTTAAAAGTTCAAAAAGAGGTATTTAAGAGGTAGAAGGTTTGTAGGTATAGAAGGAGGTATTTAAAGAAGTAGAAGGTTTATAACGTTTAAAGGTTTAAAGGTTTAGAGAGAGGTTCGCGGTAGAGCTAGCTAAGTAGCCTCTGTTTGTCTATAGAAGGTGTAATCTATTGTAATTCTTCTGCCTTCTCGATTCTAATAGCCTAACTATAGAATCTTAGTTAAGGTAGTAGTTATTCTACAGCCTACTATAAAATAGTACTCTCAAGTAGGTATTAACGTACTACTACGTTTGTAAGCCTATAACTGAAGCTATAGACTCTAAAGTAGTAATCTAATCTATATGCGCTTACTGATTAGTATTAGTACAACTTAGTTTATAATAACTATTATATATTATATGTCTTGTAAAGAGGTTTTATTAATTTATTATTATTACTAAAAGAGAGAGAATTAAAGCCTAAAAGTAAACATCTATAGACGTAGAATAGTTATATATATAACGCAACCGACCTAATAAGGTTATAGTAATACTTTTAATTATACTAGTAATATTAGAATAGATTATATTCTATTTTACTATTTCTTTATAGAGGTATACTTTTAACTCTCTATAAAAGAGTTCTATAAGAGTAAGTATATTCTATTCTAACTTGTTTCTATATTGTTAGAACTTGTTAGCGTAGCTAATAGCTAATCTAGTTTACTTTATAAATCTAATAGCTTTTATATAGTAGTTTAGGTAGTGTTGAAATCTCTAAACACTCTCTAAATTACTGCCTTGAATTCTTTCTATAGTTTAAACATAGCTTTAGTAACTTCTATAGATCTATTTTTGTCTTTGTATATAAAGAAGCCTTCTAAGTATAGTTGTGTCTAGTCTAGTACTACTTCTCTAAGATAGAAGATAGCAAAGATAGAACAGGAGTTATAGTTCTTAATAAACTTATCTAAATTAAAATTAAAGTAGATGTTTATCTAGAGTAGGAATAAGTTAAGTTTATGTCTCTTTCCTTAGTAAGTATCTAGTAACTTAATTTAGATAGTCTTAAGTACCTTAACCTTATAGAGTTCTAGTATATTAGATATACTTTTGTTATTATATTAGTAAGGCTATAGCTCGGCAGCTTTTACTAGTAGTATATTAACTTATGTTCTTTTAGTAGCGCTACTAGACAGTGTTAATATATTAGTTCAGCTAGTACTAGAGCTAGCTATAACAGGTTTTAGTAGTAAAAGAGCTATAGTAACTAAACTTCTAAGCAGATACTTAAAGTATAATAAAACTAACTATACTAAAGTAATAAAGGTAACTAAGTCTTAAGAGATTAGTTACAGTAAGAGGTTTAGATGTACTAGGTGTTTACTTAGAGGTAAACCTATTACTTAAACTAAAGAAGTTAAATAAGATAAATTAATAACTAAAGTAAGTTAAGTATAAAGCTTCTATCTAATAGCAGATATACTAGTTATATATATAGAGCCTTTATTCTCTTAGATCTCTTAGATCTCTAGATCTCTAAGATCCTCGAATCTATCACGTGACCTGTATAGCTGAATTACAAGGAAATCCCCAGGTTGTCTAGCTAACCTATCTAACTCTTTCTACTATAGAGTTCTAATTAATATACTTATTCTGTTAGAGCGCTGTCTAGACTTTATTCGTTATATGCTAGCACGTGATTTATAATATATAACTAGTACGTCTACTATTAGATAGAAGCTTTATACTTAACTTAGTTATTAATCTATTTATTTTATTTAATTCTGTTATTATAACTTAGTTTATAATAACTATTATAATGTATTTCCCGGTCGAGTAGATTACTTAGTTAAGTAGATCACGAGAATACTAAAACGCGACACTCTACTTAAAAATTAAAAATACTACTACTACATTAAGCCCAGCCCTCTAATTAAGAGAGTTGTATTCTTTTAGCTATCTAAGCCTATAAATCAAGTTAATTCAGGAGTATGTAAGCTTGTGTTAAAGCCTACGACATGCTCTATATATTCTTCTATAATTAATTACACAAACTACCTTTACAACATAACACTCTCTCTAATACTTAAAGACTTACTTCCTAAGAAGAGCTTGCTATTGTTTAATATATTCTTGACCTAGATTTACGTAGATTCCTACTCTAGCTAGCTACTGTTTAAGAAATAGCAGACCTTCTTCTCTCTAAACACAACATGCCTCTAGTAGGCAAGAATTAGACTTCTACCTTTATTAAACACTATACAGAGATAAAAACAAAATTTAGCTACAAGTATAATTATAAAAGAGCTTAGTGCAAAGACTCTATAGTTCTTGGAGACTGGTTTAGGCTTGTATGAAATATAATTACTAAATATAGTATTATAGAGGAGGATATATATAACTTCAACAAAGCTAGGTTTCTTATAGAGGTTATTACAACTACTAAAGTTGTTATAAGCTTAGAGTCAAGGAATCGTCTAAAGACTACTTAGCTAGGAAATAGAGAGTAGGTTTCAATTATATAGAGTATAAATTTATGTAGTTAGACACTTCCTCTATTTATTATTTTCAAGGAACAGTACTACCTCTTAGCTTAGTACAAGGACTTAGGTCTCCTACAAGATTAGGTAATTACGTTAAGTGAGAATAGATAGACAACAAATGAGATTAGATTTAAGTAGATTTAGTACTTTAATAAGTATATAAAAGGTTATACAGTTAGGCGATATAGACTCCTTGTTCTCGATAGCTACAAGTTATATATTTTAGTTTAATTTTAGTAATACTATTAGAAGAATAGTATTATTACTCTCTGTATACTACTATACTTATCTCATATTCTTTAGCCTCTTGATGTTAGCTGTTTTAGCCTACTAAAGGTATTATATAGTAAGCAGATTAAGAATCTCGTTTGAGTTAGAATTCAGTATATTACTAAGCTTAAGTTCCTTCCTACATTTAAAGTAGCATTTAACGCTGTATTTGTAGAGTAGAATATTAAGAGTAGATTTCAAGTAACTAGCTTAGTTCTATATAATCCTAAGAACATACTTTCTTACCTTAATCTAAGGCTAAAGACACTAACTCCACCCTCTACAAACAAGCTAAACTAGACTCTAAAGACGCTACAGAACGCAATAGAGCTTGAATTCTAGACTATATATCTTAAAAACTATATTATACAACACTAAGATAGCTCTCTGACATTAATTAACAAGGCATTTAATCGGCTTACTAAGGGAGCTCAAATAATAATACACGGAGCTACACTTATAAGAGCTGAAATTAAGGCACTACAAGAGGCAAATCAGCTTAAAAAGAGAAGGGAGAGAGAAAAAAAGAGGTGTATTTACTAAGGTAGAAGTCTTACAGTAGAGAAAGGCAAGGAAATTATTCAAAGTACTTAAATTCAGTAGAAAGAGAGTAGTAATAATATATAACAACGTTGCTTAGAAGGTAAGCAGCAACGTTGTAGCTTATATAATTAGGTTAGACATAATGCTTGTACATGTAAGGCATCTTAGAAAATAATTAATATAAGTAGCTAGTGTTTTTTTAATAGTATTGTTATAATATATTTTTTGTTATCGCGTTTTAGTATTCTTGTAATCTACTTAACCGAGTAATCTACTTGACTAGGAAATATATTATATTATATATCTTGTAAAGAGGTTTTATTAATTTATTATTATTCTAAAAGAGAGAGAGTTAAAGCCTAAAAGTAAAAATCTATAGATATAGAATAGTTATATAAATAACATAACTAATCTAATAAGATAGTAGTAACAAATTCCTTTAATATAAGTAATAAGTTTACTTCTAAATAAATACCTAGTATATCTAAACCTCTTTCTATATACTAACTATTAAGACTTAGTTACTTTTGTTTATGTGAAGGTGTATAATTAGATTGTCTGCAAAGAGAGAAGAGTTCTCAAGTAGGAGTACTACTTAACTATCTACAGTAGCCTAATTTCTAAGGTTTATCTGACACTAGCTTATTTGCCAAGCCTCAGATTCACTGATTCAAAACCTTTACATAAGGTCCTGCTTTCTCTTATCTGTCTTTCTGTTCCTTCAAAGCTCTTAGTTGTTCTGCCTTTGTAGGTTTTAACTTCCTTGAGAACTAAGTCTCAAACGTTTGAATTAAAGCTATACTACTTATAACATTAACTAATAGTTTCCATGAGTCTGCCTCTGGCCTATATTCTCGCTATCTTATAAGATATTCAAAGTCTCCACTGTTCTGTCTTGAATCTACTATCTCTTCTATTACTTATAGAGGATGGCCTCTGTCGTCGATTGCTATAGGCAGTAGTACTGGGTTGTACTATCCTGGCAACGAGATGCTGGCGGCGAGGCAAAGTAAGTTAGTATAGAATACAGGGTATAGGGTAGCTAGTTTATAAGGCAGTTCTAGTTTGTAGGAGTAGGAATTTATGATTTGTAGTACTTAGTAGAGTCTAATATACTTGGCGTCAAATTTTAGTATAGGTTAAGCTAACTTGATATTCTTTGTGCTTAACATAACTATATTACCTACTCTATACACTAGAGCTAGTATTTAGTTTACATTCACTGATTCTTCTATACAATCCCTTGTAGTAAGTAAATTAGTACATAAATGACTTAAGATCTCTTCTATCTTCTAGGCAAAGGTTTGTTCTATAAGAGCGCTCTAGGAGGTAAGTGTAGCTAATCAAGGTAGCCTAAAACTTATACAAGAGTAATAACTGTTGTTTGTAAAGAATAGTAATATACTGGTTACTAAGCTAACTACGTTCCTTATAGTGAATTCAGCTAAGGGCAGGAATTAAACCTAATCTTTCTAAGCAGAGTTAATGTACTGTTGTAGGTACTTGGAGATAGATTTGTTTGTGATTTTAGTCTGTTCATTGGTTTCTAGGTAGTATATAGTAGATAGATTAACCTGAATTTATAGTATCTCGCAAACAGATTACTAAAAGTCTGAGACAAACAAGGAACCTCGATCTGAGACAATAGTGTCTAGTAGTCTATAAAGTTTCTAGACGTCTTGTATAAATAAGTAAGCTAGCTTAGCTATATCTATATTCTTGCTATATAGTATAACGTAGCAGTTCTTAGTAAGCCTGTCTATAACTACTATAATTTAGTTAAATCTGTCGATTAATAGAATAGGGCCTATAAAGTTAACTAATAAGTCTCTCTATCTTTGAAGTAGTATTAGAAGTGGTTTCAAAGTACTCTAGTATTGTAGCTAGGAGTACTTGTTCTAAAGACAGTTCTCACAGGCTTTACAAAACTAGGTGATGTTATAGTAAAGTTTCGGCCACTAATAGTGCCTACACATAAGCTCGAATAGCTTGTTCTTGTCTAGGTGACTGCTCTCAACTAAGTCATAGACTCTTTGGAGAAGCTATACTTAAAGTTCTGTATCTAGGACATAGAGTCTATCCTGAAAGTATAGTCTGCTGTTAGCAATCCTATACTTAGATAGTACTACTTCTTTAGAGTATAGTATATAGTCTCTTCTGTTTATTTCCTTAGAAGTTCTCCTCTAAAAAGAGTCCTGCTTATAACCTTCCCCTAACATCCTAGTCAAGATATAGTCGTTGGATTTAACTTCTTGCTTATCTAGTTCAGGTTCTTCTTGTTTGCTAGAACCTTTATCTAGAGGTGCTAAGCAAATAGTAGGATCTAAATTCTAGGGTTTGAGAAGTAACTGTTGTTAATAAATAACACAAGAGTTGTTGTCTTGACTTAGGAGGTCTTGGGATCAACAGGTAAGTAAGTTAGACTTAGTGTTCTTCTTACTAGGTACTAGTTTAATAATAAAGTCGAATTCAGAGAGAAACTCACTCTATTAGACTTGGCGGCAGGTGAGCTGTTTAGTAGTTATAAAGTACTTTAAATTTAAGTAATCAGTAATTACTAACACAGAGTACGCGGTCTCTACTAGTTTAGAGCGCCAGGATTCAAAGGAACGTACTATAGCTAGTAGTTCCTTATTATAGATCTTGTAATTACATTCTACAGAGTCTAGAACCTTTGACATAAAGGCGACAGAGTAGAGGACTCTATTATAGTATTAGGACAAGATACTAGCCGAGACATAGTTAGAGGAGTTATATTTAACAATAACTTCCTTCTTAGAGTTAAAGTGCTTGAGTGTTAGTATAGAAGTGAATACTTGCTTAAGAGCTTTAAATGACTTGTCACAAGTTAGAGTCTAATCCTAGCTTACGTTCTTCCTAGACAGCAAATTCAACAGTTTAACTAGCTTTGAGAAACCCTTAATAAAGCACTAGTAGAAGTTTAAGAAGCTGAGGAACGCTTAGAGGTCTCTGAGGTTAACTAGCCTAGACTAGTCTGTGATAGCCAAGGTCTTTTCGGGATCTATTCTTACGCTATCTGTAGAAATGATTATGCCTAGGTAGGTGACTTCCTGAACTTTAAACTAGTACTTCTTGATGTCTAGCTAGAAGCTAGCTTTCTCAAGAGCCTTGAAGACTTGCTTGACATGCTTACAATATAAGATTAAGTTGTCTGAATAGATAAGTATATTGTCTATGTAGGTAGTATAAAAGATGTCGAGGAAAGAGTAGAGTACGTTGTTAATTCAGGCTTGCTAGGTTACTAAGGCGTTTGTAAGGCTGAATAGTATAACCAGGGACTCAAAGAGGCTATAGCGAGTGTTAAAAGCTGTAAGTCATTTGTCTCTCTCCTTGACTTATATGTAGTTAAACACTGTAATAACATTGACTTTAGTAAAGTACTTAGCTTTACTAAGTCGTTGAAGTGTTTCCTAGATTCAGGGTATTAGATAACAGTTCTTAATTATAATGTTGTTAAGTGCTTAGTAATCTACACAAAAACGTAGTCCTCTCTTAGGCTTCTTTGCAAAGAGTACTAGAGAGGCAGCTAGAGACTTACTAGCTTAAATGAATTCTTTTCTAAGCTGTTCGTCAAGGTACTTATGTAAAACCTCTAACTCTGGAATAGATATATTATAAAGAGGTCTAGAAGAGGGAGACGAGCTAGGCTTTAATTTGATCTTTAGGTCACAGTCTTAGTGAGGTAGTAGTATATTAGCTTCTTGGCAGTTAAACAACCTAGATAACTACTTCTTTAAGTGTAGAGGAAGCAACGTCTTAGGATTAGTGTCTTTTTCAGGGTTGTTATACTTCGCGAGTGCTTTTCAGATATCGTCTAGAAAGGCTCCACGAAGATGAAGTTTAGCTGTTATTTGACAGGAGTTGTAAGGACAAGTTAGTTGTAGGTTATTCCTAGCTAATAATTTCTTCTCTATATACTTCTGGCCAGAGAGGCCATCGTCTATACGGATCTAGTGTAGACTTTTGCAGTCCTTATAAGCCTAGCCTAGCTCCTTAAGTCGTTAGTTAATTTCGAAGACAGATAGCAAGAAGACTTCTACGCTATAAGTAGTTGCTAGTTAGTAGAAGGCAGCGGCGCTAACCTTCCAGGGTCTGAGAGCATGTGAAATATTGTGCTTTATATACTTAACTTATACAGAGTCTAGTTGTTTTAGCATGTAGTGTTCTTTGCAATGCCTGGAATTAAACAAAATTATATAGTTTGTCTAGTCAACACAAGGGTTATGTAGAGCGAGCTATAGGTGGCCTATAATTATATCGTAGGAGGCAATCTTAGTTATATAAAAGCGTTGCTAGCACTCAATGTGCTTTCCTACTACTATGTCTAGAATAACTACATAAGTAACGTCCTCTGCTAAAGATAGCCTTTCGTCTACAATGTAGAGTCGTCAAGGTTAAGTAAGGGGAGTTAAAACAAATCTAGTGTTTTGTGTATAGTCGGAATCAATGAAGTGTTAGGCTAAAGCCCTAGAGTCAAGCATAAAGTATATAGTAGAAGTTATCTGCTTTTTTGTATTACTATGTTATACTACCTTACAGGGAACTTCCATTGTGCTTTGCTGCCTTTCTTCTAGAGACAATATCTTTAGTAACTTCTTCTGAATATGTCTCTAACAGCAACTTTCGTTAGAGACTAAGCTTTTCCTGCCTCTCTTCCTGCCTTGTGTTTCTTGGCTTCCTTTAACTTAGAACAGGTGTCTCGGTTGTGATTGTCTATATTGCAGTAGAAGCACAGGCTGTGGTCTATTTAGTACTTCTGGCAGGCGACCTTCTGAGCGTCGGTCTTGGCCTAAGTCTTGTCATCCACGTCCTTCTTAGTCTAGACTACTTTATAACTAGTCCTAATAGCGTCGAGTTCTATAGGTTCAGTATCAGCGACAGCGACTGCTAAGGGTTAGTAATTCAAGGCTGGGGTAGGGGCAGTGCTAGAGTCATAGGCAGAAGACCTCTTGACATAGTGCTCTCTAAACACAGATTAGTTGATATTGTCTGCTTTGCGAATGAGGTTGGCTAAGTTGTGAAGGCTGATTTGGGGTAAGTAATCACGGTTTGTACAGACTTAGTCTCGGATTATAGGGTAGACGGCTAAGAGGAGGCGTTGAGTACAGTTGAATCCCTGAGAGCTGGAAGCAGTAGCTAAGGCTAGGTAGGTAGATAGAAATTCAGCTGTTAGTTTATTGCTCTGCTTCTTGTTCTAGATCTTAACAAAGGCTTCTTCCTAGCTAAACTTGTTTCTAAATGTGTGCTTTAAGATGTCTAGGATGTCTTGCATAGAAGTTAGACTAGGTCCAAAGGAACTGTCTTCTCGTATATAAGGGTCTATGTGACTTCTGGCTTCTCCCTCGAGAGTAGTGAGTACATAGCTTATCTTGCTCTCTTTGGTCAGGAACTAATTAGTATTTACTTAAAGCTTAATGTTAAGATTGATAAGGTAAGTGTGAAGGTTGTTAGCTTTTCTGCGAGCGTTCCTGTCAAAGCGTTAAGGGTCAATATGTTGAGGTGATTAGATTAGTTAAATGACTTGAGGTTGAAGTTAAGGTTGAGGGACTAGGCCTAGGGCTAGAGTAGCTTGAGTTTGTAGTAGGTGAATTTGTTCTTGAAGTTGATTGATTTAGTCTCTTGCTTCTTAATCTTCACGTAAGGCGTCGGCTTTGTGGTCTTTTTCTTGGGATACAGAGTTGTTGTAGCTCTTGAATAGGCCGGCTAAAGCAAGGGGAAAGCTATCCTGGTTGTCCTAGATGAACTTTATAAGGGTTGTAGAGTCAGCCGAAGCTGCCTCTCGAACTTGGTCGAGGCTAATCAGGGGCATTGTAGCGAACTATTACAGCGACAACACTACCAGCTGTATAGTGGAAGGGTGATACGATGACTTCGTCGATTATATTAAGTTGAGAACGACAGACAATATGTGAAGGTATATAATTAGATTGTCTGCAAAGAGAGAAGAGTTCTCAAGCAGGAGTGCTACTTAACTATCTATAGTAGCCTAATTTCCGAGGTTTATCTAACACTAGCTCATTTGCCAAGCCTCAGATTCACTGATTCAAAACCTTTACAGTTTAACTAGTTAGATAGTTTTGTTATATATATTTAGGTTAGAGATTTATCTATAATATCTCTCCCCGGCATATTAGTAACTTAAAAAGTTAATCAATGCCTCTTGGGGTTTAAGATAAAGATCTTAGAGTCTAAAGAAGAACTGAGGTTTGTGCTGTGGACCTTTGCCAACTAACTAGCTTTTATATAACTGGAAATACTTTCTTTCCTATTACATACGACCACAGACTGAGGAGAATTGGGCATCCCGTCCGCTCTGCCATACACAAGCCTCAGATCGGCAGATTAGTAGTTGGGTGGGTGACCACCAGCGAATACCTGCTGTTGTATGTTTTGCCTTTTTGAGTTTCACCTTTTTGCCCCCCCTTTCGCCCCCCGAAACGATAAGGTAGGTAATACTGGATATGCAACATCATGTTTTGATAAAGCGAGGTCTGCTCTGTAGCTATAATGTTACATGCTTATCGGAAACAACTACGCGAATAAACACAGAAATATTTCAGGAATATCTTTTCAGTTTTCTCGTTGGGTGAAGTATCGAGGAGTTGATAGACAATTTTGAAAGAGAGCTAAAGACTTATTTATAAAGTTAGTTAGTAACGTGCTGTGCCGATTGAAAAGAAACGTAAGACTCCTACTTTACATACAAAATTTATTGTATGTTTCTCAAAACGCCACAAATTATAGTGAACCTGATTTCACCTAGAAGCGACCAGTCCATACCTATATCACGTGACGTATTGTTGCTGAAGCAAGGGCAAGGCGGCGTCACTTAGCTTTAATCTCGCCAGCCTTTCCATCAACACACTTCCAACCCCAGATTTAAACTCATTCAGAAGCACATGATATCTTACCCCTCAACCTTTTACCATGTCAGTTCTCAAGCTACCCAAAGAAATCCACGAGTACATAGCCGAACATGCAATGCCCGAGGGGTTTGAAAGCTTCTCGTTAATATGCAAAACCTTTTATGCCGCCACTGATAAATTCCGCCAGAAACATCATCGATTGAAAAAGGAATATGCATATTTCGAGTACGATAAGCTGTACACCAACCCGAAATCGGCCAAAAAAGGCAAGACTCAATGCTTTTGGCCTTTACAGCTCATTCACTAAATTTCAGAAGAGCCGTTAATTGCCCGTTACATTAATCTAGCGAATCTCAGCCCGTTTTTGCTTTGAAGGGGCCTACAGCAACAACAACGTCCAGATTTCGTTGAGCAGTTCGCTTCATCGCCTGGTCTGCTTGCGCTATTAGAAGAATCGCCGTACATAAAAGCTGTTCAAGTCGACCCTTCGGAATTAAAAGATCTTCTAATTAGGGAATATACAAAAGGGGAGAATGACATGTTGGCAACCACAATCCTCCTAACGTTACTTCCCAATGTTACTGAACTGCACATCTTTACGTGGGATCACACTCTGAACAACCTCGATAATCCTCCAGTCAATGAGGATTAAGTATCCGCCTTGTGGTGGAAGCTGTTGCTAGGCCTCGTGGAAAATGCAAATAAGGACGATGGCACTGTTGCGGGGCTTTCCAAATTAACTTCTTTGTGGCTCCATTCTTGGCTCAAGGCCGGTGGAATATCACCTACCCAAACTCCCTTCCTCTCGGATTTCACGCCATTTCTCTGCATGAACAGATTGAAAAAGTTTGATGCGACTTATTGTTGGGCGACCGAGTCTAAAGACAAACCTGACACAACGCCGTATTTTAAAGTACCATTGAGTACAAAATTCGGAGCCGATCTCGAGACGGTGGCTTTTCACGAGTCTTAGGTTGACGAGGTTCAGCTTAAGGGATTTTTGTCGAGACTTCCCCGACTCCGAGAGTTACTTGGGATAAAGCTGATATGAAATCCATAATCAAAAATACATCTACGAAGAAATCGAAGAAAGTATTGGATTGGTTAGAGAAGGAAGACTGATGCTATCATAACGGGAGAGCAGCAAGAGACGATAGCCTTGTTGTGTTTTTGAGACAGCAGTGATTGGGAAGAATAAGCAGGGCTTCAATCGTGGTAAACATAACTCCTCGTCGCGCATATCATTCATTTGCCTTGACCAAGCTTTCAGTGCGTACGTGCTTTTCTGTAATGGCAAATGGTGGGAACGAGCGTATGACCTACCCAAAGAACAGGAATGATGTCAAGAACTCCCTCTAATTCCATACAGAATTTTGACGAAGGCGATTCATTTACGTTTCTCGCATCGTCTCTTCAGAAGAGACGATGCGACTCTGCTCGTTCTAGGTCCTAATTGAGAACCCACCGATGAATCCTCGCCGTTTCCGAACAGGAACCAAATGGAGTCAAATGTATGAGCGACCATCACTCATACTTATTATATGCACAGTAAATGACGGCTTTCAAAAAAGAAGAAATTTGAGAACTTAGAACTTATGGGCGAGAAGCATTCATTATGAGCCCGAATGACTCATTTCTTGGCGCGCAGGGGAGGCAAGCGAAAGCCCCTTGCTTTTCCCTATTGCTCCTTGGAGTCCTCGATTTGACCAGATGTAGTTTTTAATAGCATCGTCGTCTTTTTGATCATACTGCTTCATTGCCATTTTCAGCGAGTAATTATAATTTCACTTCGCTCCAGTCCAGTCTGAACATCACAACAACGACAATTACAGTCAATTCAAGTCCTCCCGGCTCGATTCTATCTCCTGATTCCCCATCGATGATAACCAATACACCAGCAATGAAGAAGCTCGAACAACCTCCCGTCGAACTCTCAGAAACCGAGCCCTCGAAAGAACCATCAATAAGCGAGTCCAAAACTTTTTCCTCTCACCAAGATCCCAACCCCGACGAAGCCCCAACCATCTACCCTGGAAAAATAAAGCTCACCCTGATCATCTTCTCCCTAAACCTCTCCCTCTTCTGCGTCGGCCTCGACAACACCATCCTCAGCACCGCAATCCCCAAAATCACAGACCAATTCCACGCTCTCGATGATGTAGGCTGGTACGCTTCTTCTTACCTCCTAACCCTCTGCGCCTTCCAACTCACCTGGGGAAAATTGTATACCTTCTTTCCCGCAAAATGGACATATCTCATCTCCCTCCTAATTTTCGAGATCGGGTCCCTGATTTCTGGCGTTGCGCCTAACTCTACGGCGCTGACTATAGGTAGAGCGATTTCGGGGGTTGGGGCGGGAGGTGTGAGTACGGGGAATTTTATGCTTATTGGGATGAGTGTTCCGAAGAGGCAGAGACCTGTGCTTGTGGGGATGATTGGGGCGATGTATGGGTTTGCTTCTATTGCTGGGCCGTTGATGGGAGGGGCGTTTACGGATAATGTGAGGTTGACTTGGAGGTGGTGTTTTTATATTAATCTCCCGTTGGGGTTTGTTACTGCGCTTTTTGTGCTCTTATGTGTGGAGTCGAAGAAAATAGTTGGAGATGAGAAGAGAGTCGGGTTCGTGGAGAAGTTGAAATCGTTTGATTTTCCCGGGTTGGTTTGTTTGTTGGCGGGTATTATTTGTTTGCTACTTGCTTTGCAATGGGGTGGGACGAAGTATGAGTGGAAGACTGGGAGGGTCATCGCTCTTTTCGTGGTTGCTATTCTTGCGCTTGGTGGGTTTGTCGGTATTCAGTTCTGGAGTGGAGACCAAGCTACTGTTCCTCCTCGGGTTTTCTCGAACCGAAATATTTGGGGTTCTGCTTTGTATGGATCTTGCGTCACAGGTTGCTTCTTCGTCATGTTGTATTATGCAAGTCATCTCTCACCTCTTGATTTATGGAAAGATACTAACTTATCAGATCCCAATATGGTTCCAAGCAGTCAAAGAAGCTTCAGCAATTACGTCCGGCGTAATGAACATCCCCATGGTCATCGCATTCGTCATTGCCTCGTTTGTAGGAGGAATCCTCACCACCATAACAGGACACTACGTCCCTCTCGTCTACCTCGCCGTAATTCTCCTCTCAATCGGCTCGGGTCTCCTCACAACTCTCACTGTCGATGCGGGTCCAGCGAAATGGATAGGCTACCAAATAATCTTCGGAGCCGGAGTTGGTGTTGGTCTCCAAACCGCTCTCACAGCGCCAAACACAAGTCTCGAGATGAAAGACATTTCCATTGGGATGGCCACCATTCTGTTCTCCGAGAACCTCATTGCGGCGGTCGTAGTTTCCGTCGCGCAAAATGTGTTTACCAATGAATTGGTGAAAAATCTCACAAGCTCCGTGGAGGGCATCGATCCGAGTGTTATTTTGAAGGCTGGAGCTTTGCAGATTAAGAGTTTGGTGCCGGAGGCGTTGTTGGGTAGGGTGTTGGTGGCTTATAATGCGGCTTTGATGAAGACGCTTTATGTTTGTGTTGGGTTGGCTTGTTGTTCGGCTCTGGGGGCTGTGTGGTTAGAGTGGTTGTCTGTTAAGCCAAAGGTGGAAGTGGTTGATGTGGAGGCTTAGGTAGTTCTATATTGTGTATAGAATTTTTACTTTTGTAAATAGAGTGATTAGAGCTTTTTCAAATGCTGGATACTGTGACAAAATCTTGTCGAACGTAGAAGCGATAAAAGAATGTGTAAAAGTCTCCGCCGTGGTCCTGTCAAATAGTCTCAAACAATCAAATGAATCTCGTAACTCCTTACAATCCCAACTCTCCTAAATTGTTACTGGGCTTCTAGGACATTACCCTCCAAAAGTGTAGAATGACTTAAATTATTTGGCAATTCTAGAACAATCAGAAGACAGTCCGAAAGGATTTAGGAGAATGAAGGCTTAGGGTTCCTCATTCTTATAAATCCTTTTCGAAACCAAGCTTGCAACACTGTGATGTTGAAATTCGAGGCAAAGTAGGTGCAAGGGAGGGAGGTCCGAAGCCCGCAAACAGTTGAAGAAGCCAGCACTTCCTCAAAATCGTAAAATAACAAGCGAGGCTATCAGAATACGCACGGATAACTGAACTTGAAAACGAGACTCATTCGGTAGACTGTGAAGGGTTCAATACTTGCTGCCGATTTGAACGAAGGTTATCTCCCAGTCAGCTCATCAGCCTGATTGTTTCCTCGAGATGGTTTCTACGAAACCCATGTGACGTAGAAATAGGGACAAGTTTTTGGAATGAAGAATAGTCTCAGCTGAGCACTAGACAGCCGGCAGCTAGTGAATCTTAGGGCTTTAGTGACAATAACATGAGGAGGTTGCTACTGCCCCTGAACCTTAACCTGGAATGATGCAAGTAATCTCGCCCCGCACGCATTCGAAGCGAGACTTGAGAACACAATGGATAGTTAACAATCCAGTGGAGTAAAAAGAGAGTTCAATTGAGAATAATCCTCTCAAGAGGTAGAGTAATAGTATTGTAAAATAGTTGTAGAATGGAGAAGGAGAGTTGAGGTCTGGGTGAAGACCTAGAACCTGGAAGGCCAGCTCGATAAGTGACTGGGGACCCTTGCCTAGTGCCTCCACACGGCGGGGTTCCCAAGGGGGGATTTATGGCGGATTTACAAATTAACGACCTCGACCAGCTCTCAGTCAATCTGTCCCTTCAACCCATTGCCAGCAGACCTCTCCCTCAATCCAAAATCACCACACAAATTTGAACTTGTTACATTCCCATCTTGGAATAGACTCCAGATAAATCTTTGGATAACCCTGTGAGTACCCAATTTCTTTTGCAGCCTACACCGACCTCGAGCATGCGACATGATGGTGCTGGTGCTGGTGGTGGCAGAAGGCTCCAAGTCTGTGAATGGGAATGGGTGGTGCATCTGAGATGGAGAGTTGGTTGCTCCTTCCGTGAGCTTCCTTAACAATTTCCAATCTTGAATTCACCCACGAAAGGCAACCTTTTCTGTGGTTCTGCGACTTCCCTACAAAAAGAGGAAAAGAGGACCACCCGTCACCAGCTGGACCATTTGGGAAAGCACGCACGCTACAACCACAAACCACCTCAAAAAGCTTGGGATTTTCCAAAGACCAGACCACCATATCAAACAGCTTTTTACTCTTGGAGATTGCGATTCTCTCCTCTGCAATCATCATCCAACACCCACCCGCCAGCAGATTTTTCCCTCTCCGCATTCTTTTTACGGTTACGAATTACACCCAACACACCACATTCGCTATTCGCAGAACCACAGAACTTCATCAGGCAGTACCCACAATACCACCATGGGCGTTCGCGATGTCAAGATTGGCTTTGCCACCGGCAGCTCGGGACCCAGTTCTCCACAGCCGTCGCTCTCTTCCCAAGACATTGCTAATCTGATGCCACCCTTTCCTAGAGCTCGTCCTGATACTCCTGTAACCCCTCCTAAACCTGCGAATCCTCCCCGCGCCAACGTCCCCCCCGCCAGATATAGCAGTATGGTTCTCAATCAAGCCAAGGTCAAGTCCGTCCTTAGCGGCGACAGCCTCGTGTTGAGCTCGGTCGACAATCCTGATCGCGAACGAATTCTTTCCCTTGCTTATTGCACATCACCACATCTGAAAAAGGAGGGCGATGAACAATGGGCCTATGACTCACGCGATGCACTTCGAAAGATGGTCGTGGGAAAGCTTGTGCAATTCCAAGTCCTCTACACGATTCCAAACACGAAGCGCGAATACGGCATTGTATATCTCAACGATGGCAGAAGATTGCCTGAACAAATGGTGGAGGAAGGCTGGCTCAAACTCAGAGATGATGCTGGACGCAAGGAAGATTCTCCAGACGCTCTTTCGCAATTAGACAGACTACGTTTACTCGAAGCAACAGCCCGTAGCGAGGACAAAGGTCAATGGCAACCATCTGGAGGCCGAATCAATGTTCAACATGATATGGGCGATGCGCAAGCCTTTTTGGACAACTACAAGGGAAAGACTGTGGATGGTCTGGTCGAACGCGTGTTGAGCGGCGACCGCATGCTTGTGCGCTTGATTATTTCACCCACAGAACACATCCAAGGTAAATTTTCGAAAATTTGCTCTATATATCCTTGCTAACACGTTTTAGTTATGACCTTGGTTGCTGGAATTCGTGCCCCTACCACCGAGAGAGTCAACCCTTCCAACGGTCAGACGCAACCTGCTGAAGAACATGGAAATGAGGCTCGTCGATTCGTGGAAGAACGACTATTACAGCGAAACGTTAAAGTTGATATTCTCGGCCTCAGCCCTCAAAGCCAACTTGTCGCCTCGGTTCGCCATCCCCGAGGCTCAATCGCGAAGTTTCTTTTAGAAGCCGGCCTAGCGAGATGTACGGATTTCCACTCGACACTTCTTGGTGCTGAAATGCCTGTTCTCCGTGAGGCAGAGAAGGTTGCTCAATCAGGAAAGAAGGGTGTATTCAAGGACCACGTTGCCAAGGCAGCTGGTGTAGGTACTCTCGAAGCCCATGTCACCAGAGTCTTTAGTGCCGATGTCATCTATGTTCGAAATCGAGCAGGCGTCGAAAAGCGAATTAACCTTAGCAGTGTCCGAGGACCTCGTCCTTCAGAAGCAGCCGAAGCTCCATTTCGAGACGAAGCAAAGGAATTTTTAAGAAAGAAGGTTATTGGTAAACATGTTCGCATGAGTATTGATGGCTCACGTCCAGCAACCGGAGAATACGATGCTAAGGAAGTCGCCACCATTACTCTCAACGACAAGAATGTTGGATTACTTCTCGTCCAAGAAGGTTGGTGTTCAGTAATCCGTCATCGACGAGATGATACGGACCGTGCACCAAACTACGATGAACTTCTAGCAGCGCAGGAGACTGCAAAGGAGGAAAAGAAGGGAATGTGGTCTGGAAAGCCTTCCAAGGCAAAGCAATATGTTGACGCGTCTGAATCTTTACAGAAGGCCAAGATGCAAGTAGCAGGATTACAACGACAAAAGAAGATTCCAGCGATTGTTGATTTCGTTAAGGGTGGCTCCAGATTCGTTGTCCTCATTCCTAGAGAAAATATTAAGCTCAACTTTGTTCTTGGCGGAATCCGAGCACCAAAATCCGCACGAGGTCCAAATGACAAGGCCGAACCTTTTGGTCAAGAAGCACACGATCTTGCCACAAAGCGATTGACCCAGCGAGATGTTGAGATTGATGTGCACAATATTGATAAAGTCGGTGGCTTTATCGGTGCACTTTACATTAACAAGGAATCCTTTGCCAAAATCCTCGTTGACGAGGGCTTTGCTACAGTTCACGCATATTCAGCAGAACAATCTGGAAACGCCACTGAGCTTCAAGCAGCCGAGAAGCGAGCAAAGGAAGGACGAAAGGGTCTATGGGTTGATTGGGATCCTTCTTTTGATGTTGAAGAAGATGACAGCGCACCTGCCAACGGATCAAATGTCGAATCAACTCCAGTCTCACGCGAAAAGGATTATCGTGATGTATGTGTCACCAACATTGACGAAGACGGCAAGATCAAGTTGCAAATCATCGGCACTGGCACATCTGCTCTTGAGACCATGATGTCACAATTTAAATCTTTCCATTTGAACTCGGCCAACAAGGCTGGTCTTCCAGGTCCACCTAAGACTGGAGAATATGTTGCAGCAAAGTTTTCCGCAGACGACCAATGGTATCGTGCCCGTATCCGTGCCAACGACCGCCCAGGAAAGGAAGCAGAAATCGTCTATGTTGATTACGGTAACAGCGAGAAGAAGCCTTGGTCTGCTCTACGTCCTTTGGCACCTCAATTTTCTCCACAAAAGCTTCGACCACAAGCTGTTGATGCCGTTCTTTCTCTGATTCAACTTCCAACCAACAAGGATTACCTCGAGGATGCCATTGGATACATCACTGAGGCAACCGCTGGCAAGGAGTTAGTCGCCAATGTTGATTATACTGCACCGGAAGGCACTCTTTACGTGACTCTCTACGACCAGAACACGAGCCAGGATTTGACTGATAGCATTAACACTGATATTATTCGGGATGGTCATGCTATGGTCCCTACCAAGTTGAAGCCTTGGGAGCGTAGCTTCGGTGATGTTCTTAAGACTTTGAGAGAGGCACAGGAGGGAGCTAAGGAGAAGCGATATGGTATGTGGGAGTATGGTGATATTACCGAGGACTAGATGTCTTATGGTATTGTGCACTAGTTTGATTTTCAAGATGAACATGAGGGATGATGGGTACTGCTTCAGTTAGCCTCTCCTTTATTCTTGCTTATCTCACTGGTCTCTTAACCTTTCTGCTTTTTCGCCGAATATTTTCCTCAACGACCTCCTCTTTCAACGACTCTTCCCTCGATACTATTGACCTATGTGTTTCCTCACAAACCCTCACTTTCCGGACGATTTTTCCTTTTATCGACATGAGACGAACGAACTGAAATGAACTCGAAAATTTTGCATCTGTCTACTTGCATTGCGTGCCTGGCATAACGGAATGGATCCCTGGGCTTTGGGTGGCGGAAAAAAGTTACCTTGTTGTTTTCTTCTCTTCCAGGACGATTTTATGAATGGATGAATGGAGTGGCATGGGAAAAAGTTGCATAGATGGGTGGGTAGATTGAGCGGAAGAATTGAATTGAAGTGATTGAGAACGAGAGTGTGAGATTTGACTTTTTTATTGTGTGTGTGACAGTGGTATTGATGTGATCGGCAGAGTACGTGAGGAAGTATGAGCTTCTACGACCACGGGGTATGATGTATGTTGAAGTAGTGACTTTCAGTGTCTATCTTACTTGGAGCTTACCCGCGGATTACTCGCCGGAGAATTTACCGGCTTACTTGCAGCTTAGCTTTGGCTTACTAACAATGTTTTTTTACTAGGTTTTACTAGCTTACTCATTACTTTACTAGCTTACCCGCCAGATAATTCTGCCGCTTACCTGCTAGATTACTGTCTTACTTGATAGCTACTAGCTCACTCGCTTAGATTTTTACCAGCTTACTCGCTAAAAATTTCAACAGCTTACTTGTTAACTACTAGCTTTCGCATTAGGTTTTAGTAGCTTACTTGGCAGAGGAATTTTATTAGCTTACTCACTACTTAGCTATAGCTTACTCGTTAATCACTAGCTTACTTATAAGATATTTGATAAATACTTTAACACCCCTTCTATCCTCGTGTCTTCGAGGTATGAAGGCTAGAGAGTCGAATTTACATGGAGATAGTTCGCATATCATCGAGAACTTGAACTAATAATTACAACGATAAAAGGGAGTAAAGTTAAGTAGATGTATCCCACTTTCAACCAGCCCCATCCCCACGGCGAGGGAAAAAGTAACTAAATACATCGAATATCTATAAGAACCCCAGTCTTTGCTCTTTCCCTCAGAATGTGCGAAATAGTCTATGAAAATCGTATAATCTAAGGGTGGTAAGTTGTACGTGGAGGAATTCTAGCCGTGATCACTCAAGTTTCTTCGAGGCAGGAACAAGGAAATGTGTCTAGGAAGGAACAACTTGACCGCTGGCTATACCAAAATTGGGAAGTCACCACCGAGGATTCAAAGAACGAGTCAAAAACGAGTCGCTCCTTCTAATATTATCCAAGATATGTCAACACCACAGCCAAAATAATATCCATTTCAACAAAATCACAAAAAACAAAACTCTAAAACAAATGCAAGGCTTTGCTCCAGATTTTTATAGTTGTCACTTATCTCCTCCGTCATGAAAAGTCCAAGTGGTTTTTTTCTCGTTGTATTCGTAGGTTACCTACTAATTACCATGGTTCTTCAAATAGTGCAGTTCCCAGGCAGGAATACCTGTGTAAATATCTCGTCATTGATTAACTGATATTGATTCTCCCTTGCTATTCCTGGGTAACCTCAACTAGCACCAATAGGAAAGCTATGCAATTGGTAGGTAAGCTACGAGTAGCAACCTGAAAATGGGTAACCTGCGCCATACCTAAAATATTCCTAGATGAAATCAGGATCGGAGAGGCACACTAGCACGCTCTGGCACCGTAGAGATATAAAGTGTGTCCTTAAAGTTTGGCAAAACGTCGCGATGAAATCATTTCCTTCATTGACGGCGGACTTAGATGCGCATTTTCCCTGTCCTAAACCCTAGCTACAGTTCATTGCAGTCTGTGTCATATCCATATACATCGTTTCTCCCGTTCATTCTTCCTATCCATTTCCCAGTGTGCTTCCATCGCCCCACCAATTATCAACTCCATTCAATTCCAAAATTACAGCTCAACCAATTTATGCCTCAATCTTCTTCTGGAGGATATCCTTGAGGGTAACGGCATCGGCAGCGAACTGTGAGATACCGTCTCGGAGCTTCTCGACGGCCATCTGGTCCTCGTTGAAGTCGAATCGGAAAAGGGACTCGTCGTCGAGGTATGACTTCTTTTCGAGGTTGAGGCTGGATGCGTTGGAGGCGTCGAGCTTCTTTGGGACTGCATCACTTGATGCCATCATGTCCTCGAGAAGTTTAGGCTGGAAGGGGGGGCAAAAAGTTAGCGCAATCCCAAAATTCAGGCATGAATATTAGGGTAATACATACCGAGATAGTGAGGTAATCACATCCAGCCAACTCGGTGATCTCACCAACACTTCGGAAAGAAGCGCCCATGACAATGGTCTTGTATCCGAACTTCTTGTAGTAATCGTAGATGGCCTTGACGGATGCGACTCCTGGGTCGGCCTCCTTGGCGTACTCCTGTCCGGTCTTGGCCTTGTACCAATCGAGGATACGGCCGACGAAGGGGGAGATGAGGAAGGTACCGGCCTCGGCGGCGGCGATGGCTTGGACTTGGGAGAACATGAGGGTGAGGTTAACGTTGATTCCGTGATCACGTTGGAGGATACGGGCGGCTTGGATACCTTCCCATGTTGAGGCGATCTTGATGAGAACTCGGGACTTGTCGATACCGATGGATTTGTAGAGCTGTGGAAGGTTAGGAAAAATTCAATTCCTATTGCACAATCGGAAGGGGAAAACGTACTTCGATAATGTGGAGAGCCTTGTCGACTGAACCCTTGGTGGTAAATGAGAATCGGGCATCGACCTCAGTGGAAACCTTTCCTGGGACAACGGCCAAAATCTCCTTTCCGAATTCGACCAAAAGACGGTCAAGAGTGGCATCGACCTTCTCGTCAATTGTGCTGCCGTGCTCCTTTCCGTATGCAACAGCTACATCGATGAGCTTGGCATATTCTGGCTTTTTTGAGGCAGCGAGGATGAGGGAAGGGTTGGTGGTGGCATCTTGTGGCTTGTACTTGGCGATTGCTATGCATTATTAGCGAGAGGTTCGTGGGAGAGGAATTGTGGTGGTATTGGAGATTCAAGAGGTCGACGGTGAGGTGTCTGGGTAAACTTACAAGCAAAATCACCTGTTGACAATTGTTAGCATTGATTTCCCGAGGATCTTCAGATGGCGGAACTTACCAGAGTCTGAGACGACGGTCTATGGTAATTGTGGTCAGCAGAGTTGTCTAGAGGGTCAAATGGGAGCCATTGCCATCAAACAAGAAGGGGTTCAATGGGATTGAAGCATCTCCCCACGGTTCCGACGGTGAACAGCAGATGGGATTGGGGAAATCAACTTACGGTGCCAGAGGCCTTGAGTTGCTCGAGAGAGTTGGACATGATTGTGATTGGGGTATGGGTATCTAGAGAAGTGGTGGTGTTGTGGTTGGGATTTGGTTGTAGTATGAAGAGAAGAGGAAGTTGTGGCGGGAGGGTCAGAGATTTTGTTGTTGAGGTGCTTGACTGCTTCGGAGACGTCAAACGACAGACAGCGGGGTTGCAGCATCGTCATGCTTTTGGTGGGGGTGAATGTCCGCTCACTAAGCCGAGAGCAGCGATAGTGGCAATAGTGGCGATACATCCACCCAACACCTTGATGGCCACTATCTCAAGACTCTAGGTGGGGAGTATCTCTATTGAAGCGGCTTCCCTAAATCGATACGGGCACTGCACTCCACTTCTGGCCCCAATCTTTTGTCACGATGGATCTTTCTAGAGCAAAGGAACCAGCTTTTGCAATGCTTCTCTAATCCCAAAAATATGTCTCCATTCATTCAACGGGATGACATATTCTCCCACTCTAATACCTTTCCTTCCTTCCCAATCTCTCAATTCTTGAAGATGGTCTCCGTCTCAACTTTCAATCATCAAACATCCCACCTTCTTTCCTTTGGCTTGGCGTGGCACCCCCAATACCGAACCGGAGACGTCGGTTTGCAGTCCCCCGATTTTATTTAATCAAGGGTCACAGAATTCCGGGTCCAGGTCTAGATTCTTGTCTAAATAGTCAGCCAGTCGCTACTTTTTACCACTGGTTTGCTTCTGATTCTAAGCATGAGGCGATGAATTTGGGTCGATTTCTCCGGCGTCACTTTTTTGCTGTCGCGCCTAAATTCAGCTCCGCGGAACGGAGGTCTTGACCATCACGTTGCAGAAAGGGTATTTTGATTCGTTGCCGAACTTGCTTTTCGAGATACTTGTGGGGCTTGAGCGATTTCTATTGTAGGTAACCTCAACAAATCAAAACCAGTACGACCTCAATAAGGTCGAGCTATTCGTAGGTGACCTACAAATAGTTAAGGCCCGAAAACAAGTCTCAATTACCGCTTCCAATTTCTACATAACATTAGTAAAGGATTACAACCAGTGGATTTCCTATTATCTTATTCTTCCGTTGAGAGCGAGAAGATGAAATCGACTCTTTTGCCATGGGTTTACTCTGATGTTAGATATTATGTATATCGATACAGAAAAATCTATTTACGTCTCAGAACTTTTATACATATCTACCTCTCTCTAAATGCCAACCGTTTTTTCTAAATTCCGAATCCAAGAGGTGAAAAGATTTCCCCAACGCCACGCTATGAAAAGACAAGCTCTACCTACACATATAAACACACCAACCCCTCAAATATCATACACTCCCTCATCCCTCAAATATCTACACAACCCCACCCCTAGCCTTCGACCTCTTGGCCTGCTCAACCTTCTTCATCTTCCTTGCCTGATTAACACTCATCCCCACCGTCTTCCCCATAACCCTCTCCAAACTTCCCTCCTCACACTCATCCAACACAAACCTGCCCATACCCCCCTGTCTCCACCTCTGAATAATCCACAGCGCAGCAGCATCTAAATCCGGGACTCCTCCCCTCCCCAACCTTCCCGTTTTCTTGCAAACCCCCTCGAGGAAAACAACGATATCATTCGTAGGCGGACAATATTCTTTATATATCTCGGGCCCCTGATACTGTTTATTAATGTGGAAAAGAAGGTAATCGCATAACGTAGTCGGTGCAATAATCGTATCCTTCACACTCCCTACCAGCGCCAATTTCAACATCGCCTCTGCATCAGGAACAAAAGGCACAAAAACTCCGGGTGTATCAACTAAATAAACCCCCTCTGTCCCTTTCTCCTCGTCCTTCTCGATAATCTTCACACCGCTAGCAATTTTCCTTGTCACACCCGGTTGAGCACCCGTATGCGCAGCCTTCGCTTTCTTGAGCCCTGCCATACGCAGAGCATTGAGGAGGGAGGATTTGCCGACATTGGGCATACCAACGACTAAGATGCGGGAACCGAGGAGGTTTTGTGCGTGTTCAGTGTGCGATTGGATGTAGGAGAGGGCGGATTTCATATCTTTCTTGGACTTGTGGTCTGTGAAGAGGGTTGGGTGGGGAAGGTGCCAGTTAGTGATTGTTTCTTCTCTCTATTTGATAACGTGTTAGCACAATCTTTTATATCTCCATCCCCTCTCCTCCGTCCGTCCCTTTGCACGTACCCTCTTATCCTCCATAAACCCCCTACTCCCCAAATCCCTCTTCGTATAGATAACCATTCTCTGCCGTCCCCCCAAACTCTCCTCGAATAAAGGGTTCCTCGACGTAAGAGGGACGCGATAGTCCCGACATTCGAGGATCAAGTCGATGCTCGAGAGCATGGTTTTCATTTTCGCGAGCCCTGAGGCATGGTGGCCGAGGAAGTAGGAGCGGGGGAGGGAGAGTTGGGCGGGGAAGGAGCCGCGGGGGAGAAATTGTGTCATTGTGTGCTATCGGTTCGCCATAGTTTGGGGGTTTGTGGTGAGGGGTTTGTTGTTGCGACTTTCGATTGATTTTTGGACAAGGCGACGAGGCTGAGGATTTTTTGGGATGGCCGGGAATTTGCGCCTCTCCGCTGCCAGGACCTGTGGCCAATGAATGTTGGCTATCAATGATCAAAGAAAACCAAATAGAAATGAGAAACAGCAAGAGAACAATAGCTAGTTGTTTTAATTGGAAAATCAAACGCTTCCGAAAGTATCGATTATAATAAGTATATGCGATAGGACTAGCCTGCAGATGCACCCAGGGAATGCAATATATCTGCAACTCATTGCTATCCTCCAAACCAGCCATTTTTAATGAGCTCTCCGAACAAGTCTAGCAGAAGAAGGCATCCTTCAGAGTAAATGCAAGCTGAGTCCACCCAGTGGTACATAAAAACCCACCTTCCTTTAACCGTGAGGTCAACCTTCTCTACCCATTCCCCTACCTCGTGTCCCGGAACGCAAGTTGTAACTCCAGGCACCCCAGATCCATCCTCCAGGCATTTTTGATCGTACAAAGAAAGGATATCACCCCCCAAAACGCCAGGACCGAGCACCAAAGTTATCAGCAAGAAAAAACATCTAATACCATCCTTGTTTGCCAACTGAAGAGTGCTCTTCCTCCTTTCGGTGTTTGATCATCGGTTCCTTGATGTTGAAGATTTCTATCATCTCTTTCCAAACGCCCATATCGAGAGACATTACAGCTTGGTGTTTCTTTGGAGGCTCCTTTTCGGCTTCTTCCTCTTCCTCGTCGTCCTCTTTCTCTTTTTGTTCGCTGGATGCTGGGGTTGTGAGATCTAACAAGTGACGTTAGCGAAAGTCCAAAGCAATCAGGGGTATGTGTTAACTTACTTAGGTATGGGAGACCGCGGTCATCTGTAGTTATACCAGCTTTGCCA
The DNA here is from genome assembly GCA_001414455.1 of Hymenoscyphus fructigenus. NCBI lineage: Eukaryota > Fungi > Ascomycota > Leotiomycetes > Helotiales > Helotiaceae > Hymenoscyphus > Hymenoscyphus fructigenus. The sequence goes on along the minus strand of LKUV01000051.1, from coordinate 221,820 downwards.
TCACGAATCAAAAAGCTAACATAGAACATATTCTCAACACTTTGTCCAAATGACCATGGATTGATAACGAATCTGAAGAATTCGAGACCTCCGTTCTCATCAACGCAATTACGGTCATAGAGAGCTTGTAATTCCCCGTCACTCATATCATCGTTTCTATCGAATTCGCGCTGTGCAGCATTTTGGCATAGTTCCTTAACCTCTTCTAAACGAGCCAGAATTTGCTTGCACAAATAGGAAAGATTGGCATTCTCGGACTTCTCGATATTCCTTGACTCGATGACTTCAGGGTGTGATTCTTGCATGGCATTTATTTTTAAAGCTGCCTTTCGAACGACGGTTCTCTTTGCGCGCTTTTCCACGGAAAGTGGTCCCAGGAGAAAACCGGGTACAGCAGGTCGAGAAATGTTTTGCATGCAGGCGTGTCGTCCAAGATATGCCCAGTTCAGCATATCTCCATCCTCTTCTTCCTCCTCGCCCCTTCTACGCTGGGTATTGCTAGGAGCAGCAGCTTCGTCTTCCGGCGCAGCTCTCATAAATGCACGGCATTTGGAAATAAATACCTCCAAGTCTACGCCTTGCGCATTATCGCCAGAAGTGAGAGCAACAGTTTTTTTGTATGAGAGATCCGCCGCGTTAACAAGCAGCCGTGCATCGATTGTTGCATCTGCGGTTTGCTTGACTTGATTTGAGTACTCATTTGCTCTCATCAGAGTCTCTCTCAAGCCATTATGTCCAACAGCGAGGTACTCAGTGCGGTTGTCTGCGAGATTTTTGGACAAATCTCTCAAGCCCTTGCGTAATATTCTTCGTTCTTCGATATCTTGGTCGGGGTCATAGTTATCAGGATCATCGGAATCCTCATCCCGCTCGACTGTTCGTCTTCGACGAGTTCTGTCGCGTTCCGCAGCCTGACCCTCACGCTCAAGAGTAATGCCACGCGGTCTCTTGCTTCGTTCGGATTGGGGTGATGGGGGTCTAGGTGGACCCATTGATGCGCGACCTTTGCCTTTATCGAATGGTGGTTGTGATGTTCGGTTTTCTTTATCGGAAGAGGTCGCGGGTGAGGGGGACATGGGAGCATTGTTTCTTTTTCTGGAGCGAGGGGGTTCAGGCGTTGCGTCGTAGAGGTCTTCGTCCTCGAACATTGCCGGCGATTCTGACATCTTGTGGCGGCTTCCCATGATGGGCGATTGTGGGCGATTGTGGTTGCGCAAGGAGCGCTGTCGTGCTGGTATGTAGGCTGCTATCGAGTGGTTCGCGACTAGCAAGCCTAGTGGGGAGGTGTGAACTGCGCCGGCGTGCAGATTGAAAGAAAGCGCAATGGACGTGGATGTGAAACGGATTACGAAGAATAGGAGGAGAACCGTCCGCCTTCTTCTTGGAATCGGGTTCTTGAGAATCTTATCGCAAGGGATGGGATTTTGAAGTTGCGGTAGATATTTTGAAAGCGTGATTTCGTGTTGGAGGGAGCTGGCAGGACGCGACCACGAAACCTTGGAAGCCGGGGGACAAGGGTGGGGCAAGTTAGGAGACTAATCCCAAAAAGGCTACAGCCAATCACAGGCAAGGCTAGCTGAACTGCCAAGAGAAGGCTGTGAATCCATATACGAGTCCCGCCATTGTGCCTCGTACAAAATCCAAGTCGACGGGTTTCTACTAGGTCCCCTCATCCACCTCGGGAAAACATGTCAATGTGACCATGTGCCAGAATGGAACCCTTCTCCTTTGCCCTTTCTGAAAAGCTAGATATTCCTGTAAATATCAGAATGTGTGCTCCCCCAATTCACTCACCCCGTTGAGGCAACTACTAACTCATCTTCTTCTAGCATCGACCTTGATGGAGAAAAGGCCGAAACTCCCTTTTCCACGCTTATACAGAGACCCGACCTACGGCATATTGGATCCAACTTGGGGTAGGCTTGGGATTTTGGGCCTTCGGGGTTGAAAGCTGCTTGTTTGCTAAGAAACTCTGTAGTTCATATTCCGACCTCTATGTTACCGTACAGCTCTGGGCCGACTCGAAACCCTTGGCTGTGCCAGTTCAGACGTCCTACAAGGCTTTTAAGAACGAGAGAAGGTAGGATAGACGGCTCCCTATCTCCATCCGAAGAGCAATGTCTAATGTCCCGCAGATGGAACGAATGGCTTACGCTACCCGTTAACTACTCCGTCCTACCACTGAGCTCACAACTTGCCATTACCGTCTGGGATTTATCACCAACTGGGGGTGAGGGGGCACGAGGCCATGCCATTCCCTTTGGAGGGACTACGATAGCTCTATTCGATGTCGACAATCAACTACAAAAGGGGAGGCACAAGTGTCACCTCCATCGAGGAAAAGCTGCAGATGGCTTGGATTCGACTACCACGCCCTCAACGCCTCCTACTCGCCGTCGCAAGGATAAAGGGCCCTCGGCGCCTGCGGATAAGGATAGCGAAGAGATGGACAGGCTGGAGAAGCTTCTCAAGAAGCAGGAGATGGGTGAGATCCCCAAAGTGGAATGGTTGGATCAGCTTGTGTTCCGTGGCAGCGAAAGGAAAAGACTCCTGGCCTCTAATACATCTGTCAAAAACCTTGAACGGAAACGATCAAGACAAAAGGGCACCGTACTCACACTAGATGGCGCGAAGGAGAACGGGGCAAACGGGGCAAAAGGGGATACAGACGATGAGGATTCCACGGACCCCTCCATCGAGGATGAAAAGTTTACGTTGTTTGTGGAACTACCTCGATTTGATTTCCCCATTGTGTTTGTCGACCATGAATACCCCCCACCACCAATTTCCCAATTCCAAAACACCTCTTTGTCTCAGTCGAATATCATGCTGAAGCCCCCTCCAGAGGTACAATATGGACCGGGAATTAATGGCTTGAGTGATGATGATGACAATAGTCTTGGGGGACGTCTTGTTCGGGTTTATGACCCCGAAGTTGGGCGACAGGACAATCCAGTGGAGAGTAAGCATCGTCGACTTGTTCGAAGCCATCGTACTGGCGCCATGGACCGAGATCTCAAACCAAATCCAAAAGTTAGAGATGAGCTAAATGCAATCATCGCTTATTCCCCAACCCATATATTGTCTCCAGAAGAGAAAGACGCTGTCTGGAAATACCGTCATCACTTGACCCGGGATAAGAGAGCTCTGACAAAATTCGTCAAATCTGTCGCTTGGCACGAGACAAACGGAGAAGCCCGTCAAGCTGTCCAGATGCTTTCCAAATGGACTGAAATAGATGTCGACGATGCGCTAGAGCTTCTGGGTCCAAATTTTGACCACCCGGCTGTGAGAGCATACGCAGTTGACCGACTGAAGAAATCGGATGACGACGATCTCGAATTATATCTACTGCAGCTGGTCCAGGCTCTAAAGTTTGAGCAAATTTCCCCTGATTCAGACGCCACCCAAGACTCGTCTTTAGCCAAATTTCTTATTTCCAGAGCTACTCACAACTTCAAACTAGGAAACTACTTTCACTGGTACTTGATGGTTGAGTGCGATGATAGGAGTGAAGACCAAACACCGGAAAATCGCAAGCTCTTTTTTAAAGTTGAGTATGACTTTATGACCGAGCTCGTAAAACTCCCGGGCGGACCGGAACATCGAAAAGTCCTACTTCGACAGGCTGAGCTTATTACTGTTCTTTCCAAGATATCCGAAGACATCAAGATGTCACGAGAGCCGACATCTCGCAAAGTTGAAAAGGTCAAGCATTTCCTGGCTGACATAAAGAATGATCTCGTCACGATTGATCCACCTCTGCCATTTCCTCTAGATCCTACCATCTTGATCACTGGGGTTGACCCTGTACACACGCTCGTTTTCAAGTCCTCATTAAATCCAATAATGGCGACTTTCAAGACTACAACCACCACAAAGTGCCAGATTATATTCAAAACAGGTGATGATCTACGGCAAGACCAGCTTGTGATTCAGATCATTATCTTGATGGATCAGCTGTTGCAAAAAGAAAATCTCGACTTGAAACTGTCACCATACAAGATTCTTGCGACTGGTGCAACGGCTGGAATGGCGCAGTTCGTACCGTCTTCGAGCTTGCAGGCCATCAAGAGGAAGTACCAAGGCAATAGTGTCCTTGCATACCTCAAATTTCACAACCCAGATGATAAAGGACCTTTGGGGGTCCGAAAAGAGGCTCTCGATACCTACGTCAAATCTTGCGCTGGCTATTGCGTTATCACCTACCTCCTCGGCGTAGGCGATCGCCATCTCGACAACCTACTCCTTGCCCCATCAGGTCATTTCTTCCACGCAGACTTTGGCTTTATCCTCGGCCGAGACCCGAAGCCCTTCTCGCCCGCGATGAAACTCTCTACCGAAATGGTGGATGGGATGGGAGGTGCCAATTCCGAACAATACCGACAGTTTAAGCAGTATTGCTTCACGGCCTACACGACCTTGCGGAAATACTCGAATCTGATCCTCAATCTTTTCGGGCTCATGGTGGATGCTAATATCCCGGATATCAAGATGGAGCCGGATATGGTAGTTATCAAGGTCAAGGAGAGATTTCATCTTGAGTTGAGCGAGGAGGAGGCGATAAGGCATTTTGATACCTTGATTGAGGATAGTAGTAATGCTTTTTTCCCGGTGGTTATTGATCGGTTGCATGGGATTGTGCAGCATTTTAGGGCGTAGGGTTTGTTTAGGGGTGGTTCTGGGATGTGATTGGTTGGGAAGGTGGAGTTTTCGAGGTGTTTAGTTGGTAGTTCGTTGGTTGTAGATCTACTTATCTTATCTTCGGAGGATAAATGGGCTTAGGATCATGGATATTGTATCTTGAAGGGTTTGGCTCTCTTAAAAATATAGGTTTTCTAGATTTTTCCTAATTTCATATTTCTATTGATTGCTTTTTTTCTTTCTTATAGCTAAGAAGTAGGTTAGCTCTGTTGCTGGTCTAAACTTGTGGAACGCTCTGTACGTAGAGGACAATCTTTGATGTGCGATGGATAGGAAGAAGATTTTATAAATATTCTACCTGACTTTAGGAATTACCCGGTGATGTAGGTATGTTTCAGAGACAACCTGACGATGCAATTTTAGATGTTCGAAGCGTAAGAGAATGTTCAGCTGTATTGTTATGGGGATGTGAAATAGGGGTCGTTCATTGATTCACTTATGCGACCTTCTATAGGACCAATCATATAGAATTTGGCACAACACAGCCTTCTTGTTGTAGAGGCGTGGACTAAGCCATCGGATGGAAATGGCGAGAAGGTAGGTGCTTCATCTTTCATGTTTGTCTGGACGAGCGGCCCCTGATCCCATTGCAACTACCGTGCCTTGAGAGGGAATGTGTGATCGCTACAAAGGCTCTTTTATTATTTGGAACTCGCCTTGGTAAATTACTTTGACACTTAGCTACATTTTTTGGCAAGGTATAAATTCATTTTGAATTCCAATATGTAAACTCCAACTCTGAATACCGGACTTGATCATCCCTCGCTATATACTTCTACTGTCTCAGTCGCTCTTTACAATCTCGTCATTTCTAAACACTTTCCTTATCAGTCCGTCATTGCCCTCCACGCAAAAATGGAACTCGCATTTCTTGCCCGCATTACCGCCACAGCTATCCTCCAAGTCATGGCTGGTTGTGTCGAAGTCCACACGGACATGACATACGACGTCTTCGAAGGCGACATAATGTCCATCCAAGTCTACGACTCCGGCACCGAAGTCTGCCACGGTAACGTTCGCCATGACTTGGCAAACCACGATACGGTTTTTTGCATCGATGAGAAAGACTGTAAATGCAAACCTGGGTACAAAATAGGTGTAACGGCGAAGGGAAATTAGGGGACTTTTGATTACAAGAGTAAGTTGGATTGGTTCAACTCGGGAAAAGAGGGGGAAAAGGATCATGGCTGATGATGAAATAGCGAGTGAGAAAACTGTTAGTTTTCCTGTTAAGTTGCAAAGTATGGATACGTATAAACAGGGTATATTATTGTGAATGTAGGGGGGATCTGGAAAGTTGTCGGGAGTGTAGGGAGATTGAGGTTTGTACTGGGGGGATGGATACACCGTTAAGCGAGGTTCCCGTTTTCGAGAAAAAATGTGAAATTGAAACTTATAATTAAGTCCTTTTTAAATTTAAGACCAAAACAAGTAGCAAGTAAGTTGTCAGTTGGCTAATAAGTTACAAAGCAGTAAAGAAATAGAAATAGAACACACCCAGTAAGCCAAACAAATAGCAGCTTACTCACAAATTACTTTTAGCCTCCAAATAATTATCGAGTCAGCCTTGAGTTGCTGAGTTAGCTACGAAATACTAAGGGCCAAAAACACTATCGATCAAGCAAACACCGGCATTGGGGGAGGAAAAGGCATTATGAGTAAGCTATTACAGTGTTCTTGATAGACGGATATCTAATAACCTTTTACTATATTTAATCCAATCTACTATATTTATTCAAATGTCCAATCTACTATACTAGTAATTTAAAAGATCTATAGATTTTTGGATATCTATAGATAATAATCTAAGACCTATAAGTGGTCAATATAGTATAGAAGTAGTCAGAAACAACCTTTTTCGCAGATCGAAATTTTTGTTTTAAAACGCTCGATCTCTCCTTCTCTCGCTCAATAAGCTGAATTCCTTCCATGGAGACCCCTCCAAGGAGGCCCCCAGCCTCGCCTACGCCTCTAGGAAGGGGCCTCGGAAAGGGGGGAGTACGCCCAATCCCCCTTCTCCCAAATATCCAACAACACTTCGTCTCAAAGACCTCCAAAGCTCTAGAACGTAGTACTACAGGCCAAATCTTCCTTGGAGGTACCGCAGAAGCCGTTGACCACCACTTAAGCACTGCCCTCGATAGAGCCCCCCCCCCCGACCTCTTGCCCTACCTTAGGGCCTTTGGTACCCAGGTCGCTGACCTTAGCCTGGCCTTCCACCGAGCATATACCTTAGGGAAACCCCCCCAACTATCCTCGGCTTTAGGAATCCCTTCTGACACACATAGAGGCAGCCTTACGTCCCCTACGACTCCCTCCCCCTCTCTGGCTCCTGCAGGAAAATTTTCCTTCGCACAGACTGCTAGAGGTGCCTTAGCGCCTGAAAATGTAGCAACAACATCAACACCACTCCCCCCTCCCGTCACTTCAAAGCTACAGAAGAACAAGGGACCCCTGGCTAAACCTGACCTTAGGGACTATATCCGACTACCTCTAGATTCTCCTCATAGGAAACATACTGCTCAAGCTATCTACCTTGCTCTCTGTGACCCAAGAATAGGCTGCAAAGAGCTTGTACAATCAGGTCACATTGCTCATCGTCACATGACTTATTTCAGACCTAGGAACACCAAGAAGCATCACTTTTCATAACCACACTCAAAATGGACGGGAATAGGCTCATTTTATAGCTATTTAGTACTTGATTACCCCACCCTTGTTCTTGAGGCATGTGTCACGAATCACGTGTCAGCACGTGACAATTAAGTCCAGACGGCGCTCTGACAGAACAAGATACTATTGAGTAGATATAGGTTATAGGGATTAGTTAGAATAGCTAGCTAATCCAAGGATTTCCTTCGGTTAACAAGTCACGTGATAAAGAGAGCGACGTAGTCGACAAGGCTATAGTCGAACAGTTGACTATAGCGGCCACGAGAATAAGGGTTCTGTTAGAATACTAGCATGTCAATGCTACTAAGAAGTCGAGTATTTAGAAGTCTAAGTTATGTTTTCTTCTAAGTTATATTTTTCTCTATATAAGTAATATATGTTTTGTATTACTTCTTAACACTTCTTTTACTTATTGTCTAAAGCTCTTGTAGATAGAAGAACTATATATAATTTACAGGAATATAAAAGATATTAATATTCTACTATATATATATATAAACCTAGCTGAAGTTAAGACTAATAGGTTCTATATATAACTAGTACGTCTGCTATTAGATAGAAGCTTTATACTTAACTTACTTTAGTTATTAATATATCTTGTTTTAACTTCTTGAGTTTAAGTAATAAGTTTACCTTTAAGTAAATATCTAGTATATTTAAACCTCTTACTATATAATACCTTTAAGACTTAGTTACCTTTGTTACTTTTAGTATAATAGTAGGTTTTGTTATAGTAGTAGCTTAACCTAATTGTCTTATTAGTAGTTTATATAGTATTATAAGTATGCCTTAATGTTATAAATTATATATTAGTATATAACAAGTAAAGTCTAGGCGATAACCTAATAGAACAAGTATACTACTCTAGAATAAGAAACACCTAGGACCTAGATAGTAGGAAGGAATTAGTTAGCTAACCCCGAGGATTTCATTGAGTAGTTATGTAATAGAGTCTCTCGCCTATTCTAGAGCCTCTGTAAGAGACTCTAAGTAGAGATAGAGTTCTTTTAAACAGAACTCTATAAGGTTAGAGTTCTCTTAGATAAGACTCTATAAAAGAGTAGAGACTTCTTGCGAGAATAAAGGTTCTATATATAACTAGCACGTCTGCTATTAGATAGAAGCTTTATACTTAACTTACTTTAGTTTTTAATATATCTTGTTTTGACATCTTAAGTTTAAGTAACGAGTTTACCTTTAAGTAAACACCTAGTAACTCTTACTTCCTACTATAACTAAACTAACAAAGACCTAGTTACACTTGTTAGACCTATAAGTTTATAATTTGTTATACTTTAAGTATCTACTTAGAAGTAAACTATAACAATGTTAGCTACATCTTCTACCTCTAAGGTAGTGCTAAAAGCAGCTGCTATACTAGCTGTTGTAATAGTACTAACTGTTACTACTCTCTAAGAGGAAGTGAAACTACTAATCCTAAAACTATTTAATAGTTTGCTAGAGAAACTCACAGAGTTTCTTATAAAAGCCTCTCTCTATTTAAACTTTTATGTAGTATAATTTATAAGTGAAACTAACTAAGTTATATAGCTTACTACCTGTCTCAAAGAGGCAGTCTATAACTAGATAGAACTATACCTTAAAGACTTCTAGAAGAACAAAACACTAGAAGGAAAGGTGTTAACAATTATGTTAGAAGTTATAAAGAAACTGTTCTAGAACGTGAAGAGATTTAAGGAAGAGCTTAACTAAGTATTTATAGATGTTAACTTAAAGAAAAAATCTATACAAGTATTATATAATCTCTAACAGAAGAACTCTATAGCTAAGTATACTTTACACTTCTAGTAGTATATAGTATAACTAAACTAGAATAACAAAGCTCTCTAGAAACAATTCTATAGAGAATTAAAGGACAACGTTAAGGATAAATTAGTAAGAGACAACCTGCTAACCTTACTTAATAAATTAATTAACAACTTAATTAAAATCAACAACTAGAACTACAAACAAAGGCTTAAAAGAAAAGGAAGTTATAGACATCAAATAAATTATAGAGAAAAGAACTATAGAGATTCTATAGAACTAGATGCTACAAACAGAACCTAGCTAAAGAAAAGAGTAGACAAGTAGAGTAAACTTTCTCAAGAAGAAAGAAACTGCTGACGTGAGCAGAATTTATGTTACTTATGTAACAAAACTAGTTATAAAGTAAGCGAATATAGCTTAAAGAAGTAATCTAACTAAGGAAAGCAAGTCAATGCTACTGGCCGCAAGGAAGTAGTAGTACTTAAAAGCAGGCCGCTTACAGAGGAAGAGTTAGTTAAGTATATTAGTATATAAATCAAAGAAACTAAATTCATAGATAAATTAGATAATCTAATCCTAGAGAAATACTATAGTATATAATTAGACTCTATAGAAATCCTTCTACTTTAATAACTTATAGCACTAGTCTAGGAATCTACTAGTATAGATATTAGAGACACCTAGATATTAATATACAGAGAGAAACAAGAATATAGTTGAAAAGATCTACAGAACTCTAAATAAACCTTTTAAACTATATAATTATACTTAGGCACATGTCTAAGGTTTAATATAAAATATATTACTTAATAGTTAGAGAAAGACCTAATTAGTTTAACAAGTATTAGTATAATTCTATAAACAACTTTTATAGAAAGAATATACTTTAACCTAGCTAAAACAATTATTTCTATAGAGTACTTGTTAGAATTATCTAGCTTATTGTCACGAATCACGTGTCAGCACGTGATAAGTAAGTCCAGATAGTATTCTAACAGAACAAGATACTATTAAGTAGTTATAGGTTAAGAGGATTAGCTAGAGTAGCTAGCTAATCCAAGGATTTCATTTAGTATAAGATCACGTGACAGATTGAGTCGCCTGGAGCAACGAGCTACCTGAGCGACTAGGTCGACTAGAGCGACTAGCGCTCTAGTCTACCTACAAGAGATAAAGGTTCTATATATAACTAGCACGTCTGCCTTTAGATAGAAGCTTTATACTTAACTCCTTTACTTTAGTTTTTAATATATTTAGTTTTGACCTCTTAAGTTCAAGTAACAAGTTTACCTTTAAGTAAATACCTAGTACATCTAGACCTCTTACTATATAAACAACCTTCGAGACTTAAGTTACCTTTGTTACTTTTAGTACAGAAGTAGGTTTTGTTATACTTTAAGTATCTACTTAGAAGTTTAGTCGCTATAGCTCTAACTCTACTAAAGCCAGCTGTTACTAGTTCTAGTACTAGCTAAATAAATTTATTAACCTTCTCTAGTAGCGCTGAGAGAACTTAACTCTAGGCCACCTCTGTTACACTACTACTAGACAACAAACTAGTACTAGTAGACCCTAACTACAACAATACTAGTATGTCTAATACACCTAAACTATTTAAGGTTAAAGTACTCGAGACTATCTAAGTCAAGCTCCTAGATATATACTATAGAAAGAGAAATAAACTTAAGTTATTTCTCCTCTAGATAGACATCTACTTTAACTTTAATACAGACAAATTCACTAATAACTATAACTTATAATTAATCTTTGTAATCTTCTATCTAAGAGAAGCTATATTAGATTAGGCCTAACCCTACCTCGAGGACTTCTTTGTACACAAAGACAACAATGAATTAATAGAGGATACCTAAATAATGTTTAAATTCTTTAGAGAGTTTAAAGTAGTAATCAGGAAGGTATTTAGAGATTTTAACTATAAGGTAGATAGTAGGCAATAAGTTAATTTAAATCTTTTCAATTTAGTATAGAACTAATCTCTGCCTCTTCTTAGAGGTACAGGAGAAGTCTTGCTTTATAGAAGCTCCTAAGCTCTAATATTACGTTAACTCTGTTAACTCTATAACTTTATCTACTAGAACTGCTTAATTCCTGATTGATTTATAATAGCAGATGAAGACTTCCTTAGATTAGATGAAAAGTCACATGACCTTATGACCTTGTGACCTCTATATATTACAACTATCTCCTCTTCCAAGGATCTTGTCCTTAAGATTAATTTTGTCTGTTTTTTTTTTTTTTTTAAAAACGTTGTAAAGGTATAATTCAGCAGGTATTACAGAAGAGTATATAAGTAGACAACATTATTACTGTTTACTGTAGCAAACAAAATTGCTCTATAGCTATTAGCAGGCGATTTGTTGATTTCGCGAAAGCGTAGACAATAATTACAACCAAGAGAGTTGATTAGTTCTTTTCTCTTGTAGTAGTTATATTAAGGCACTGTTTAGTGTCCTTGTATATACAATACTAGAGTGTTCTGAACAGTTTTGTTACAAGAGAATAAATTATATAAAAACCTTATACAGATACTTCTAAGACATTAAAGAGAAGCTAGAGGTTGATGAGAAACTATAGTACACTATATATAAAATATAAGAAGATTACAGTATCTTTCAGGATATATATAGAGACCTGTCCTTCTCTTTTACAAGACCTTTTCTTTTCTATACCCTAAAATTCCTTATTATGTCTTATTCTGTTTACAACACTTCTAAGTATAAAGCTGATCTTGCTAAGTCCTTTCTTGTTATTAGTTAGTGTTTGAAATACTTTAAGCACCTCCTTATTAATCCCTTTGTCTTGTGTATAGTTGCTCTAGAGAAAAAGAATTGTAACTAATATATTAAAGGCTCTGAATTATGTAAGCTAGTAAGCTTCTTTACTTTTAGAATTTTATAAGTAATTATCTAATATTCTAGATTCCACGATTACTTTCAGAGGTATACTAGGCCTAGGAAGACACTGTTAATATCTTTAAGAAATATCTTAAAGATTATCTAAATTAATACTATGTTTAAGATAAGGATAATATATCTCCTTGTAGTAATTAGAATTTCAATAAGTAGAAGAATACTTAGAGGCTCTAGAACTCTTCTAACTATATTAAAGAGTTAGATGTAGAGAAAGCCTAGGATGAGGTTTCAGAGGTGTATTGCTTTTATATAATCAGAGGGTCCTTGCTAATAACAAGAAAGGAGTACAAAGATATCTATACTAAAGGTGTTAGACTTATTGCTAATATCTCTATAGAGATAAGTAGGCAGTTAACTAGTAGTGCTTTAGCTGTAGACAATGTAATACTTATTATAGTTCATGAATTAACTACAGAAGTTCAAGCCTGTTAAGAGGTCTTTATAGTAGTAGTAAGTTCTTAGAAGTTCTAGAATTCTATGCTAACTAGTTATAGTATAATATTGTTCCTAATAAGGATAAGCAGATCTTGTTAGAAGTATTGTAGTTCTTTACAAGAGCTTAACAGTCTTAGAAGTTAGTATTTTTACTTTTTAAAGATATAGAGTTATAAGTAGAAGAGAGAGTATATAACTATAGTAAAGCTATATAAATAAACTGTTTTTTTGTGCCTTGTTTTCCTTGTAAACTTTAGTATTTTGATTCTTAGTAAATCTAGTAAACTACATAGAAGAAAAATCCAAGGAAGAGTGTCTTAACTAAAGTTATAGACCTTGTGTAGTCTACTAGGTCTTCTCTTCTCCTTTAAAGAGCGCTCTCTTTGTTGTGAGGTGTTTAAGCTTTTTAATATTTTAGCAGATAGTTAAGAGGAGAATTAAAGTAAAAGACTATAGTTCTTGTTATATAATTAAAGAAGTTCCTTAGTATTTGTAAGGTTAGAATAAGCAGGTAACTAGGTATTGTAATTATCTGGCCAGGATTTCTATTTAATTAAATACTTAAGTTTCTTGCCTTAGCCTTCTTGTCTGTAATTAATAATAGCCTTAACTTCTTATTCTTGTTCCTTATTGTTCTCTGCTAATTCCAGGAGTTCTCCAGAGGTATAGAGGTAAGGTTTCTAACCTTTTTTAGTTATATATTCTTTAAGGAGAGAAATATAAAACGTTAGGTGCAACTGTTTATATATACTAGGTAAGTCTAGCTTGTACACAGACGTGCTAATATATTCTAGGATCTTAAAAGGTCTAATGAATTTTAGCTTAAGCTTTCCTACTTTAAGTCTAAGATTTTTTGTTAATAGTATAACCTAATCTTCTTTAAAGAAGTGTCTATCTAATTAGTGTTTATTAAAATAAGACTTCTAATTGTTTTGTGTATAATGCTAGAGATTATAAAGTTTATTCTACTCTTTATAAAGAATCTCTAGTCTTCTGTAAGCAGCTGATACCTCTCCTTTAATTCTATTCTTAGGATTCTATGAAAGTTAGAGTTAGTAACTGTAACATACTTTAAAAGGTATGTCTTACAAGACCTAATGTTTAGAGTTATTATATACAAATTTAGCGAAAGTTAACTTTTCAAACTAGTTAGCTTTTCGCCAGCTGTAATATACTCTAAGGTAATGTTCAAGAGCCTGGTTCTACTACTCTGTCTAACTATCTGTTTATAGATAGAATATAGTACTTAACCTTTGCTTACACACTATGTAAAAGTAGAAAGCAGACTAAAAATTACTTGTAAACACAGTTCTACAATCTAAAACAATTCTATTAGAGGTGCTAAAGAGTGAGAAAACATTGTCCTACATTAAGCTAGCAAGCTCTAGAGAGTTAACTGTCTTATGACAAGTAATATACTTTACTATTTTAGAGTACTAGTCTACAACTACAAGGATTACATTAAAATCAGGACCTCCTGCTAGGTTTTTACACAGTAGCAGGCCTGTGACAAAATCTATAGAGATCTTACTCTAGAGTCTTTTTAGCTGTAGTAAACTACTTAATAGACTATATAGTATATACCTCTTAGCCTTAACTCTCTGACAAATATTACATTCTCTATAATAGAGACAGACATTAGTTTCTATGTTTTCCTAATATTAGAATCTTTTTAAAAGCTCTAGAGTCTTGTTGACTCTGTAGTGTTCTACTAAAGAGTTGTTATAATAAAGGTTTATAACTTAAGCTTATAAGGCAGGGTTATTAGACACTACAACTCTTGAATGAAACTAGAGAAGGTTCTTATTATATGTTTAAATTAGTTCCTTACTTATGTCTCGTTTGCTAAGCCTCTTTTTCAGAATATAGAGACATTCTAAATTATTTCTCTGAGTTATCTTAACAATATCAAGGAGTAGCTTAGAAAGAGAGGCTAGTGCTATAGCTCTTTTAGTAGCTACATATATCTATAAATATAGAATTAAATGTTTACAACTATCTGATTTAAAAACTTAAGAGACAACTAAGTTCTTGATTCTATTAAGTGATTAGGACATAGATATCCTTATTACTCTAGCTATAGCAGCAGAACCTTTAAGGTAGTACTCTATACCTTGCTTCTCTTTCAAGGAATCCTCAAGGAGGCCTTTATACATACCTTAAGGTAAAAGCTCTTGTACTATAGCAGATATAGCAAACATCAAGGGTTGTGTTTCAAGAGAGGACTTTCCTAGAGCTAGAAAAGAACCTAGAATTACAGTTGTAAAAGCTTTCTTTAGTTTATTCTAAAAGGTTAGAAGCTAAGTTACATTAGCAGGACTATTCTTATAGTCTAGCCTTCTGCTAGGTTCGTTCGCAGGGTTTAAGGTGCCTTTACAATATATAATCTAAAAATTATATGTTACAAGATATATTGCCCAGCGAGCCTGACAGCTTTCTAAGTACCTTGTTTCTATGAAGTACTAGAGGTTATTATAGTTAGTTATAACCTTAATTGTAAACCTAGCACCTTTAAGATAATGTCTCTAATACTTAAAGGCTATAACAATCACAAGAAGTTCTCTATTATAGGTACTGTAGTTTTGTTCAGCGCTAGTAAGTTTCTAAGACTAAAACACTACAGGATGCTAATGTTGTTTTATACTATTAGTAGTATCTACTTGTGAAATAGTTCCAGTAATAGTAAATTTAGACACATTAGTTTCTATATAAATCTACTTAGAAGAGTTGAAATAGATTAGAACAGGTGTTGTTGTAAATACAGTTTTTAAAAGTTAAAAACTTTCTTTAGCTGCCTCTGTCTAATTAAAGGAGCTAGTTTTACAGCCCTGTTCTATACCTTTCAAGAGATCTGTTAGGCCTAAGGTTACAAAAGAGTAACAATAAATAAACTAACAATAAAAATTTACAAACCCAAGAAAAACTTAGACTATATAAAACAAAGTAGACTAAGGCTATTCTACAATAGTGTAGATCTGTTTAGAATCTACTTTCATACTATTTGTTCTAATAATAAAGCTGAGAAACTTGACTTCCTTGACGTTGAACTTATATTTACTAAGTTTACAGAACAAATCACTATTACGTAGCCTAGTAAGGACCTAGCAAACGTGATTATAGTAGTCTTCTTCCTTTTGTGAGTAAATAAGGATGTTATCTAAATAAACAACTATAAAATCATCTAGAAGGCTACTAAGAGCAGTATTAATATATACTTAAAATGTTGCTAGCACATTTGCTAGACTAAAAGGCATTACAAGATACTTAAAATGCCTATAACAGGTCCTAAATGCTGTCTTCTATTTATAGCCTTTATGAATTCTAACATAATAATAAACATCTTTTAGATCTAGTTTTGTAAAGATAACTACTTTACTTAACTAGTTAAGAGACTTATTAATAAGAGGAAGAGAGTAACAATTTTTGATTGTAATTTTGTTAAGACTATAATAATTAACACAAAGCTACAGGCCTCTATCCTTTTTTAGAACAAAAAGAATAGGCGCCTCTGTAGGACTTGTGCTAGGCCTAATCTAGTGTTTTTAGAGAGTGTCTTGTAGATATAAGCACAAAGCTTTAAGTTAAGTCTCTGACAAATTATACAAGAGCCTATAAGGAACAGTACTCTCTGTATTAATAGTATACTTAACACCTCCAAGGCTAGGAAGTTCTAAAGCTTTATTAGAGTCAAAGACATCTAAAAAGTCTATTCTCTTTTCCTGTAGGTATTCAGGTACTTCCAAGGATTCTTTCTAGACAGTATTAGTATAATATACTAGACTATTTACTAAGAGATTGTCTACATTACTCTGTAAGTATATAGAGACTTAATACCCCTTACAAACACATAAAGCTTATTGTCTAAGATAATTATATTCTTCTTTCTTTATAAACAAGACCTGAGCCTAAGCGTCTAGGTCCTTGTTTAACTCCTCTTTAAACTCCTTTAGAGTAAGAATTTCTATGTTGTCTAGCTACGCCAGAGCGTAAGTCTATTGTTTTCTAGTATAGTCAGCATACTAAGCAATAGTTGATTCATAAAATTCTAAACCAAAAACAAGAGTATAGATTCCTTAGTTCTTATACCTATAGAAGCAGAGGTTAAAAGATTGTGTTTCTCTATAATTATTAGTAACAAGTACCTATAGATTATAGGCTTAGAGTACTTTAAATCTACTCCTATAAAATATAACAAACTCTTGATTATATTTCGCTAAGGCTACAAAACTCTTCTTTTAGGCCTAGTTATTGTTAAGGAAGTTATAATTAGAGCCTGTATCTCTAAGGCTAGTATACGTTGCTAAGACACCTGTTTTAGGCTAATTCAGAGTTGCTTGTATTAATATATAACTTAATACACCTTCTTTACTTAGGCTATAATCCTCGACGTTCAGGACTTAGCTCTCTCTTTTCCTGACTCCTTTAAAGACTTTGTTTTAGAACGTTTCTCTTACTAAATAGTGTTAACTATTCTCTAGAGGTTTCTTAATTTGTCTAGGGTTTTTGCTTTTTCTAGATTCTTTTATACTTATTTAGAGTACTTCTAACACTTACAGCTTCCTGAAATATACCTAGATTAGCTGTAAGTATAACAGGTAACGTTAGAGTTAGAGTTGTTACACTAGCTATTATTAGTTCTTAATTGTCCTAAAATACTACTAGAATCACTCTTTTTATTTTTTCAGAAACAGCTTTTTGACTAATAACAATTCTTAGAACTAGATAAACTATTGTTCTTTAGATAGAGGTCTTTTAAACTAGAAGTGTCTTTTAATTCTTCTGCCTTGGTTTTGCTTCTATTTAAATAGGCAGAATATTCTGCTTTCTAAGCCTTTTCAAGTTATTTCTATATAGAACTTGCTTTATTTCTAGAAAGAATTACAAAAAGCGTCTAACAGGTTTTATAATCAGTAAGTACAGCGTTAAGTGTTTTAATACAGTCACTCTTAGATTGTTTCTTCTAGTTTAATTCTAGAACAACTATTCTGTTATAAAGTTCTAGAACTATTTCCTAGTCTACTTGTTCAAGGTTGTAAAGTCCTTTAAAGGCTTCTTAAGAGCGTGTTTAAGGTACTAGAATTATGTTAGCTAGATAAGCCTTAAAACTATTCTAGTGAATTTTATATACTAGTAGATCCTTCTTTATTATAGCTTCCTAGGTTTCGTAAGGTTTGTCTCAAAGAGTAGTTACAGTAGTGTTTACTCTAGAGGAGTGTCTGTTGTATGTTCAGGGTTAGGACCTAAAAACCACCTCCTACAATAACACAAATGTTTAATACTCTTTGAGAGACTTTCTATAATATACTTCTAGTATTTAAACCTTGAGAAGTTTCTCTTAGTCTAATTTATACTTAAGAACGTTTTAGAGAGGTTTAGATCAAATAATATCTTTATCTGTCTCTAGATCTATTAAGTTCTTAACCTAAGGTATTAGTGTTGATTTGTAGATAGATGACGTTGTTGTAGTAGTAGTGAATTAGAGATTATCTTATATAAGGCTTTTCTCCTGTTCTAACTAAAGAATACATTAATTGATTTAGTTAACCTTCTCTTGCTGTCTTCGAAGAGCTTTAACCTCTACACAAAGAAGGTTTTCTTGAGTCTAAGAAGCGTTGAGTTCTACTCTACTTAGGTCTAGTTCAATTATATAAGAGTTATTAATTAGAGTTGCTAAAAGGTCCCTGTGAGGGTCCTGTAACAGTCTGCTAATAGAGTTAGAAGAGCTTCCTCTATTGTCAGGTATAACTTGTTTAGGAGTAGTCTAAGTAACATCTTCGTCGAGTAGTCTTCTAAGTCTTAGAGGCATTTTGCTTATTATACTACCTCTCTATTAAGTGTAGAGAGATTAGCTTATAAGGTAGATAGTAGGCAATAAGTTAATTTAAATCTTTTCAATTTAGTATAGAACTAATCTCTGCCTCTTCTTAGAGGTGTAGAAGAAGTCTCGCTTTATAGAAGCTTCTAAGCTCTAATATTACGTCAACTCTGTTAACTCTATAAACTCCATCTACTAGAACTGCTTAATTCCTAATTGATTTATAATAGTAGATGAAGACTTCCTTAGATCAGATGAAAAGTCACATGACCTCATGACCTCGTGACCTCTACATATTACATTAACACAATCTAAACAGCTGTACAAAAGCTTTTAGACCTAAAACAGACAGGATCAGCTATTAGTTATACTAATGATTTCTAATAATATAGAAACAAGTCTAGATAGAACGCTCTTACTCTTATAGAACTCTTCTGTAGGAGATTAAAGGTATACCTCTAAGAAGAAATAGCTAAACAGAATATAGTTTTCACTAACATTAGTAGTATAATTAGTAGCGTTATCTAATTAGATAACTGTCTATAGGAATTTAGGAAATCTATTCAAGGGAGTAGAAGTCAAGATAAGAACTAGAGCAAGAGTAAGTATAATAGCTAACAGAATAATAGTAAAGTAAACACTACCTAGAAGAAATCTTTTAAAGAAAAGAAACTTTCCTAGAAAGAACAGAACTACTAACACAAGTAGAATTTATACTACTCATGTAGCTAACTAGGCTATAGAGCAAACGAATGTAGCTTGAAGAAACAAGTTAACAAGGGAAAGCAGGTTAATGTCACCTTCTATAGAGAGCTAGTATTACTAGAAATACAAGAGCTCTCTAATAAAGAATTAGAAGTACATAGGTACAGAACTTAGGTTAAAGAAGAGAACAATTCTATTCTTAAACAATACTATAACACTTACTCAGAGAGTAAACACAAGTTACTATTGTAAGTTACTTACGAATTACTAGCTAGTATATTAGAGGAAGAGTCCTCTAAGTTATCGGAATTGTCTAGCAGGAATAATTAGAGTAGAGAACTCTAGGTTAGAGATACATAGGTCTTTATTAGGACCTATGAGAGAGGGAACTGTTAGGTAGACATAAAGAGCAAAAGACTAGACTTTTAGTCTCTATATACTACTATAGAACATAATTCTATTCCTCTCTAATAGTATATTATCAATGATAATTAAGTAGGTTATATCTGCTTTAGACACAAGAGTTCTAAACACATCTCTCAGAAAGAGAAAGAATATAATTACACTATAGACTACAACGAGACACTACTACCTATGGAATTCTACTACCTAGTAGAAGGGGAACTTTAGGCTGCTTAGACTCTAGGTCCTTTTATAGTAGAATAGATACATTACTAACTACAACTAACATCTGACTAGACTTTAAACAAACAGTTTACAGGAACACTGCTAGACTATTAGACAGGAGTAGAATATTAACAGATATATAAGGTAGTATATATAGACCAAGAAAAGGTTATATTCTTTCTATAGGCTTAGAATACTATAACTTAGCTTGACAATGCCGAGAACAGAATGTTTAACATCTACTATATTAGACTAGAGCTATATACTACTTTAGGAGAAAGTCAGTTTTATGTAACTACAACTATTAGGAGAAAGAAATTACAGGTTATAATTGATTCTAGAGTAACAGGTAATTTTATATCTCTGAAAGCCTATAAGAGACTTAATGTTCTAGTCAAGAAAATATTACTCTATGTCTTAAGTATTGTTAACAGAACTAATGTTACTTACTAAAACAGAGTTATTAACTAGTAAACTATTCCTATAAAAACTACTATTAACAAATACTGTTTAGATATATAGTTTAATGTTGTTAAGATAGAGAACAAGGAAGTAATACTTAGTATGCCCTGGATTCGAGAGTATAATCTAGATATTAACTAGAAGAAACATAGTATTACTTTCAGTTAATATAACTATATATAGTTGTAACTACAAGGCTAGAAGAAGGTTAGTACTACCTCTTCTAAAGCGCTGGGACACCTAGCCTAGAGTTCTCTACAGGTTAGCTGAACTGCTAATAACATAATACCTGTGTAGTATAAGGAATTTTTAGAGTTGTTTAATAACCCAGAGGACATGTATGCTCTCTCTAAACATTAACTGTAGAATTATAAGATTAAATTAAAAAAGAGTTAGGACCTTAGGAAGTAGAAGCTTTAACCTTATAATTAGAGGAACTTGTAGCTTCTCGAGAAGTATATACAAGAAGGAATTCAGAAAGAATATATCTGAAAATTAGACTCACTAGCTACTTCTAATATACTCATTACATTTAAGAAGAACAATCTAAATAGAAGAGTTTGTGTTAACTATAGAGACGTCAACAAGGCAATAGTTAAGGACACTTACCTATTGCTAGAGAGCTAGTACTTATAGGACAAGTTAGAAAAGGCTAAGATATTTACTAAACTTGACTAGTGAAATGTCTTTAGCTTAATATAGATTAAGTAAGGAGATAAATGAAAAACAGCCTTTGTCTTACTATTAAGCCTCTACGAGTATATAGTAATACTGTTTAGTCTAACTAATATACCTACTACTTGTTAAAGATAAAACAATAAAATACTTAAGGATCTTCTAGGAACAACTGTTATCTATTACTTAGATAATATCCTTGTGTTTTTAGAAAAATTAGAGAACTATAAGAGACATGTTAAGGAAGTCCTGTAAAGACTTGTAACAGTAGACTCTTGCCTTAAACTTTTGAAATACAAGTTTAGAGTAACTTATACTATCTTTCTAGAGTATACTATTACTTCTAAACAAATAGAAGTAGACTCTAAGAAAGTTAGAGTAATTCTAGAATAGAAGTCACTAGAGAACGTCAAGGATGTCTAATCCTTCTAGGGATTTACTAACTTCTGTTAATAATTTATTAGAGACTATACTAGAATCTCAAAACCTATAATAAACCTTACAAAAAAGAATGTTCCTTTTGTATAAGATAAGGTTGTTAAAACAGTATTTCAAGTAATAAAGAAGAGGTTTACTAAGAAACTAATCCTTAGGAACTATAATGCTAATAAACTAAGTACTATAGAGACAGATGCTTCTAATATAGCAGTTACTGCTATATATCTTTAACTAAATAACAAGGAGAAACTTATGCCTATAACATACTTCTCTAAAACGCTAGATTTAGCTTAGCAAAACTATAGCATCTATAAGAAAGAGCTTCTCACTATAGTCTTAGCTTTAGAACATTAGAGGATCTACCTATAGAGTGTAAAACACTAGGTATTAATCCTTACTAATTATAAGAACCTCAAAACATTTATAACAACAAAAGAACTTAGTAATAGATACCTTACAAGGTAGTTACAAACTCTT
This sequence comes from Hymenoscyphus fructigenus, assembly GCA_001414455.1. Classification (NCBI taxonomy): domain Eukaryota; kingdom Fungi; phylum Ascomycota; class Leotiomycetes; order Helotiales; family Helotiaceae; genus Hymenoscyphus; species Hymenoscyphus fructigenus. The sequence continues at coordinate 200,106 of LKUV01000051.1, read as the reverse complement.
GCTAGATTTAATATATTGATTTGTTACATCAAAGGAAATAATAATCTATAAGCAGACACTTTAAGCCGTCAACCTAGTTATAAAGGAAATAAAGAGTACAAAAAGATTACAATCTTAAAGACTCTAGAAAATAGAGACCTAGCGCTAGCTATACATAAGATAGCAGCAATAGAGATTAATAACCCTTGAACAAAAAAGATCTAGGAAGCCCAGGAACTAGAGCAGCCAGCTCTAGCTAAGCAGAGACAAAATAACAAAGAACAATACACTAACAGAAGGTTATATGTCTCTAAATCCTATATAAAAGAATTTGTTAAAGAATACTATACAGCTCTAGTATATAGTTACCAGAGAGTTCGACAAACTCTCTAGTAAGTCAAGTAATACTATTATGTTAATTGCCTATTAGCAGTAGTTAAGGAAGTAATAGTAGAGTATAATACCTGTACTAGAAACAAGGCTTCCTGCTATACACCTTATCAACAGATAGGTACTACTCTAATACTATAGATACCTTAGAGATCTATATTATAGAATTTTATAGTTAAACTACTGAAATCTAAAGACTCAATAACAGAAGTTATATATAACTCAATTCTAGTTATTATTAAACAACTCACAAAGTATATAATACTTATACTATATATAGAAGTAAGTACAGTAGAACACCTAGCCTATATATTTCTACAAGAAGTAGTTGCTTTACATAGTCTACTAGAAGAAATAGTCTCTAATAGAGACAAGCTCTTTACCTTAAAATTCTAGACAGCTCTTACTAAACAACTGAGAGTAAAAAGAAAGCTATTAACAGCCTTTTACTCCTAGACAAATAGAGGAACTAAACAAATAAATCAAGTTATTAAAGTATACTTGAGATGTTATATAAACTATAAACAGGATAATTAGGTTAAACTACTACCTTTAGTATAGTTTGCCTATAATAGTTTAACAACAGAAACTATACTTGTCACACTATTCTATACTAACTATAGGTATAAATTAGTTGCTTATCAAGACTTATTATAGAGTACTATTAATAATAACAAAGTAGGATTACAAGACCACAAACTCAGGGAATTACATAGAAAGCTTGTAGAGTAACTTTAGTTTATAGTAGAACATAATACATACTACTACAACAAACAACATAGTTAGGAGCTAACGTTAAAAGGAGGGGATAAAGTCTATTTAGTTAGAAAAAACATTAACACTAAAAGACTAAGTAGTAAACTAGACTACAAGAAACTTAGACTATTTAAAATCAAACATGTTAAAGAACCTCTGAATTATAAACTTACACTACCAAAGACTATAAATATCTATCTAGTATTCTATATATCCTTACTTAAACTAGTACTACTAGGAGTACTACTAGCTCTATTCACAGAAATCTAACCTATTAACTCTAATACAGAATACAAAGTCAAGAAGATTCTTAACTATAAGGTTGTTAGAGGACAGGTTAAGTACTTAATTAAGTAGTTAGATTACCTATATTCAGAGAATACTTAGAAACTAAAGAGAAATCTCAACTAGTGCTAGAAGGAACTTCAGGAGTTCTACTACTAAAACCTAGAGTTGTCTACATCTTGTAGTTAGCTAGGAAAGACACAAAGAAGGCTAGGTCAAGACCTAGGTCAAGGGCGAGGTTAGAGAAATCAGGAGTAGAAAGGACTACTAGCCTAGCAGCCTCTTCCTCTCTTCTGTCTTTTGTTTCCTGTTCCTTCTTTTCTTTTCTTTCTAATTCTTTAGTAGCATCTAACTTATTAAGTAAGTTAAGACCAGCTACTATTATTCTCTTTTCCCTGTCAAGGAGAAGACGTTTTTGCTGTCACAAACAGAGGATTTTTACTATAGCCTCTTCCTCCTGAGAATCTAACAGAGCCTTCTACTTCTTAATAAAAGCCTAGTCTGAAATCAAAGGCATTTAGTTACGTTCACAATAGTTATAGGATTTTCCTTGTCTAGTATAAGTAGAGTAACAAGAATATTAGTTGCCTTGTATTATAATATATTAACAAGGTTTACTAGCTAAGTCAAGAGACTTTTTACATTAAGTACAAGGAGCTATTTCGTCACTGTGTTATTTAATATAGAAACTAAGAGACTAATGTTTAATGTATTTCTTATTATTAGGAGATAGTATAATAAAAACAAGAGAAGGCTACTAGCCTTCTAACAATATTTCTTAGGTTATACTTAAGCGTAGAGACATGCTAGGCTAAGAAGAGAATAGTGTCACAAATTATATATTAGCATATAATAAGTAAGTCCAGATAGCATTCTAACAGAACAAGATACTATTAAGTAGTTATAGGTTAAGAGGATTAGCTAGAGTAGCTAGCTAATCCAAGGATTTCATTTAGTATAAGATCACGTGACAGATTGAGTCGCCTGGAGCAACGAGCTACCTGAGCGACTAGGTCGACTAGAGCGACTAGCGCTCTAGTCTACCTACAAGAGATAAAGGTTCTATATATAACTAGCACGTCTGCCTTTAGATAGAAGCTTTATGCTTAACTCCTTTACTTTAGTTTTCAATACATTTAGTTTTGACCTCTTAAGTTCAAGTAACAAGTTTACCTTTAAGTAAACACCTAGTACATCTAGACCTCTTACTATATAAACAACCTTCGAGACTTAAGTTACCTTTGTTACTTTCGGTACAGAAGTAGGTTTCGTTACACTTATTAGAGACAGGCAACTAGAAAGCAGTAAGCGAGAACCTAGAAGTAGGAGAAATATAGATATTCATTAGTACCTACATAGATAGAAACTATTAAACACAAATCAACAAAATCAAGCCTAACTTCTAGAGCCTATATATATTACAAGAGAACAAACTAGTACTCCTAGACAAATACAAAGTAGTATTTACTAAGAACTATTAAATTACCTTTCAAAATCTTTGTTTAGAAAAAGAAACATTAGAACTTATATATAGATAACGTTCTAAGAGCAACATCTACTACTAAGACTCTAAAGGTCCTAGGTTCTAGCAACCTAAGGAAGGAGAACAATAGGTAGTAATCTAGCTAGTTAATAAGACTAGTACCTAGAAGTTAGAACAACCTCTTAGAATTATTAGATTCAAGCTAAGGTTTTTAGCAACACTACCTAAACCTAACTTAGATAAGTACTATTAGGTAGAAGAAGTATATAAAGTAGTCTATTTAGACAAAGAGAAAGTAGTTTTTGGAACACTAGAAGAGCTAAATAGGCTCTTGTTTAAAATCTTCTCTATTAAGTAACAAGAAGCTTGTATAACTTTAGGAGAAAGTTAGTTATATATAACTATAACAATTAGAGGAAAGAAACTCTAAATTATAATCAATTCTAGAGCTATAAGTAACTTTATTTCTCTCTTAGCTATATAGAAGCTAAATGTTCTCGTCAAAGGAATAATACTATATAAACTTATAGTAGTTAATAGAACAGAAGTAGAATACTAAGAAGGTGTTATTAACTAACAGACTATACCTACGAAAACATAGATTAAAGGACACTGTTTAGATATATAATTTAATATTATAGATATTAGCAAGAAGGACACAATACTTAGAATGCCTTAGATCAGAGAATATAACTCTAACATTAACTAGAAGGAAAAAGAGATTTCCTTTAGCTAATATAACTACAAGCAGCTGTGACTACAAGGCTAGAATAAGGTTAGCGCTACCTTTTCTAAGTTACCTAAACACCTAGCCTAGGGTTCTCTACAGGTTAGCTAGACAGCTGATAACAAAATACCTATGTAGTATAGAGAATTTTCAAAATTATTTAATAACCTAGAGGACATATATGCCTTACTGAAACATTAACTATAGGACAACAAAATAAAACTAAAAGAGAGTTATAACCTTAGGAAGTAAAGGCTTTGACTATATATATAGAGTAACTTACAAGTAATAAATAAGTATGTTAGAGAAGGAATCAAGAAAGAATATATCTGAAAGTTAGAGTCTTCTATCTATTTAAATATACTTATAGTATATAAAAAGAATAATTTAAACAGAAGAGTTTGTGTTAACTACTAAGAAGTTAACAACATAACAGTTAAGAACACTTATCTATTACTAACTAGCTAATACCTGTAGAATAGAATAGGTTAGATAGTTTAATATACAAAACTAGATTAGAGAAGTACCTTTAACTTAATTTAGATTAAGGAAGGTAATAAATAGAAGACTATATTTGTCTTACTATTAGGTCTTTATAAGTATACAGTAATATTATTTAGTTTAACAAACACACCTACTATATGTTAAAGACAAAACAATAGTATACTAGAAGATCTTCTAGGAGTAACTATAATACATTACCTAGATAATATTCTAGTATTCTTAGAACAAGAAGAGAATTATAAGAGGTATGTCAAAGAAGTCTTAAGGAGACTTATAGCAGTAGACTCTTGTCTTAAGCTATTGAAATGTAAGTTTAGAGTAACTTATATAATGTTTTTAAGGTGTTTAATTACTCTAGAACAGATAGAAGTTAATCTAGAAAAAACTAAGAACATTAAGAGTTAGCTAACACTATAAAACATTAAGGATGTCTAGTTATTTCTAGGATTTACTAACTTCTGCTAACAATTTATTAGAGACTATACTAAGCTAGCTAGTTCTCTAACAAGCCTAACTTAAAAAGACATTGATTTCTAATAGACAGAGGAAGCTAAAGAAGCTTTCCAGGAAATCAAGAAATAGTTTATAGAAGAACCTATTCTTTAAAGCTATAATGCTAGCAAACTAAGTACTATTGAGACTAATGCTTTAAACACAGTAGTAGACACTGTATATCTTTAACTAGGAAAAGAAGGTAAACTTATGTTAGTAGTATACTTTTCTAAGAAAATAGATCTAGTACAGCAGAACTATAGAATATATAATAAGGAACTTCTCGCTATAGTTCTAGCACTTGAACACTAGAGAATATATCTCTAGAATGTAAATCACTAGGTTACTGTACTATTAGATCACAAGAACCTTAGAACATTTACTACTATACAAGAACTCTTGAATAGAAGACTTACAAGATAAGCAGGAATCTTAGGAGGTTATAACATTGTAATTCAACACGTTAGTAGAACAGCTAACTCTTAAGCTAACACTCTTAGCTAAAAGCTAGGCTACAAAGGAGATAAAGAGTACAAGAAGATCGTGATCTTAAAGACTCTAGAAAACAGAGATCTAGCTCTAGCTGTACATGAAATAGTAGCGACAGGAGAAGGTCTGTAGACTAAGAAGGTCTAGAGAGCTTAGAAGATAGAGCAACCTACTCTAGTAGAATAAGAACCTATGTCAAAGAACTTGCTAAATAGTAGAGAGGACTTTATTAATAAATATAGAGTAACAAATAATTAAAACAACAAGAAGTAGTATATAAACAGAAAACTACATGTCTCTAAATCCTATACAAAGGAATTTATTAAAGAATACTATACTACTCTAGTATATAGTTACTAGAGAGTTTGTTAAACCCTCTAGTAGATTAAGTAACATTATTATATTAATTACCTATTAGCAGTAGTTAAGGAAGTAATAGTAGAGTATAATACCTGTACTAGAAACAAGGCTTCCTACTATATACCTTATAGATAGATAGACACTACTCTAATACTATAAATACCTTAGAGATCTATATTATAGGATTTTATAGTTAAGCTACTAAAATCCAAAGACCTAATAACAGGAGTTATATATAACTTAATCTTAGTTATTGTTAAACAACTTATAAAGTATATAGTACTTGTGCTATATATAGAAGCAAGTATAGCAGAACACCTAGCCTATGTGTTCCTACAGGAAGTAGTTACTCTATATAGTCTACTAGAAGAAATAATCTCAGACAGAGATAAACTCTTTACCTTGAAATTCTAGACAGCTCTCACAGAACAACTAGGTGCTAAAAGGAAGCTATTAACAGCTTTTCACCTACAGACAAATAAAGGAACTAAATAAATGAATTAAGTTATTAAAGTATACTTAAGATATTATATAAACTACAAGTAAGACAACTAGGTCGAACTTCTACTACTAGTATAGTTTGCCTACAATAGTTTAATAACAGAAACTACACTTGTTACACTATTCTACACTAACTATAGGTATGAATTAGTTACTTATTAGAATTCTTTACTAAGTACTATTGATAATGACAAAGTAGGATTATAGGACTACAAACTTAGAGAATTACACAAGAAGCTTGTAGAGCAGCTTTAGTTTATAGCAAAACACAATATATACTACTATAATAAATAACGTAGTTAGAAGCTAACGTTAAAAGAGAGAGATAAAGTCTATTTAGTTAGAAAAAATATTAACACTAAAAGACTAAGCAGTAAACTAGACTACAAAAAGCTTAAACTATTTAAAATCAAATACATTAAAGGACCTTTGAATTATAAACTCACGCTACCAAAGACTATAAATATCCATCTAGTATTCTATATATTCTTACTTGAACTAGCACTACCAGGGGTACTACTAGCTCTACTTACAGAAATTCAACCTGTTAACTCTAACATAGAATATAAAGTTAAGAAGATCCTTGACTATAAGGTTGTCAGAGAACAGGTTAAGTACCTAATTAAGTAGTTAGATTACCTATATTCAGAAAACACTTAAGAACTAAAGAAAGGTCTTAACTAGTGTTTAGGAAAGCTCTAGGATTTCTACCTCTAAAACCCAGGGCTACCTAAGTAGCCTAGTCGAAATCAGGACCTAATTTAAAAGACTCTTCGGTTCTGATTTCAGCTAGAACTATCTTAGCAAAAGAAGATGCCTTAAAGGCAGGGAACCAAGGAGTAGACAACTTAGGAGAAGGACTTAGAAGTCAAGCCGCTGCTAGTTTTCTTATAGGCCTAAAGAAGAATTAGCAAACAGGTTTGTATAGACCGAGGAGAGTAGTTTTGTGATACCTAGAGGAATTACAGAGTTTTTTAGCTTTTATATATTTAGAATACTAAGCAGATTCAGAAAGGTTAAGAAAGCAGGAACAGAACTAACAGGTACAGAAAGAATATATTTCTATAGAATAATTTATATATTTAATTTAGATAGCGAGAAGAAGGCGTTACTTCTTTTTACTATATAAAACTAATATATTGAGAATTAAAAAGAAAGAAAGACAATTACTTTCTAACGACATTTCTTAGGTTATACTTAAGCGTAAGAACACGCTAGGCTAAGAAGCGGATAGTGTTATAAATTATATATTAGTATATAACAAGTAAGGTCTAGGCAACAACCTAACAGAACAAGCACACTACTCTAGAATAGGAAACATCTAGAACCTAGATAGCAGAAAGAGATTAGTTAGCTAATCCTGAGGATTTTATTAAGTAGTCACGTGATAGAGTCTCTTGCCTATCCTGGAGCCCCTGTAAGGAACTCTAAGTAGAGATAGAGTCCTTTTAGACAGGACTCTATAAGGTTGAAGTTCTCTTAGATAAGACTCTATAAAAGAGTAGAGACTTCTTACAAGAATAAAGGTTCTATATATAACTAGCACGTCTGCTATTAGATAGAAGCTTTATACTTAACTTACTTTAGTTTTCAATATATCTTGTTTTAACATCTCAAGTTTAAGTAACAAGTTTACCTTTAAGTAAACACCTAGTAACTCTTACTTTCTACTACGACTAAACTAACGAAGACCTAGTTACACTTGTTAGACTCGTGAGTTTGCAATTTGTTATACTTAACTACTTAATTTATTTGTTTATTACCTCTATTTGTCTATAGGTAGAAAGCTGTAGATAACTTTCTCTTTGTACCTAGGTGCTTAGTAAGAGCTTATCTCTATCTGGGATTATTTCTTCTAGTAGTTTATATCTTAAGACTACTTCTTTTAGGAATATAATTACTAATTCCTCGGCTATACTTGATTCTATATAAGGTACTAGAATGATGTACTTTGTAAGCTAGTCTATAATAACTAGAATTAAATTATATTCTACCTCTGTTATTAGTTCTCTAGATTTTAGTAGCTTAACTATAAAATCCTAGAATATTAACTTCTAAGGTCTTTGTAGTATTAGAGTAGTACTTATCTGTCTATAAGATATATAGTAGGAAGCCTTGTTTCTAGTACAGGTATTATACTCTAATATTACTTTCTTAACTATTACTAATAGTTAATTAATATAGTAGTATTACTTGATTCACTAGAGGGTTTAGTAAACTCTCTAGTAACTATATACTAGAGTAGTATAGTATTTATTAGAGGTAAACAGTATATATAGAGTAGGCTATAGAGTAGGCTACAGAGTAGGTATAGAGTAGGTAATAGGTGAAGTAATTAGATTAAAGCAGAGTAGGTTATGTAGCTGTTAGGTCACGTTTCTATGAAATTAGATAAGTATAAGATAAAGACTTAAAATTAACTTATTTTCTAACTATAAGAACTATAAGAGGCTATAGATACTCCTTGAAGAGATTCTAGGAGTTTCTATAGCTTACAAATAGAGTAATAGCTAGAAGATTCGAAAGAAATGTTATAATCACGTGTTCGACTAACCGAACTCTCTAGAACATTCTAGTATAGGCTAAGGCTTAAATCTAAAGCCTATTAGTAAGTAAGGTAATTATTACCTAATACTAATATATCTTTTAAAGTATATTATAGTTACTAACCTTGACTTTTATAGAATTCTAAGAATAAAATTAAAGAGAAGGTACTAGCTACTTATAGGAGACTAGAGATTCTTTATAAAGAGTAGAATAAACTTTATAATCTCTAGTATTATATACAAAATAATTAGAAATCTTATTTTAATAAATACTAGTTAGATAAACACTTTTTTAGAGGAGACTAGGTAATACTATTAACAAAAAATCTTAGACTTAAAGTAAGAAAGCTGAAGCTAAAATTCATTAGACCTTTTAAGATCCTAGAATATATTAGTACGTCTGTATACAAGCTAGACTTACCTAGTATATATAAACAGTTGTATCTAACGTTTTATATTTCTCTCCTTAAAGAATATATAACTAAGAAGAGTTAGAAACCTTATCTCTATGCCTCTAGAGAACTCCTAGAATTAGTAGAGAATAATAAAGAACAAGAATAATAAGTTAAGGCTATTATTAATTACAGACAAGAAGGCTAAGGCAAGAAACTCAAGTATTTAATTAAATAGAAATCCTAGCTAGATGATTATAATACCTAGTTACCTACTTATCTTAATCTTGTAAATGCTAAGGAACTTCTTTAATTATATAACAAGAGCTGTAGTCTTTTACTTTAATCCTTCTCTTAACTACCTGCTAAGGTATTAAAAAGCTTAAACGCCTTGTAATAAAGAGAGTACTCTTTAAAGGAGAAGAGAAGACCTAGTAGACTATACAAGGTCTGTGACTTTAGTTAAGACACTCTTTCTTAGATTTTTCTTCTATATAGTTTACTAGGTTTACTAAGAATTAAAATACTAAAGTTCACGAGGAAACCAAGGCACAAAAACGTTTATTTATATAGCTTTACTATAGTTATATACTCTCTCTCTAACTTATAACTCTATATCTTTAAAAAAGCAAAAAGACTAACTTCTAGGACAGTTAAGCTCTTATAAAGAACTATAACACTTCTAGCAAGATCTGCTCATTCTTATTAGGAACAACATTATACTATAACTATGTTAGTATAGAATTCCAGAACTTCTAAGAACTTACTACTACTATAAAGACCTCTTAACAGGCTTGAACTTCTGTAGTTAATTCATAAACTATAATAAGTATTATATTGTCTATAGCGAAAGTACTACTAGTTAACTACCTACTTATCTCTATAGAGATATTAGCAATAAGTCTTATACCTTTAGTATAAATGTCTTTGTACTTCTTTCCTACTATTAGCAAGAACTCTTTGAGTATATAAAAGTAACATACCTCTAGAACTCTATCCTAGACTTCCTCTATATCTAACTCTTTAATATAGTTAGAAGAGTTCTAGAGCCTCTAAGTATTCTTCTACTTATTGAAATTCTAGTTACTACAAGGAGATATATTATTCTTATCTTAAATATAGTATTAATTTAGTAATCTTTAAGATATTTCTTAAAGATATTAATAGTGTCTTCCTAGGCCTAGCATGCCTCTAAAAGAGATCAAGGAATCTAGAATATTAGATAATAGCTTATAAAATTCTAAAAGTAAAGAAGCTTACTAGCTTATATAATTCAGAGCCTTTAATATATTAGTTACAATTCTTTTTGCCTAGAGCAACTGTATACAAAACAAAAGAATTAATAAGGTACTTAGAGTATTTTAAACACTAACTAATAACAGAAAAAGACTTAGTAAGATTAGCTTTATACTTAGAATTATTGTAAACAGAATAAGATATAATAAGGAATTTTAGAATATAGAAAAGAGAAGGTCTTGTAAAAGAGAAGAAAGAGTCTCTATATATATTCTTAAAGATGCTGTAATCTTTCTATATTTTATATATAGTATACTATACTTTTCTATTAACCTCTAGCTTCTCTTTAATGCCTTAGAACTATCTATATAAGGCTTTTATATAATTTATTCCCTTGTAACAACACTTTTTAGAACATTCTAGTATTATATATACAAGGACACTAAACAGTGCCTTAATATAACTCTATAACAGAAAAGAGTCTAATTAACTCTCTTAGTTATAAATGTTGTCTATACCTTTGCAAAATTAATAAATTACCTACTAATAGCTATAGAGTAATTTTGTTTACTACAGTAAATAGTAATAATATTGTCTACTTATATACTCTTCTCTAATATCTACTAAATTATACCTTTATAATCTTTTTACAAAAATAGACAAAATAATCTTAAGGACAAGATACTTAGAAGAGGAGATAGTTATAATATATAGAGGCTGTGTTAGTTATGTAACCTTTTGTCTAATCTAAGAAAGCCTTTATCTACTATTATAAATTAATTAGAAATTAATTAATTCTAGTAGATAGAGTTAACAGAGTTAACAGAGTCTATGTAATATTAGAGTTTAGAAGCTTCTATAAAGCAAGACTTCTCTTATACCTCTAAAGAGAAGTAGAGATTAGTTCTATACTAAATCTAATACTTGTTTACTCTTATATAAGATTTAATTTAACTTATTGCCTACTATATACCTTATACTTATAGTTAAAGCTACTTGTAGTTATATTAGTTAAAGGAAATCTCCTTTTCCTTCTAGTTAATGTCTAGGTTATATTCTTAAATCTAAGGTATACTAAGTATTATATTCTTTCTTCTAATCTCTATAATGTTAAATTATATATCTAAGCAGTGTTCTTTGATCTAGGTTTTCGTGAGTATAGTCTATTAGTTAACAATACCTTCTTAGTATTCTATTTCTATTTTATTAACTATAGTAAGTTTATATAGTGTTATTTCTTTAACAGAGACATTTAGCTTCTGTATAGCTAAGAGAGAGATAAAGTTACTTGTTACTCTAGAATTAATTATAATTTAGAGTTTGTTTTCTCTAATAGTTATAGTTATAAATAACTAACTCTCTTCTAAAGTAGCACAGGCTTCTTGTTGTTTAATAGAGTATATTTTAAACAAGAGTCTGTTAAGATCTCTAGGTGTTCTAAAAACTACCTTCTTCTTGTCTAAGTAGACTACTTTATATACCTCGCCTACCTAATAATACTTCTTAGAGTTAGGTTTAGATATAGTAGCTAAAAACCTTAGCTTAAATCTAGTAATTCTAAGCAGTTACTCTAGTTTCTATATACTAGTACTGTTAGCTAGTTAGATTATAATCTAATGTTTCTCTTCCTTAGGTCGCTAAGACCTAGGACCTTTAGGATTCTAGTAGTAGATGTTCTCTTTAGGTCTCTACCTATATATAAGTTCTAATGTTTCTACTTCTAATAGAAGGTTTTAAAAGGTAATTTAATAACTTTTCACAAATATTACCTTATATTCTTCTAAGGGTACAGGCTTACTCTCTTGTGTTATATATAGACTCTAGAAGTCTAGTTTTATTTCATTAATCTATGTCTAACAGTTTCTATCTATATAGGTGCTAATAAATATCTAGGTTTCTCTTACTTTAGGATTCTCGCTAACTACTTTCTAGTTACCTGCCTCTAATAAGTTAGATAATTTTAAAGAACTCTTTATTAGAATAATTGTTTCCGCTAGTTTAAAGTATATTCTTTCTACAAAAGTTATTTATAGAATAGTACTAATACTCTTTAGGTCTATTATGTTTTCCTCTATCTAGTATATAACATTTTCTGTGTTAAACCTTAGGCACGTGCCTAGGTATAGTTATTCTGTTTAGATTATATGTTTCAGATTAGTTAGGTTCTTTTATTTATATCTACGCTCTTTACTATATATTAATATCTAAGTGTTCTCTACGTTCACGCTAGTAGATTCTTGAGATAGTACTGTGAATTATTAGAGAGAAAGTATTTCTATAGAGTCTAAATATATACTATAGTATTCTTCTAGGACTAGGTTGTCTGACTTGTTTAATAACTCTAATTCTTTAATCTATATACTAATATATTTAGCTAATTCTTTCTCTGTAAGTTACTGTTTCTTAAGTACTACTATTTCTTTGTAGCTTGTAGTATTAACTTACTTCCTCTTGTTAAGCTACTTCTTTAAGCTACATTCGATTACTCTATAGCTGAATTTACTATATAAGTAACATAAATTCTACTTATATTAGTAGTTTTACTCTTTTTGGAAAAGTTTGCCTTACTTGCCTGTCTTTCTCTTAGACTAGGACTTGTGTGTTATATTAAGTTCTATTAGATTCCATTAGTTGTAACTTTTCTTATAATAGCGTTTCTTGAAGTAGCTATAGTTTCTCTTATATTCTAGTTATTACTTATATATTTAGTTATTAATCTAAATCAAGCTGTCTACTAGTTTCTTTAGATTAGCTAGCAGGTTAGAATATAATAATTCATCTTTTACTAAGTTCTTTAGTTCTTAGTAATATTAATTAATAAGAGTACTATTATTCTTGCCTACTCTTGCTAAGTATTATTGAAATTCTAGTATATATTTCACAGTAGACTCTGTCTAGATAAGACGTTAGAGTCTATTAACTACCTTTTTCTTAATGTTAATATCTCTAAACACTCTCTAAAGTTCTACCTTAAATTCTTTTATGTTAATAAACAATCTCTAAGTTACTTAACTTATTTTTATAGTTAGTAAACTGTTTATATATTGTCTTTCTCAATATTTCTTAATATATAGCTTAATCTATTTATAGGTATCTCCTACAAGCTAAGTTACTATCTAATAGACTTAGTTAGATTTATTTAGAAACTTGTCTTTATAGAACTCTAAGTATATTAAAGATTTTAAAGAAATTCTCTAAGTATTACTAGGTTCTTATTATATTTGTTAGGTATAGAGACCTTGATGTCTTCCTTAAGAGTAACATTTAGTGTCTCTATTACAAGCAGCGGGGTTAGTATAGGCGCTAGTATATAATCTCTTTTATAACTAGAGAAGAACAATATATATTATAATCTTACTTCTAAGTAATACTTAAAGTATAATCAAACTAAACTAACAGATCTAAAACAAAGATAACTAGTCTCAAAGGTTGTTTATATAGTAAGAAGTAAGAATACATAGAGTGTTTACTTAAAGGTAAACTTGTTACTTAAACTTAAGAAGTTAAATAAGATATATTAATAACTAAAGTAAGTTAAGTATAAAGCTTCTATCTAATAGCAGATGTGCTAGTTATATATAGAACCTTTATTCTTACAAAGTTAACTAAGTCAACAGTTACTCTAGAGTGACTTATCTACTAGTCTCTCTATTACGTGATTATAACTAAGGGAAATCCTTAGATTAGCTAGATACTCTAGCTAATCTCTATAACCTATAACTACTTAATAGTATCTTGTTCTGTTAGAGCGCTGTCTGGACTTACTAGTCACGTGCTAACACGTGATTCGTGACAGCGAGCTAGACTCTACTTAATGTTAAATAATAATAAATAAATAAATAGCATAGAAGTAGGCTATAACTTTTAGGTAGACCTGGCTAAGTTTCTCTTTACTAAAAAGAGGCTAGATTTTATAGTATCTTTTTACTTTATTACTTCTAATTAAATGTTACTATAGTATTACTATTAGATTTAACCTTTAAAAGAGGATTTTATTATAGAAAAACACTCTTGTATCTGCTATAACATTACTATATCTAATAGATCTCTAGATATCTATAGATTTATTAATTAAAAAGTCTATAGATTTTAGATTAGATAAGTAGGTTAGATATTATTAGATATCTATTTATCGAGAGTACTAAGCTATTAATTAACTAGTAAGCTAACCTAAACCTAAAGTTATAGAGAAGATAAAAAAAAGCAATTAAATCTCTTTACTATTTAAATTTAATAATTTAGAAGAGTAATAAAGTAGGTAGTAGTAAAATATACGTGGGGGCCAACGCCAAGGTTTCACTCATTGTTCGATTCATTGGGCAACTGTCTGGTTGAGATGGAAATTAGGAGGCCTCTTGCATATTAGTTAACCAGTAATCGTGGAATTGTGGGCTGGCGAACTTCGGGTCGTTTCGAATGACTGTAAAACTATTGCAATGCAGTACTTCCAAGAAGCAAGAGTGAAAGACTTAATTTCCTTGTTTATTTCTCCAAAGATAAACTCCTAATTAGATAAACCATCAATCCTATTCTGCCTTGCTGTCTTTAGAAATAACAACAGGCTTTCTTGTATAGATGTCACCGTACCTATCAACAAAAAGAAAGTACGTTCGAATTGAGAACGCGGACTAGATTTTCGACTTCTTTGACTCTCTCTCCAGGCTTATCATTTCTAACCCAAACCGCCTGAAACGTCCCTCTTGATATCCAATTAGTGATATGCAGGCCAGATAGTTGACTTCCGAAATCGATGAGTTTCTCAACATCACTGCTCATGATATTAACCGTATCGTGCCAGTAGCTTAAATAGCGTCTGATAGAACCATGCTCCAATTCGTCTTTCGGACAAAGCTGAATCTTGAATGGAGCATCGGGGCTCTCTTGGATGGTCATCCCGCTGATTTGCATCTCGAGACCATCTTTTCAAATGAGGAGCGCGGGGGCTTGACCATCGAGAATGTAGTTACACTCCCATCCGGTATGGGCAAGGGTGGGCAACACCCTTGCCCATTTGTCTCCAACCTTTCGAACTTGCGAGGTGACCAAAACGCAAGGGCTTTCCTATTCCACTCCTCCATTAGCCCTCCAGTGGGTGGCTCAGACTTATTGCGTCGAGCACCTTTGAGCTGTTTTTCGCATTTGTAAATCTTGCGTTGGTGCCTGCCCGGTTTCTCTATTGGTTGTTTGATATTTGACTTCCGAATCTGCCCAAAATAATACGCACAACCTGTTGGTCTGAATTTGTCGCCGCCAAGTCTTCCTCTTGTGTCAGGGCGTCTTAGTCTTGTCTCTGTAAAAGCTGTCGTGTTGGCTGGAGTTGGATCCAGTTCTACTGACGTCGGCTTTGAATATACTGCTTGGGAGATTGGCGTTGCCAAAACGGCTGATGCGGGAGTTGGTGTAGCAGGCGCAGTCTTCTTACTGCTAGCTGCTGGTGTCTTGTGAGGTTTGCTGGGAGTGACAGGAGGGGCCCTGACTTTCTCCGAGTCCAAAGCAGGAAAGTCCTCAGATTGGAGTAGTTTTGATGATTGTGATACAGTAGTCTTTGGCAGTCCGGTAATTATAGCAAGGGCCTTTAAATCATGCTTCGCAAGGGAAGATGGTGTTTCTGCGATAGGTGTTGGAGTAAGTGAAGTAGGGGCTGCGACTGGGTCTGAAGGTGTGACGGGATCCGAAGCTGCCACTGGGAAGTGGGTTGACTCTGTAGTCGGAAACACAAATCGCTGTAATATTTGGAAAAGCCCAATGAAGGTGCTTTCACACCAACTCGGTGTTTCGACGTCGATTTTCTGGGTTGCTTTTGCCACTAGAGATGGCGTCTGCTAGTAATCTGTTGAAGACATTTTGATTTCAATATTTTGTAAGCGGTCTTGTCACAGATAAGAGACAGAAATGGCCCGGGCAGAAAGTCAAACCTAGAGAACAGAAGGAAGCTGTGCGTATTCGGTAGCGGAAGCCTAAAACGGCGAAAATAAATGGTGAGGAGTGGTTGACCGCGAAGTCGAGATCGATATTCCTCCGTATATTTTTTAGTGGGGCCGAATCACGCTAGTGCTAGTGTGATATTAGCGTCTTTTGCCATCCAATAAAGCTTAAAGATTGCGTGTATTCTACCTGGATGAAGTGAATATTGTTGTCCTCAAAATGCAGAGATTCGCTACTTTCAGGAGTTGTAATATTGTACATTCACTTGTTATATCGAGAAGCTGGAGCCGTATCCCGGCTCAATTTGGGCCCCTACCAGTGAAAGTTTGACGTTCCTGGCAGAATGCAGATGCGTGAATTTCATTGAGAGTCTCCTGAAGTGTCTTGATGGTTCTTGTGCCTCATTGTCATTGCTGACACGTAAAATAGATCCATTACAAATTACTTATTTTTCCAAACCGCAAATTCTCTATCAACCTTCTCCGGAGATTCGAGAATTTTCTCGAAAACGATTATGGCTTTGTTACCTTGGTTTGAAATTCACCTGTCTTGAGAGTACGCACGAGCCCGTAGTGAGGGACAAACAGATGACAATCCAGCATTTTCTACAATGAAGATGCAGTGAAACCTTCTTTGTGTGCTCGAACAATTGGTTTTGTGAATTAGAACACAAACAGGATTTGAGAGTTAAATATTGATTTCCTCCTACAATATTCGAGTTTTGTAACCCATCACGCTTCACAGCTCGTTTACCCTGAGGAGAATTTTACCACCAAAACATACCTATTAAACACCTACAATCTCCATGGAACTTATCATCATTACAATGGTTCTCAACCTCGTCGCGGCTGGGCCTCGTTTCGCCAACGATGGGATGCCCCCAATCATACTTCCACGAAATGCATCGGAACCCGAGTCAGGGATTGCAAACGGAGCAAAGGACGTGGGACCTCATGTCAGTCCAATTAGATGGGCAATAGTAGGCGTCTTTACTTTCTCGGTTTTGTTTATTATTGGCCTCACTATTCGTCATTACTACTGGGACAAATGGTTTGGAAAGAAGAAGGATTTGGAATCTGGCCAGGTGTCCGACTCTGACTCTGGTTAAGCGAGTCGCCCAGATGACTGAAATAATGCCACGGAGTTTCTTCCTCACAGATCCCACTGTCATATTCATATGAGCCCTAAATTAAATCAAACTTTGAACATTTGTGTGTTTAGATGTGAACGAACTTTTCATGATAAGTACTTTGAGTAACACATAACTTCATAAAATCAAGTATTCAGCCAAGGAAAATTTCCAGATCCCATTGCCAGAGGACAGTATCAGTGCGCAGCAGCGGCCGTAGCAAGAGCGTCGGCGACTTCCTTGATTGCGACCAACTTCCCCAACCATTCTTTAACAACTGGATAATTATCTGGGTCGAACTTCTCTTTCGCGAGAGCTTTAGCGATACCGGCCTGCCAGGATACGAATGTAATATCCGCATAGGAGAGCTTATTTCCCACGAGCCAAGGTCCATCACCAGTCTCAAATTTCTTCTTTTGTTCAGTCAAATGCGTTTCTAGAAATGAGTTATTAACAAAGTTTCTCATATAAATCCTTGAAGGAAACTTACCCAAGACTCCAGTCACTCGGCCAACCTCTTTCTCGTATCTCTCCGTGGCACTTGGAATTCTTTCATGATGTAACCTCATGAACCAGACGGCCTGTCCATAGTAAGGTCCTTGTCCGGAAACCTGGAAGATGAGCCATTGTCTGGCGAGGTAGTAATCATTTGTCCCAGGTGCAAAACTATACTTGCAATTCTTGTCGTAACGGTCGACTAAATATTCGACAATGGCACCCGATTCCCAGATAGTGAGATCAGTATTTGGATCATGAATAGCGGGGAGTCTCCCGTTGGGATTTATGGCTATATACTCGGGTTTCTTGACGTCGGCGAATGAGATGGGGACGAACTCGTGAGGGATGGAGAGCAAAGCGAGGATCATGGCGACTTTTGGGGGGTTGGGTCCACCTTTTCCCCAAACTTTGATGGGCTTGATATCTGAAGATGCCATTTTGCGCCTGTATATCGAAGGGCTTTGTTTCAGATTCTGGAATATGGAAAGGGGAATGAAAAAGCTGTGTTTAAATTGAGAACTAAAAACTAGAAGGCTTTGGGGAAGTAGTCGTACTTATAACAAAATTGGCTTACTTAGCTTGGCTTGGACATCCCCATGAAGCCTATCCTATAAGTGTTTTCATACTCGAGTAACGCAAGTGATTACATCTTCACTTAGTATTGACCAATAGGAAAGTGCAGTTGCTAGACATCCACTTGCTTGGTTCGGTTAATTTTGGTGTACGTACAAGTTGAAGATTCATCCATTGGTGGCAGAACACGAGCGGTGATATCACTCGGCCACCTTCCTCGCGACGTATTATGAAACATCGGTCATTGGTTAGCATTAGGATTAGCTCCCCTCATTTTTATGGGGATTCCAAAGACTGCTTACAGATGCAACGCGGAGTTTCGGAATTACTCTGACCCGACGGGTTGTATTGAGCCCCGAAAGTGGGGCTAGGGGGTTTACCATAGTCCGGGTAAGCGAGTACAATGTTGTTTTCTGGAAACTATGCTTTCTTTGTTAGTTTCTTTTATTTGTTGCAAATTGTTTGGCGTTTGGGTTGCAATAAATTCTAACAAAGCCAGATTTGTGTTTCAAATCTGTTCACGAGAGCACGGTCTGTGGCAGCTCCCCTATTGAGTTTCCTCCGAAGGGAGAAGGGGATCCTCCAACGAGCTCTGTTCTCATTGAACAATGGAATCTGCGGTTGAAGTTTCGTCATATAAAATTTCCTCTTCCAGACGCTCTAACTTTACGATAGGATTTAGTCTTAACACCCGAAACTTTGACTGAATTCTACATTTGACTCTTTTACAAGTATGAATACATTTACTTCTCCTACTTCAACTTCAGAACCCAAGATATCAATTCTGCTAATCCATCCCACTCCTGTTGCCTCTCAACTTCGTGCACGAATCAATGAAGGCTATCTCCCGTATTTCTCTATTAACCCCGATGAGAAGTATCTAACGTCTATGCGCATAGCTGAACTGGTTCTGATCATGATGATTGGGCTTTTTATTATTTGCATTATGTTTTACTGGCTATACATATTTCTCTCTGTGATGTTGGAAGGACTTCTCAAAACTCGGCAAAGAAGCATAGAGCTGCAGGATCTTGAGCCAACGGCAGCAACTTCAGCCTACACCCGAGCCGAAACAATTATCTTAGTTGAAGGACAAGTTTTCCAATAGCAATCTGCAGAAGTAGAGAACCTACAATCTTTGAGATTATCCACAGTTTGAAAACGTGAGAAGACACTCGAGCGCTGCAGGTGTGTCGTATCCCCACCCCCATTACCAAATTTAAACAGCCAATTCTTATACCTAAAAACTGCATCAACGAATCTCCTTAGATTTTATCACGCATTCTAAACAATTTTAGACATTCTTGTAAAAATTCATGTATTTCCAGTAGGAAAAATCTCGGCTACCCCGATGCTCAAAATCTCCAATAGAAAACCCCTACCAAAACCATAATAACCTCTCTCTATCTCATAGATTCCCGAGCCGGAACTACTCTCCGTTACTCAATTTCTTCTTCTGTTCTCTTTCTTCACGTTGTTCATACTTTTTTACTGCATTGTCTCCATGAGCTCTGGAAAATTCCGAATGCTCTGTTTCGGTCTTCCAAAGTCCAACCACTACTTTGCATTGCCTGGTATGTACCCGATACATTTCTTCCATTTTGATAATCGATGGTCCTACCGCCATTTTGCATTCCCTGGTAAGCAATCGAGCTACTTAGTTCACTCTGATAAGCGTTCGATGGATTCTGGTAAGCTCCCCATGCTCACTCTTGGTCCTCCTCCGGTCTTCCCTGATTGCTATCACTCATGATCCACTCGTAGATTCAGATTCCACGGAATTGATCGTTTTGTAGATTCTTTAGTGTTGTTCCGCATCCTAGACGAGTGAAGAAGTAGCAGACTCTCCCGCAAGCTTGGCAATGAGGGGTCTTCATGGCGTCTTGTGCCGAATTTATGATGAGAGTGGGCAAAGGTACGAGATTTTGAAATAAAAGAAACTCTAAGGTTATTTGACTTGCGAAATAAATAGACAGATAGTTAACCAGCAGCCACCTCAATGACATACTCACATACACTGAGAATTGGCTCAAGTGGATGTTTGCTATTGTCTTCAAAGAAAAAGACCAAAACTGGTTCTGTGGATCCAGCATTGAGTCAGAATGTAACAACATGGACCAGGGTTTGTGAAAGAGGAACAAAGCAACAAATAATGCCTATAGTATAAAAATACTATCATTTCCTCCCTTCTCTATTCTGTGAAACTATTGACTTTGCTTCTATTTTATTGTCACGCTTTTGAACCTACCTACCATCTAATACCCCTACGACCACTAATATATAAGAATTATATATCGCAATTAATAGATAATGCCTCACTAGTTAGCTAGCTCTCAATTAACTAGATGAGAGCATACTAGCTGAGAATTAGTCCTTAAAACACTAGAATAGTATTCAAAGGCCTTAATTCAAAAGCTAGTTTAGCCATAAATAAATAAAATAAAAATAATCTCATTATCTAAGTGACACAATAAGCAAATTATATACAAGGGATTATTCAACCAGCTAGGCGATATATTTTTCTGACTCATGGCCCTTTACATTACGGAATTCAAAGCAATCGAGTGGTATTGTCCGCCACGAGGAACACTTTCACCAAAAATCTAGCAGAGCAACCAGTGAATCAATTTGAGCTCGTTTTAAGCTCATTTTGAGGAAGATACAATAGCTGACAGCCCATAGCAAATGCAATGTACAAGTGACTTGATGAACTTGGGAGTCTCATGGGCCGGTGACCTAATAGTTAAGTTCCTTCCAAAACCACTTTCAGGTCACCTGTTAATCACAAAACTATGTTAATTTGGGCTACTCTACAGCAAAATGTCCAGCTATATGTTTTTAGGTAAGAGACTTGGTGCTGCTGGTCTACACTTGTCTTCTTTCGTTATGTAAAATGAAGTATAAAGAGTCACTGATTTAATATTAGGCAACCTTCAATATTAATATTTCTTATATACTATTACCATCTACTATTTATGATCTCACTATTTTTAAAAACTATTTTTATGTTCAAAAGTAGTGTTGTATTTGAAGGGGGGATAGGGGTGGGGGAAGTGAGAGGTTACTACCCCTCAAGTCTCTTACTTCAGAGCGGACTCATCCGCTTAGTCTCTACTTATCTTGACCCGTTACTTTTCTAGTGGACCCCAGGCCTGTGTATGTTCCTTAGGCTCTGGTGAAGGAAGTGGAGTTTGCCGACGAGGAGGTGGAGGGGCTTTTCTCCGAGGGGTTTCCTTGCTCGGAGATGGGGAGCAAGGTGGGTCAGAGAAAGGGTTTCTGGGGTCGCGTACAAGAGTGGGATCTGAGTGTGTGAACGGACCATACAAACGACGCGTGCCATAGCGACGACATAAGTCACCGTCGAGGATCTGCCCACGGTGTGGACATCGCTCCCCCTGGGGCTTGAGCAGCTTCTTCAGTGCGACTCGAACACTACGTTCTCGAACCTTTACGCGGACGACGAGACTCGCAGTGTTGGCAAATACGGCATGATGATGGAATGATTGGATGATGAGATGAGATTACAGGGTCATGGGGGAAAAAAAGATTTAGGAAGAGGAATTTCGAGGTATATTTATGCCTTAACTTTGTTTATTGTCTAGGGGCTGGTTTAAGCCGTTTAATATAATTCCTTGGATTGTTTTGCAAAGTTTACTTGCTGTTTAACCTTTAGCGTCAAAGATATTAGTCTGTTTATAAAAAAATTAATTTGGACTTCGTAAAAGTATTACGAGAAAAATATGTAGCGGATTAAGAAGTGGGAGTTGGCGGAAAATATTCAAAAATTTAGATTATATACTTTTAGATCATCTATTAATTACTATTAATTACGATGCTATCTTCACTTAACGTGACTGTACACCGAGTCGCGCACTTTTTTAATTTTTATTACCTCTTTACTTAAACACGTATTTTCTCAACAACTACTAATAGAGATTCAAACACAAGAAGAGCAAATGATTTTAGCTATCGAAGCTATTCGAAAATCTAAAAGACTTAGTCGTCATAAGGCTGCAAAACTTTATAAAGTCCTTAAAATCAATAGAATTACCGGTTGACCTTCTCGCTCAGAAACTTAACCTAATTATACGAAGTTGACTGAACTCAAAGAGAAGGTGATTATTCAATATATACTTGACTTGGATACACAAGGATTTACACCGCGATTGCTTAGTGTAGAAGATATAACAAATCATATACTTACGTCGCGTCAAGAAGGACGTGTTAGAACCCAATGGACACAACAATTTATATAGCATCGACTAGAGTTAAAGACATATTTTAATCACGTCTATAACTCTCAAAGAGCTCTTTGCGAAGATCCTGAACTTATTAGAGCGTGGTTTCGACTTATAGAGAATATATAGGCCAAATATAGGATTTAGGACTGCGATTTCTATAACTTTGACAAGACTAGGTTTATAATAGGTGTTATCTGTCCTAGAATAGTAGTTACACACGCTGATCGACGTAGCAGAGGCAAGGCTGTCTAGCCAGGCAATTAGTAATAGGCTACAGCTATTGTCTGTATTAATAGTGTAATATATAGAGGCTGTGTTAGTTATATAACCTTTTATCTAATCTAAGGAAGCCTTCATCTACTATTATAAATCAATCAGGAATTAATTAATTCTAGTAGATAAAGTTAACAGAGTTTATAGAGTCTATGTAATATTAGAGTTTAGAAGCTTCTATAAAGTAAAGCTTCTTCTGTACCTCTAAGGAGAAGCAGAGATTAGTTCTGTACTAAATCTAATACTTGTTTACTCTTATATGAGATTTAATTTAACTTATTGCCTACTATCTACCTCACAAGCTAATCTCTCTATACTTAATAGAGAGGTAGTACAATAAGTAAAAATACCTCTAAGACTTAGAAGACTACCTAACGAAGACGTTGCTTAGACTACTTCTAAGCAAGCTTATAACAATAAAGGAAGTTTCTCTAACTCTATTAGCAGACTATTACAGGACCCTTACAGGGACCTTTTAGCTAGAACTCTAGCTGAGAACTTCTATGTAATTAAATTAGACTTAAGCAATACTAAATTTAATATAACTTAGGCTTAAGAAAATCTCCTTTATGCTAAGGTTAATAATTTTCGAAGATAGTAAGAGAAGATTAATAAAATTAATTAACACATCCTCTAGTTAGAACAGGAGAAAAGTCTTATATAAGATAATCTCTAATTCACTACTACTACAAGAACGTTATCTATCTACAAGCTAATACTAATACCTTAGGTTAATGAGAACTTAATAGATCTAGAGACAGATAAAGATTTTATTTATTCTAAACCTCTCTAAAACGTTCTCAAGTATAAATTAGACTAAGAGAAACTTCTTAAGGTCTAAATACTAGAAGTATATTATAGAAATTCTCTTAAAGAGTATTAAACATTTGTGTTATTATAGAAGATAGTTTTTAGGTTCTAACTCTAGATATATAACAGACACTTCTCTAGAGTAAACACTACTATAACTACTCTTTGAGATAAACCTTATAAAACCTAGGAAGCTATAATAAAGTAGGATCTACTAGCGTATAAAATTTACTAGAACAGTTTCAAGGCTTATCTAGCTAACATAATTCTAGTGCCTTAAACATACTCTTAAGAAGCCTTTAAAGACTTTACAACCTTAAACAAGTAGACTAGGAAATAGTTCTAGAACTTTATAATAGAATAGTTACTCTAGAATTAGACTAGGAGAAATAATCTAAGAGAGACTATATTAAAACACTTAATGCTATGCTTACTAATTACAAAACCTGTTAGATGCTTTTTATAATCTTCTCTAGAGAGAAAGTAAGTTCTATGTAGAAATAGCTTAAAAAGACTTAGAAAGTAGAATATAGTACCTATCTAAATAGAAGTAAAACAAAGGTAGAAGAATTTAAAAAAAACACTTCTAGTTTAAAAGACATCTATCTAAAGAACAATAGTTTATCTAGTTCTAAGAATTACTGTTTATTAAAAAAAACTACTTCTGAAAAGATAGAAGAAGTAATTCTAGTAGTATTTCAGAGCTATTAAGAACTAACAATAGTTAGTATAACAACTCTAACATTACCTGTTACACTTATAGACAATCTAGACATGTTTTAGAAAGCTGTAAGTATTAGAAGTACTCTAAATAGATATAAAAGAATCTAGAAAAAGCAAAAACTCTAGATAAATCAAGAAACCTCTAGAGAATAGTTAATACTATTTAGTAAGAGAAATGTTCTAAAACAAAGTCTTTAAAGGAGTCGAGAAAAGAGAGAGCTAAGTCCTAAACGTCGAGGATTATAGCCTAAGTAAAGAAGTTATATTAAGTTATATATTAATATAAGTAACTCTTAATTAGCCTAAAACAGGTGTCTTAGTAACATATACTAGCCTTAGAGATATAGGCTCTAATTATAACTTCCTTAACAATAACTAGGCCTAAAAGAAGAGTTTTATAACCTTAGTGAAATATAATCAAGAGTTTATTATATTTTATAGTAGTAAATTCAAAGTACTCTAAGCCTATAATCTATAGGTACTTATTACTAACTGTTAGAGGTAAACAGCACGTATAGAGTAGGCTACAGAGTAGGTACAGAGTAGGTAATAGGTGAAGTAATTAGATCGGAGCAGGGTAGGTCACGTAGCTGTTAGGTCACGTTTCTATGGAATCAGATAAGTATAAGATAAAGACTTAAAATTAACTTATTTTCTAACTATAAGGACTGTAAGAGGCTATATATACTCCTTGAAGAGATTCTGGGAGTTTCTATAGCTTACAAATAAAGTAATAGCTAGAAGATTCAAAAGAAATGTTATAATCACGTGTTCGGCTAACCGAACCCTCTAGAACATTCTAGTATAGACTAAGGTTTAAACCTAAAGCCTATTAATAAGTAAGGTAATTATTACCTAATACTAACACTAATAATTATAAGAAAATATAATTTTTTCACCTCTGCTTCTACAGGTAAAACAATAGGCTTATACTCTAGCATAGCTAGACAATATAGAAATTCTTACTCTAAAGGAGTTTAAGAAGAAGATAAATAATAACTTAGACGCTTAGGCTTAGGTTCTGTTTATAAAGAAAGAAGAATGTAATTATCTTAGATAATAAGCTTTATATGTTTGTAATAAATATTAAGTCTCTATATATTTATAGAATAATGTAGATAATCTCTTAGTAAATAGTCTAGTATATTATACTAATACTGTCTAGAAGGAATCCTTAGAAGTACCTGAATACCTACAGGAAAAGAGAATAGACTTTTTATATGTTTTTAACTCTAATAAAGCTTTAGAACTTCCTAGCTTTAGTAGTATTAAGTATGCTATTAATACAGAGATGTCACGAATTATATGTTAGTACAAGATAAGTAAGTCTAGGCGGCGCTCTAACAGAACAAGATACTATTAAGTAGTTATAAGTTTTAGGGATTAGCTAGAGTAGCTAGCTAATCCAAGGATTTCTTTTAGTTATAGTTATATAATAATTTACATTAACTACATTAACAGGCAATACTAGTAATAGAGGTTAATAATATTAACAGGTAATGTTAGTAATCTAGGAGAATAAAGGTTCTATATATAACTAGTACATCTGCTATTAGATAGAAGCTTTATACTTAACTTACTTTAGATTTTAATATATCTTGTTTTGTCTTCTTAATTTCAAGTAACAAGTTTACCTTTAAGTAAACACTTAGTATATTTAAACCTCTTCCTGTATTCCAACCTTTAAGACTTAGTTAACTTTGTTACTTTTAATACAATAATAGGCTTTGTTATACTTTAAGTATCTGCTTAGAAATTTAGTTACTATAGCTTTAACTCTACTAAAACCAGCTGTTGCTAGCTCTAGTACTAGCTGAACAAACTTGTCAACCTTCTCTAGTAGTACTAAGAGAACTTAACTTTATACTACTTCTGTTATACTATTGCCGAACAACAAACTAGCACTAGTAGACTCTAACTACAACAACGAAAGTATATCTAATATACCTAGACCCTTTTAGGTTAAAGTACTTAAAACTATCTAAGTTAAATTACTAGATATATATTATAGAAAGAGAAACAAGCTTAAATTATTCCTTCTCTAGATAGATATCTACTTTAACTTTAACGTAGATAAATTTAATAACAATTATAACTTATATTTAATCTTTGTAACCTCCTACCTTAGAGAAGCTGTACTAGATTAGGCCTAACCTTACCTCAAAGACTTCTTTGTAAACGAAGATAATAATAGATCTATAAGAGATACCTAAGTAATGTTTAAATCCTAGAGAGGATTTAAGATAGTAATTAGGAAGGTATTTAGAGATTTTAACATAATCTAAACAGCTATATAAAAGCTTTTAGACTTGAAACAGACTAGATTAGCTGTTAGTTATACTAATGATTTCTAATGTTATAGAAACAAATCTAGATAGAATGCTCTTACTCTTATAGAACTCTTCTGTAAAGAGCTAAAGGTTTACATCCGAGAAGAAATAGTAAAACATAACATAACTTTTACTAACATTAGTAATATAATTAGTAGTGTTATCTAATTAGATAATTGTCTATAGGAATTCAAGAAATCTACTTAAGGAAGTAGAAGTTAGAATAAGAACAGGAGCAAGAGCAAGTAGAATAGCTAGTAAAGTAATAGTAAAGTAAACATAGCCTAGAAGAAATCTTTTAAGGGAAAGAAGCTTTCCTAGGAAGAACAGAACTACTAATGTAAGTAGAATTTATGCTACTTATGTAGCTAGTCAGGCTATAGAGCAAACGAATGTAGCTTAAAGAAGTAAACTAATAAAGGAAAGTAGGTTAACACTACCTTTTAAAGAGAAGTAGTGCTGTTTGAGACTTAAGAGCTTTCTGACAAGGAATTAGAAGTATAAGAGTATAGAACTTAGGTCAAAGAGAATAACTCTATCCTTGAACAATACTATAACACCTGCTCTAAGAGTGAATATAAGTTACTATTAAAAGCTACCTATGAATTACCTGCAAGTATATTAGAGGAAGAGTCCTCTGAATTATTAGAGTCATCTAAGGGAAATAATTAGTATAGAGAACTCTAAGTCAAGGATATATAGGTTTTTATTAGAACCTATAAGAGAGGGAATTAATAGGTAGATATAAAAGACAAAAGACTAGATTTCTAGTCTCTACATGCTACTATAGGACACAATCCTATCTCTCTCTAGTAATACATTGTTAATAATAATTAAGTAGGTTATATTTACTTTAAATACAAGGATTCTAGACATATCTCTAGAGAAGAAAAGGAATACAACTATATAGCAGACCACGATAAGACACCGCTACCTACAGAATTCTACTACCTAGTAGAAGAGAAGCTTTAGGCTACTTAGGTCTTAGAACCCTTTATAGCTAAGTAAGTTCGTTACTAACTATAACTAACATCTAACTAGACATTAAACAAATAGTTCACAGGAACACTACTAGATTATTAGACAGATATAGAATATTAATAGATATATAAAGTAGTGTACGTAGATTAGGAAAAGGTTATATTCTTCCTATAGACTTAGAATACTATAGCTTAGCTTGACAATACTAAGAATAGAATGTTTGACATTTACTATATTAGACTAGAACTATATACTACTTCTAGAGAAAGCTAGTTATTTGTAACTGTAACTATTAGAGGAAAGAAATTATAGATTATAATTAATTCTAGAGCAACAAGTAATTTTATATCTCTGAAAGCTCTTAGAAGACTTAACATTCTAGTTAAGAAAACATTACTCTATGTTTTAAGTATTGTTAACAGAACTAACGTCAGTTACTAAGACAGAGTTATTAATTAGTAAACTATTCCTACAAAGACTACTATTAATAGACACTGTTTAGACATATAACTTAATGTCGTCAAGATAAGAAACAAAGAAGTAATACTTAGTATACTCTAGATTCAAGAGTATAATCTAGACATTAACTAGAAGAAACGTAGTATTACTTTTAGTTATTGTAACTATACGCAGTTGTGACTATAAGGCAGAAAGAAGGCTAGTACTATCTCTTCTAAAGTGTCTAGACACCTAGCCTAGGGTTCTCTACAGATTAGCTAGACTACTAATAACATAATACCTGTATAGTATAGAGAATTTTTAGAATTATTTAATAACCTAGAGAACATATATACTCTTTCTAAACATTAAACATAGGATTATAAGATTAAACTAAAAGAGAGTTATAACCTTAAGAAGTAGAAGCTTTAGCCTTATAATTAAAGGAACTTGTAGCTTCTTGAGAAGTATATATAGAAAGGAATTCAGAAAGGACATATCTGAAAATTAGACTTACTAGCAGCTTCTAATATACTTATTGCATTCAAGAAGAACAATCTAAATAGAAGAGTTTATATTAACTACAGAGATGTTAACAAAGTAACAGTTAAGGACGCTTATTTATTACTAGAAGGCTAGTACTTGTAGGACAAGTTAGAAAAGGCTAAGATATTTACTAAACTTAAGTAGCAAAATATCTTTAGCTTAATATAGATTAAGTAAGAGAATAAATAGAAGACAGCCTTTATCTTACTATTAGGTCTTTACAAGTATATAGTAATACTATTTAGTCTAACTAATACATCTACTACTTATCAAAGACAAAACAACAAAATACTTAAAGACCTTCTAGAGATAACTATTATTTGTTATCTAGACAATATCCTTGTATTTTTCAGAAAGATTAGAGGATTACAAGAGACATGTCAAAGAAGTTCTACAAAGACTTGCTACTATAGACTCTTGCCTTAAACTTTTGAAATACAAGTTTAAAGTAACTTATATAATCTTTCTAGGGTATACTATTACTCTAGAGTAAATGAAGGTAGACCTTGAGAAAGTTAAAGTAATCTTAGAATAGAAATTACTAGAAAATGTTAAAGATGTCTAATTATTCTAGGGATTTACTAACTTCTGTTAATAATTTATTAGAGATTATACTAGGATCTTGAAACCTATAACAAACCTTATAAAAAAGTATGTTTCTTTTGTGTAAGACAAGGTTATTAAAGTAGTATTTCAAGTAATTAAGAAACAGTTTACTAAGAAACTAATCCTTAGAAACTATAATGTTAATAAACTAAGTACTATTAAGACAGATGCTTCTGATATAGTAATTACTACTATATACTTTTAACTAAATAACAAAGAGAAACTTATGCCTGTAGTATATTTCTCTAAAACATTAGACTCTACTTAGTAAAACTATAGCATCTATAAGAAGGAGCTTCTCGCTATAGTCCTGGCCTTAGAACATTAGAGGATCTACTTGTAGAGTGTAAAGTACTAGGTATTAATTCTTACTAATTATAAGAATCTTAAAACATTTACAACAACAAAAGAACTTAGCAACAGACGCCTTGTAAGGTAGTCTTAGACTCTTGCTAGATTTAATATTTTAATTTATTATGTCAAAGAAACAGATAACCTATAAGCAGACGCTCTAAGCTGTTAACCTAGTTACAAAGGAGATAAAGAGTACAAAAAGATTATAATCTTAAAGACTCTAGAAAACAAAGATCTAGCTCTAGCTATATATAAAATAGTAGCAACAGAAAAAAATCTGTAGACTAAGAAGGTCTAGAGAGCCTAAGAGATAGAGTAACTAGCTCTAGCTAAATAGAAACCTATGCTAGAGAACTTGCCTAATAGTAGAGGAGACTTTATTAACATTTATAGAGTAACAAATAATTAAAATAACAAAGAATAGTATATAAATGAAAAACTATATATCTTGAAATTCTATATAAAGGAATTTGTTAAAGAGTACTATACTGCTCTAGTATATAGTTACTAGAGAGTTCGCTGAACTCTCTAGTAGATTAAATAACATTACTATGTTAATCACCTATTAGCAGTAGTCAAGGAAGTAATAGTAGAGTATAATACCTGTACTAGAAACAAGGCTTCTTACTATATACCTTATAGACAGATAAGTACTACTCTAATACTATAAATACCTTAGAGATCTATATTATAGGATTTTATAGTCAAGCTACTAAAATCCAAGGACCTAATAACAGGAGTTATATATAACTTAATTCTAGTTATTGTTAAACAACTTACAAAGTATATAATACTTGTACTATATATAGAAGCAAGTATAGTAGAACATCTAGCCTATGTATTCCTATAGAAAGTAGTTACTCTACATAGTCTACTAGAAGAAATAATCTCTAACAGAGATAAACTCTTTACCTTGAAATTCTAGACAGTTCTTATAGAACAGCTAGGTGTAAAATAAAAGCTATTAACAGCTTTCTACCTCTAGACAAATAGAGGAACTAAACAAATAAATCAAGTCATTAAAGTATACTTAAGATGTTATGTAAACTATAAGTAAGACAACTAGGTTAAACTCCTGCTCTTAGTATAGTTTGCCTATAATAGTTTAATAACAGAAACTACACTTGTTATACTATTCTACGCTAACTATAGGTATGAATTAGTTGCTTATTAGAACTCTCTACTAAGTACTATTAATAATAACAAGACAGGGTTACAAGACTATAAACTTAGGGAATTATACAAAAAGCTTATAGAGTAGCTTTAGTTTATAGTAAAACATAACATACACTACTACAACAAGTAATATAGTTAGGAGCTGACATTAAAAGAGAGAGATAAAGTCTATTTAGTTAGAAAAAACATTAATGCTAAAAGACTAAGTAGTAAACTAGACTACAAAAAACTCAGGCTATTTAAAATCAAACACGTCAAAGAAGTATTAAATTGTAAACTTATGCTACTAAAGACTATAAATATTCATCTAGTATTCTATATATCCTTACTTAAACTAGTACTACTAGAAGTACTACTAGCCTTACTCACAGAAATTCAATCTATTAATTCTAACACAGAATACAAAGTCAAGAGAATTCTTAACTATAAGGTTGTTAGAGGACAGGTTAGATACCTAATTAAATAGTTAGATTACCTACATTTAGAGAATACTTGAGAACTAAAGAAGAATCTCAACTAGTGCTAGAAGGAACTTTAGGAGTTCTACTACTAAAACCTAGGCTTGCTTACATCTTGTAGTCAGCTAGAAAAGACAAAAGAAAGGCTAGGTCAAGACCTAGGTCAAGGGCGAGGTCAGAAGTAGCAGGATTAGAAAGAGCT
This sequence comes from Hymenoscyphus fructigenus, assembly GCA_001414455.1. Taxonomy (NCBI): domain Eukaryota; kingdom Fungi; phylum Ascomycota; class Leotiomycetes; order Helotiales; family Helotiaceae; genus Hymenoscyphus; species Hymenoscyphus fructigenus. The sequence goes on along the minus strand of LKUV01000051.1, from coordinate 168,703 downwards.
ACTAGTCTAGTTGTTTCTTCCTTCCTCTGTTCTCTCTCCTCTTTCTTCTTTCTCTCTTTCTCTTTAACAGCGTCAAGCTTGTCAAGTATCTAAAGTCTCTGCTAGACTATATTAATCTTATACTCACGTAGCTCTTGTTAACGTTGCTCAAGCTCGCGGACACAAGCTAGACCAGCTATATCTACTTCAAAAGCTATATCTCTTTTGAATTTTAAACACTCCTCCTTGAGACAAATGTTCTAAAGGTTATTATTAGATAACTAGAGAGCATTGTATCTAACACCTTAACAGACATACTCTCTATACTTCTATAACTTATTGTTGAGAACAAAGCATTTTCAGTTATACTAATAACAGTTAGAACAAGGCATGATTTTGAAACTATATACTTAGATAGTTTCAAAGAGTAGAGTGTACTATTTATACTTCTGTGTTTTAGAGGACATAATAAAAAGAAAGAAGGCTAGTAGCCTTCTAACAATATTTCTTAGGTTGTACTTAAGCGTGAGAACACGCTAGGCTAAGAAGAGAATAGTGTCACAAATTATATGTTAGTACATAACTAGTAAAGACTAGGCAGTGCTCTAACAGGTCAAACACATCTACAAAGACTTATAGCCAAGAAGGATTAGTTAGACTAGCTAAACAATCCAAGGATTTCTATGTTATAGTTATTATATAACACAGTCACATAACTGTTAGAGCTTGTAGAAGCTTGCTTTAGAGCTTGGAGATCTTAGGCTCCTTCTAAGCTCTATGAGAATAAAGATTCTATATATAACTAGCACGTCTGCTATTAGATAGAAGCTTTATACTTAACTTTACTTTAGTTTTTAGTATATCTTGTTTTAATATCTTAAGTTCAAGTAACAAGTTTACCTTTAAGTAAACACTTAGTGTACCTAAACCTCTTTCTATATTCCAACCTTTAAGACTTAGTTACCTTTGTTACTTTCAGTACAATAGTAGGTTTCGTTACAGGTATACTAAGTATTATATTCTTCTTTCTAATATCTATAATATTAAATTATATATCTAAGTAGTATTCTTTAATCTAGGTTTTTGTAGGTATAGTTCATTAGTTAATAATATCTCCTTAGTATTCTATTTCTGTCTTATTAACTATAGTAATTTTATATAACGTGGTTTATCAGTACCTCGCCAATATCAGTACCTCGCTACTTTTCCCCTTATAATTTACTCCCTAACTTTAACACGCGATTTCTCAACAACCACAATGTCTATTCAAACCCAAGAAGTACGAATTACTCTAGCTATCGAGGCTATCTGAACTACTCCAAGACTTAAACATACAACTGCTGCGAAAATCTATAACGTGCCACGCTCTATACTTCGCAACAGAATAAACAGACGAACTCCTCTCAGCGAACGCTGACCTCCTGCTCAGAAATTGACTGAATTAGAAGAGTCAGTACTTCTTCAATATATACTCGATCTAGATTCTAGAGGGTTTGTGCCTCGGTTGGCTGGCATAGAAGATATAGTAAATTATATCCTCGAATCGCGGGGGGGAAAACACGTTGGGAAGCTCTGGGCCCATTGATTCATACAACGACAACTAGACCTTAAGACATGTTTCAATCACGTTTACGACTTCCAGAGGGCCTTATGCGAAGATCCTGACATGCTAGGCGCATGGTTCCGGCTAGTAGAGAATATAAGAGCGAAATACAGGGTTACAGACTCCGACTTCTACAACTTCGACGAGACAGGCTTTATAATAGGTGTTATTTGCTCTACAATAGTAGTTACACGTGCTGATCGACGTGGTAGAGACAAGGCAGTTCAGCCAGGCAATCGGGAATAGGCTACAGCAATTGCTTGTATTAATAGCAAAGGTTAGAGTGTACCTTCATTTTTAGTGGTTCAGGGGAAGAATCATCTTGCGAATTAGTATACTAAGGGCGGCCTTCTACACGACTAGGTTATTAAACCAACAAGCAACAGCTAGACAAATAATGAGACAGGTCTAGAATAGCTTAAGTACTTTAATAAGCATACTTCTGCTCAAGCAAGAGGTCCCTATCAAATGCTTGTCCTTAATGAGCACGAGAGTCACAAATCAGCTGAATTCCAAGAGTACTACAAGGCACATAACATTATAACTCTTGGACTACCTCCTTACTCTTCTCATTTAACCCAGCCACTTAATGTAGGATGTTTTAGTGTGTTAAAACAGGCGTACGGTCGTTAAATTGAGGCTTTTATTAAGGCATATATCAACTATATCACCAAGGTTGAATTCTTTCTAGCCTTTAAAGCCGTGTATTTAGAGTCAGTAACAATCCAAAACGTTAAAGCTGGATTCCGTGGAGCTGGCCTAGTACCTTTTGATCCCTAGGCTGTGATTTCAAAGCTTGATATAAGGTTACAGACTCCAACTCCTCCTCGACCCTCTACTGCCTATTCTAACACTTAGATCTCCCAGACCCCTTCTAACCTAACTAAAGCTCTTTCACAATCAACTCTTGTTCGAAATCGAATTGCCTCTCATCAGGGCAGCTCACTAACCCTACTCTTTAAGACAGTTGCTGCATTAGCAAAGGGTACAGAGCAAATGGCCCACGAGATAACCCTTCTATCTACTAAGGTATGTACTCTTCAAACAGCAAATGAAGCCCTAAGTAAACGCTGTCAGGCTAAAAAGACTCACATCTATTAAGGGGATATACTTACTGTACAGGATGTGCAGGATATTCTAGCACAGAAGGATGTAGATGAGCAGGTACGACGTGATTTACGTGTAGAGAGGGGTAGTTGGAAGGAGGGGCAATCGTCTAGACGGCACTGTAGTACTTGTGGAAAAGCTGGTCATAATGCACGAACCTGCTAAGAAGATAAAGATATGTCTTGTATATCAGAATCTAATTAGTTTTAATAAATTTTATAGGTTGTGGTTGATTTATCGCTTTATAAAGTAAATTATAAGGGGAAAAGTAGCGAGGTACTGATATTGGCGAGGTACTAATAAACTACGTTAGTATTATTTTCTTAACAGAGACATTTAGCTTTTATATAGCTAAGAAGAAAATAAAATTACTTATAGCTCTACAATTAATTATAATTTAGAGTTTCTTTTCTCTAATAGTTATAGTTACTATTAACTAGCTTTCTTCTAAAGTAGTATAGGCTTCTTGTTAATTAATAGAATAGATTTTAAATAGAAGCCTATTAAGCTCTCTAGGTGTTCTAAAAACTACCTTCTTATTGTCTAAATAGACTACTTTATATACCTTGTCTATCTAATAATACTTTCTAGAGTTAGGTTTAGGTATAGTAGCTAGGAATCTTAGCTTATATCCTGTAATTCTAAGTAGTTACTCTAGCTTCTATATACTAGTACTGTTAACTAGTTAGAACACAATCTAGCGTTCTCTCTTCTTAGGTTATTAAGACCTAGAACCTTTAGAATCTCAGTAGTAGATATTACTCTTAGGTTTCTACTTATATATTAGTTCTAATGTTTCTTCTCTAGTTAGAAGATTTTAAAAGGTAATTTAAAAGTTCTAAGCAAATATTACTTTATATTACTCTAAGAGTATTAGCTTACTCTCTTCTGTTATATATAGACTCTAGAAGTCTAGCTTTATTTTATTAATCTATGTCTAACAGTTTCTGTCTATATAAGTACTAATAAATGTCTAGGTTTCTCTTACTTTAGAATTCTTGCTAATTACTTTCTAGTTACCTGTCTCTAATAAGCTAAATACTTATAAAGAAGCTTCTATTAGAATAACTGTTTCTACTAGCTTAAAGTATATTCTCTCTATAAAAGTTGTTTATAGAATAGTACTAATACTTATTAGGCTAATTATACTCTCTCCTAACTAGTATATAATATATTTAGTATTAAACCTTAGATATATACCTAGTTATAGTTGTCTTATTTAGATTATATATTTAGATTAGCTAGGTCCTTCTATCTATATCTGTGTTCTTCTCTATATATTAATATCTATATATTCTCTATTTTAATACTAGTGAATTCTTAGAATAGTACTATAAGTTACTAAAGAGGAAGTATTTCCACAGAGTCTAAATATATACTATAGTATTCTTCTAGAATGAGATTATCTAACTTGTCTAATAACTCTAACTTTTTAATCTATATACTAATGTATTTAGCTAACTCTTCTTCTATAAGTTACTATTCTTTAAGTACTACTACTTTCTTGTAGCCTATAGCGTTGACTTACTTTCTTTTAAACTACTTCTTTAAGCTATATTTACCTGTTCTATAGCTGGATTTACTATATAAGTAACATAAATTCTACTTATGTTAGTAGTCTTGTTCTTTCTAGGAAAGTCTACTCTACTTACCTGTCTTCTTCTTAGAAGCCTAGGATTTATTTGTAGTATTAAGCTCTATAAGATCTCTATAGTTCCTTTCTCTATAATTAACTTAATGTCTATAACTTCCTTTTCTCTTAAGCCTTCTTTTATAGTTCTAATTATTAATTTTAATTAAGTTATTAATTAATTTATTAAGTAATATTAGTAGGTTGTTCTATACTAATTTATTCTTAACATTGTCTTTTAATTCTCTATAGAATTGTTCTTAGAGTACCTTATTATTCTAGTTTATTCTTGTAATATACTACTAGAACTGAGATATATATTTAGCTATAGATGTCTTCTATTTGAAAGTATATAGAACTCTAATAGATTTCTTTTTTAAATTAACATCTATAAAGGCTTAGTTTATTCTAATCTTAAATCTCTTAATGTTCTAGAATAACTTCTTTGTGACCTTAGACATAGTAGTTAATATCTTTCCTTTAGTAGTCTTGTTTTTCTAGAAGTTTTTAAGGTATAGTTCTATCTAGTTATAGGCTGTCTCTTTAAGACAGGTAGTAAGCTATATAACTTAGTTAGTTTTGCTAGTAAATTATACTATATAAAGGTTTAAGTAAAGAGAAGCTTTTATAAAAAACTCTACAAGCTTCTCTAGTAAATTATTAAATAGTTTTAAAATTAGTAACTTTACTTTCTTGCAAAGAGTAATAATAGTTAGTACTATAGTAACAGCTAGGCTAGTAGCTGGTTTTAGTATTGTTTTTAGAGTAGAAGATATAGCTAACATTATAGTAATTTACTTTTAAAGCAGATACTTAAAGTATAACAAATACTACCTTACAGGTCTAACAAAAGTAACTAAGTCTTTATAGGTTAGTATATAAGAAGAAAGTAAAGGTTACTAAGTGTTTACTTAGAAGTAAACTTGTTACTTAAACTAGAGAAGTTAAATAATATATTAAAAACTAAAGTAAGAGTTAAGTATAAAGCTTCTATCTAGTAGCAGACGTACTAGTTATATACAGAACCTTTATTCTCGTGGATCTCATAGATTCTAAGATTCTTGAGATCTCTTAGATCTTTGAATCCCTAAGATCTCTAGATCTATTACATAATCTGTTCAACTGAATTACAAGGAAATCCTCGGTTTGTCTGGCTAACCTATCCGACCCTTTCTGCTATATAGTTCCTACTGATGTGCTTGTCCTGTCAGGGCGCCGCCTGGACTTTATTTATCACGTGCTGACACGTCATTCGTGACAAGTAGGAGAGATCGAGCGTTTTAGAACAAAAAATTCGATCTGCGAAAAAAGGTGCATCCCATGCATCAAACGGTACAACAACAGTACTGTTCAAAACCCCTCGGCGTCGAACTCATTCGTAGGGGGTACAGTAATCTCTCCGATAGTCTCTCCGAAAGTCCATTTGGGAACCACGGCTACGTCACCCATTGCCTTTTCCCTCCAGTATTTCTCCAGCTTCCAAGTTTCGATATTGTACTGCACGCAGGTTGTTTGCATGCACCAAGCAAGAGTCTCAAGAAATGCAGTATCGCTAGCTCGATATTCGGAAGTTGTCATTCCCGATCCACCTATGTCCATACCACCCATATCCATGCTGTGTCCCTCATCCTCGGAGCAAGAAAGCTGTGCGGATTCGGTAGCTGCTCGACAAGCAAAGCAGCAGTTGGCCTTGTACATCTCGATCCCAAAGCCGATGAACGCCGATAAGAGGGGCAGCAAAGTGCACCGCACTGCAAAAGTGAAAGGAAAACGCATCTTGTTTCTTGTATCTGTTTCGCCAGAAAAATGAAACAATTACCTGGATTCTGGGACATCGTGGACCATATCTCTCTCCAGCACTTGCAGAATAATACAAAGCATAACCCACAGCATTTTTCTTCATCTAGTCGCAACATAGTCCAGATATGTTCGCAAACCTTCTCAGCCAAGACGGCGTTTTCCTTGGCGATGAGCAAGTTTCCACTCCACTAGATGTTACTCAATTACGACCACTGAGAACATATGAGATTCTAGCCACAACCTTATATTGGCCTACTCTTTGGCACAAGAAAGTCTGGACTTGGAGAAGTCTCGTGGGGTTTGGGCGTATTGCTAGAGAGTATAAGGTAGAAAGCCAGCAGAGCCTAGAGCAGAAATTAAAAAAAAGCTTGATTTATGGGGGAGAATGAAAGAGCAATTTTGCTCGCGAAATAATGAACTGCGCATTGTCGAATCATTGATGCGCGATAAGCCAGAAAAACGAGAACTAGCTTTCAGGGGATTCAAAGAAAACTAGAGCGGGAGAAAAGACACAAAGAAGATGCGAAAATAATTAGATTATGTGCTAGAAAAGCACCAATGGCGTAAAAAGGCCAGATGGGTACAAAAATGAGTTGAAATCCATAAGCCGCGATTTCCTCACTACCTCTTCTTAAAAGAAAGTTGGCAGTTATCCTACAAAGTCAGTACATGAAATTTCAAGAGGGAATAAGAGACTTACCATAGGAAATAGCGTCGCAAAAACTTTAATCGCCTCCGATAAACTCGTAGGATGATGCTTCCAATCCAGTTCCAAAGATGCCTTCCCAATCATCGCAGCCATTGTCATCTGTACGTATTGCTGAGCAATACAGTTATGGGGACCCGTTCCAAACACCAACCAATTCTTACTCTTTACAGTAGCATCTCCTGTTATCCATCTCTCGGGGTCGAAAGTATCTGGTTGTGGATACACCTCTGGGTCGTGAAGAGCGGGGTAGCACGAGGGAATAATCATGTCCCCTTTTGCGACAGTGTAGTTTGGTGTGACCGGGAAAGCCTTAGTAGCGAGATATGGCACAAAAATGACTGGTGGTCTATATCGTAGAACTTCTTTTACGACGGCATTGGTGTACGGCATTGATTCCAACATCTCAATCCCGATTGCTCCATTTCTATCGCCTCCCCGCGCTTCCAAATTCTCTTGGCGGACTCTGTCGAGGACATCAGGTCTCTGGGCTATAATTTGAAACATCCATGTCGTAGCACTGCTTGATGCGTCTTGGGATGCGAAGAGGAAAGTAAACATTGTCTGGGCTATTTCGAAATCGGAAAACTCCCGCAGCAGCTGAGCGGGCTTCTCTGGGTCCTCCACTCCGGCGGCAATTTTATCGCGGTATTCTTGTGACTCCATCATATTCAAGATCCATCTGTCAATGATGCATGTTGGTTTCCCTCCAGCAGCCATGTGCAATTTGCTAGTAGCAGCGCATTTCGTGAATTCAGCGAGGACCACATCTGCAGCCCGCTTTCCTAGCCAAACTTTACTGTATGGAATATAAAGTGAAAGAGGGATGTTGACTAGCTCGAGTGCCGCTGTGATGCAGTAATAATCATCTGCGATTTTCTTTACTGCCTTATCAGAGATATAGTGACCGACAAAAGTTCGGCAGGAGAGTGCGCAGTTGATTTCTCGAAAATGACTCATGAAGGGCAGCGCCTTTCCATTATTCGAGCTCGAGGCCTCCACGAATTGGTCGAAATAGTCGGAGAGAACCTTTTCTTGGGTGGGAAGGTACGAATCGAGAGATTTGCGAGTGAAAAGACCGTTCAACCCTTTGCGGTACTCGACATGTGCCTTTCCATTTAAGAAGACCCACGCGGAAGGTCGCACTTGTAATTGTTAAAACGATGCAAATTTGATCGAATTCTGAGCCTGGAAATTACTTACTTAAATCTGCAGCTACCGGAACCACACAAGGCTCGACATAGGCGGAAGAATTGAAAACTTTGCGGGCCAAATCACGATCGGAGGTTAAAACAACAAATCTATAAAGGGATGGGTTAATGATACAGCAGAAACCTATGATGGGTGGGACAACATACTTGTGGAAAATTCCGACGCAACTGAGAGGGCCGCTGGCCCATTGTACCAAGTAGGCTTCGAAGTTTGGGTAGAGTGCTTGAAGGAATGGCCCCACGAGGGGAATTTTGAACCTTGGACCGACAAGTGAACCTTTCTTTTTGACATACACGACTAAAAAAAGTTAGACCACCATCGTTAATGACATACACCAACAACTTACATTGGTCGTATACTATCAGAACAAGAAATAGAGTTGTTGCACCACGCCATGTGTTAAGAGCTGATAGAAGTCCAAATAGCAGGCCGCCAAATTGGTTTGGGTCAGAGGAACCCGACGGCTGTGATGGTTGCATCATTACAGCACTTTCTTTCATCATCATTGCCATGTTGAAGAATAAGCCTGGAAGTTTGTTCGACTTTAGTTTGAAGAGGGCGAAATACCCTTATAAGCTGCAGTAAACTCGGCGCACAGCGCATCGGAGATTGGGCTTTGTTCTGGATCAAACATAATGATTCGACACCACCGAGGAGCTGTTTTCCGAATTAGAGGCCATTGATAAAATCATGCTTTGATATTGAAATAGTCAGCCAATCCTAGGCCAACTCTGATTGGTCCGTTGAAACTCTCCGTCGCCCAAAGGGGCCAAGTCTCCTAAATGATCTTCGCAACGGTGGATAATCCTTGCAGCCCTTCAACATTCCCATGTTGCCGAAACCAATCGTTAGGAGACTTGTGCGAAATAGGCTTAGTTTCCGCTGTATTCATGTCGTACCACTCCTTTAGATGGTGCCGCACCGTTCCGAAAGTGCTGTGTTGTGTTCTTCCCACATTTGACGGAAAATCCCACCTCGTTGTGTGTCCAACCAAAGAATTCCCTTCAGTCGGATCAAGATCTCCTCCCAAGAGTGTATTCCCAATGCTGTAGCGAGGATGCTAGCTTCATTTGTAAACCAATCGTCGCCGATGGTCTCCTTGGATGCCACCATGCCAAGGGATAGTAGCCAGATCTTCAAGGAATCATCGGCGTTGTATATTTCCAGTGAAGTCTCGAGATGATGTTTGAGTTGCAGAACAAGAGAGCTGAGTAAAGCTGCATGTGAATAGTATGTCGGCCCATGGATAATCAGCATGTAAATCGATATCGCAAATCTCATGCAATTGGAGGTATTGTTGGCCGAAAGATCAGTATCCAAGGACACATTATTCGGTAACAATCGATGCAAAATAAAGCAAGTGAGATCATGTAAATCAGCTGTTGAAATTTCGGGAAGCTTGCGCGGGTTTGTGTTGGAGAATTGATCGAAGACATTGCGTAGACGCGACAGAACATTCTGAATAGATGAATTGAGTGGAAGGTATTGCAGACTGAGATAATTGTTGTCTTGATCGGTAGGAAATAAAGCATCTTGCCACAGTGGAATTGTGCTGACGCCATACCCAAAACCGAAATCATCCTGGGTTGGAAATTGAGGTGTGCCGAGAACCAGCATCGCTACCCTACAGCACAATTTAGTGGTGATGGTCAGAAATTGGGAGACAATTTTCAGTATACCAAGGGACCATTCTTGCTGTGAGAGGACTTGTTCTTTTGACCTCCTGTAATCCACCTCGTACCTCAACCATTCGAAGAACACCGGAAATATGCATTTTACTAACTTCAAGTTTCCCTTTTCCAAACTGCGGGTGATTAGCCATAGGACCTGTGCGAAAGGGAATTGACGTAATACTTCGATAGCTGCCATGGTGACAACAGCATCCATAGTAGCATCTTGGAATGCCAGAGAGGGCTTTTGAATCTTCTGTCTGACGAGGGCCACAGAGTCCGCCATCAGCGTATCTGAATGGGGAAAGCCCTTTTTTGCCCTCAGCTCATCGTCGAGGGAGGCCGTTTGCAGGGAAACATTGAAAAGTGCGGGGTCGGTGAGAGCAAGAGGCCACCAGGAAGCGACAAATGGATTTGATTTTGGATCCAGGTCTAGAGGATAATATTGAAAAGCTATTTTTGATAAGACTACGGAAGGTTAGTCACGTGTGTATTCAGAGGCAAGAAAATATCCCACAGTGATGAATCAGGCCTTGAACACGTATCCGTGGAAGGCTAGTTTGAGGATAGGAATCGAAGGGGTCGGGAAATCCGGCGCCCACGGTGTTGGGAAATGGGACCACGACGCGGTTTTCAACGCGACTTTCTAGCAAAAGAGACTGAGTTGGAACGGGTATTGACGCCTTGGTTAACGATTTGGTGTTCTTGGGTATAGATGTAGTGGAAGTAAGAGGTTCATTCTGGAAAACACAGTTGACGTTCCGCTTCATACATCTCGAGCATGTTGGGGTTTGTAGGTCGCAACGAGACTTGGCCTTTGCGCAGCCATCACAGGATCGACGAAGGGTCAATCTCATTGGAGATTTTCATGAAATTGGAAAATACTAGGTTCAGCGAGTGTAGGCTAATAAAACATATGATGGTCGTGCTGGTGAGCCGTGTTGAAGGTTTCATTGCCAATGGGAAATCGTGGGCAGCTTCAGTCCTTCGGCAGGAGCTAAGTCCGTCCGAAATAGTAACGTGACATTAACGAAATCTTTCACCCCTTCTTTTACTTTGAAATGCGGAATGAGGCCAGTGAGAAAAGGATTTAGATAGTTTTGTGATATTTAGATAGCCCCAAACAAGAGGATGGCCATTCAGAGATGATCCAACTAACACGTGACCTTTCTCCATTTTCCATCTACGATATCATAAAATTCGCTTACCCCATTCCCCAAATAGTATCGAATGTCAAAAGTAATATATCTTTGCTCTGCTCCTTTGAGCGTTTCATCAAGACCCTAAAAAAATATCTCATATGACAACCCCACATCACGGAGGTTTCTAGAACTGGATTTCGGAGAATCGTACCAGGGAGCTGAAGTGGAATCCCCTCAGGTTCGGGCCATCCTATAATAGCATAAAAGTTCGTTGGTCTTGTGATTTGTTTTAAGATCTTCCAACAACCTCGGCTCGTTCTGACGTTAGAGCTCAAAGGTGGTTTCGAACTTCAAATGGAACTCTAAGAGGCCTTCAATAGAGGCAACGGCTGTCTATATACTTTTCCATTTCTGAAGCTCGGGGGTATTTTCGAGTGGCGGAGGAGATCTTATATCTAAGGAAAGTCTTAAAGATCATATCGCGTTGAATCTTGGGGGTTGTAAGAGTCGTGAGAGATAGATCATGCAGTTTGGAGTCCAGTAATCTATCCAAACGGCATTGATTTGATATATGAGATTGATGCTTTCGATGTATCTGATATAAGATCAGTTGTATCGATGCGATTTTTTTTTTCTATTAGACTTACATCCAACTACATGTCAAAGGCAGTGAAAACAATTCCTTGTAGGTATTCTTGGATCCGTGATCGAGTACTGGGACAAGTCGACCGCCTCGCAGGGAAAGGTACAACCTTCCCTAGTTGGCTGTGAGACAAAGTTTTTAGATCTGGTCGCGGATTTCATATGGTAGGGTGAAAAGTATTGACTTATTGTTGTCGTAAATAGCATTCTTTTCTAGGAGACAGTCTGTCAAGGCCCGGCGTCGTGTTAATGGCTTTGGGATGGTATCATCTGTGGTGGTCTGGATGTCTGCAGTGCTCCTTCTTGATTTTCCTGACCGATTACATAACCTCGAAAATGAAATACAGAACAGAGTCATTTTGCCCATAAAGATCGAAACTCACTTGGATGGGTGGATGAGTTTAATATGGAAGATAGGAAGTTGGTGTCTAGTGGCACAACTAGCCACTAGAGTTAGCGACCTCGTATGTCGGGAAATTGAGTCCGGGTAAAGTCCTTGAAACAGCTCATTTCAAGTTTGAAGCGGGCGATTTTTACACACCCAACAATTTTAACGAACTCGGCAGTGATAATAAACAGTATAAGGTGCAAGTTTCTAGATCGTTTTCGTATTTTGACGAGCATATCCAAGGTTTGAATTGCATTGTCATGCCTCACGCATTCATTGGTCAAAAAGCGCGTGCTACGTAAAATGTTGCGCGAGAACAAATAGAGTGAACCGAGTGATGACTTTTCTTGGGATATTGAGAATCCCCGAATTTTGAGTGAGCGTATGCGTGATATACGGAGGTATATTCATACGAATGGCGCGATAATTTATTTTGAAATTCTCTCGTGTCGTTGAGGTGGTCGCTTTTCTTTATTTAGAATGGTTTGGGGCGTAGACGTGAATCTGGGGTTCATTGACTGGATATTCACCGTTCAAAAAATCAAGTCCTCAAGTTATTACTCTGAGTCAAGCAAATCATCATCCACTAATTGCCTTTCGATAACAAGCAGGGCAGAAGGAAAGTTGGCTCAAACAAGCCCGTCCTTCTTCCCCTATACACACTCAGGAGTCAACCTCCAAGGATCGCGCACCCGCCTTTCCCGTCGAGAAATCTCACAAGGGAGCTGCAAAGGAACCCCCTCAGGCCACTCAACACTGATACGAAAATCTTTCGGTCTCGTGACCTGTTTTAGCTCTTCTAGCAACCTCGATTCATTACTAGTCCAATCAGGTAGAGACCGCTCATGCGTATCGATGTAGAGAGAAAAACTCGATAAATCTTCCATGGAACCGGCTGCTAACCACACGCTTTTCCATTCCTGATTTTCAGGAGTGTTATCTAAAGGCAGTGATTTCATGATGAAGCTAAGACAGAGATATCTTATCGCGTGAAGTCAGGGTGGATGTAATGTTCGTGAAAGATCATACAGCTTGGTCGAGATATGTAGAACTCGTTGAGTTGATACACTAGATTGATAGTTTCAATGTACCTAGAATTCATTAATTAAATCCATTGCCGAAGGGTGGGTTCCTTGTACTTACAGCCAACTACAAGTCAAAGGCAAACAAAACAACCCTTTTGAGATATGGTTGTCTTTCCAATCACGAAGTCGGCCGCTGAAGAGAGCTAACTATAAAACTCTTCCACCTAAGCAGTATCCCCATATCTGCTCGCGGATTTCGTATGGAAGTTTTAGAAGAGTTGCTTCGTTGTAGGCATTTCTTTTCTGAGAACACTTTCCCGACAACGTGGTTTGGGAACGGTGGTTGGGGAATATTTTAAGCATTGGCGACATAATCTGTAATTGGCGAATGGGGTACAGAGAACAGACATTTCGCCTCTACTCAGTACGGGTGGCAAACTTAATCAGGTGCTGGCGTGTAAACTGGGTGGCAGTAATGGGTAACGGATGGGTTTGATGGAAGGATGTTAGTGGTGGGTGTTGAACTCGGCCGGGTAAAATAGTCGGAGTCGGAGCTCACCCCTGAAATCGGGCCGGGTACCGGAATAAGTAACCTGCTCCCCGTCCTTAGCGTCGTCCAAAGTTTAACTCGAAGTTACTGCTTTAAAACTGTTCGAAATGTTCAAAAGAACGTCACAATAATCAACTATCGCTTGCAACTCGTGCGTGATCACTGCCGCTTTTACAGAATCGGCAATTTATCGTCCTCACGCTTTTCTCACTCGTCAAGATTTTAATTCCTTCTACAAAAATTTCAGTCCAATATCTTTCATCAAGAGTTAGGGCAACTCTTCCGAATAACATCTCGATACCAACCACGAGTCCATTCAAACCGAGTTCATAAAAATTACCTGAATCCGGCAGTCTCCCCCACTGGAGCCTAGGCTCCGCGACACCATGAACAACTTGGTAAGTGTCCTGAGGGTTCCTCTCAAAATTACCCTCCTGTCTTTGTGCGGAATGATTGAAAAGAATCAGGACATCAAGTTTCTAATTCTACTAAACCTTCTCGAATCTTATACTCAATTCTCCGAAACTTTTTGGTGTATTGCTTACAAAAATAGGTGCACGAAAAGAAAAGCCCGTCTCTATCAAAATGCGCAGACGAGATACTACTTCTGATCATCGAACAACTAGAGAGCACAAAGGATTTCACGTCACTAGCGAGGTGTTCTTGGAAATTCTATGATTTTGTGAAGCCTTATTTGTACACATCGGGTGTACTACGGAAGCCCAGGTCCATCCAAACCTTTCTACGAACCGTACTATCAACAAAACACCTTGCAAGTCTTGTAAAAACACTCGCCTGTTCCTACGAGCCTCATAGGTTGGGAGAGCAAAGAATGAAACGATCGGATCTGAAGAATTTCCAAACCTTCCGGAGACAAACTGCGGATGATGACCCCGATCTGCACGCTGGATTTTGCAAGCAAAGTAAAAGAGGAAATTACGAAGACTCCCCGTCTCTTCTCTTTCCCCTCCTCTCGAAGCTCCAAAACATCGATATGTTACACCATGGAGACTGGTATCAAAGTCGTCCCTATGTTGACCCAACTTTGAAAAGAGCTGCAGAACTCCAAGATAAATTTTCCGATTCGCCTTTTGCTCTAAACAACCTTCGCAACGTAAGACTTCACAATATGGACTGGGATCGGGTTCTGTACCGTGGCTTGTCACTATTCCAGGTCTTGCCATATCTTGATCTCAAATCCGTCCAGCATATATGGTGCCACGGAGTAACGGGAAATGTGTTCCCTCGAGCAGGTTTGGGAAGCGATTTGCCGTATGATAAGACATCGTCTCCCTAACTCACGCCTGTATCCAACCACGCCAGCTTTGGTTATTTTTCCAGTTATTCAGTTCCATCCGCCCACTAGAGTTTGATTTCGGTTATGAGGATGGACTCGATATGGATTTGGTGCCACAGTCTTGTGTCGATTCTATTGGTCATTTGGCTCGTTCTCTCGAGGAATTGGTTCTCACTCAACACAAGTTTTCCCCTAAAATTCTGGATATTGCTGCAGAACGCCTATAAGACCCTTGTCATTATTCAAGAATCTCACTAGCCTCGAGATTTCTGCCCATATCCTGTTGGGGAAGGATCGTAGCGGTGGCACCTCAAATGGTTACTGAGAGCGGCGAGTACATGAATTGTCGTCCTACTTCCCAGGATCATTAAAGCATCTTACTATTTGCGACTGCGACCTGCCAACAATCCAAGAATTGTGTACATGGCCGACGTCAGGGAATCCTTTTCCCGAAATCCTCCGAACTTTGAAAATTGTTCTTAGTTATGAAAGTTCAAGAACTATAGGCGAGGACAGTATTTCGAAACACCGGTCAAATTTCACCTCACTTTTCTTCTCCAAGGGCGTAAAAGTTGTTATACGTGGTTCTGAAACAGATGGATGCCTGGGTTGCATTGAAGTCGACAGATACTGCACACTAAACTCCAAAAACAGCTAAATCGCAAATTACATATAGGAAATCGGAAAAGCCAAGGAGTTATTATAGATTATTTATTTATTTATTGCTATTTAACGTCAAGCGGAGTCTAGCTCGCGTAGGCTAGGTTCTAAAGAAGTCTCAGATAGAGCAAATAACGCTAGGGAGGTGCCCTAGGCTACAAGGGTTGTAAAAATGCTAGTTTACAAAAATCAGTTTAAAGAGAAGTTTTACTTTCGGAAAAGCCTTTATTCTTAATCAGTAGTAGAAATAGAGTAAAACAAAGAAGATAAATATATAATAAAGAGAAAGAAAACCTGTCTATCTAGAAAAACAGATCTTAGTAAAGAATTTAGTCTTAAAGTAGACCTTACTAAAAAGCTTCTTGTATTATAGCCTAATGTAATATATAGAGGCCTTGTAGGTTATGTAACCTTTCGTCTGATCTAAGGAAGCTTTTATATACTATTATAAATCAATCAGGAATTTAATTAATTCTAGTGAATAGAAATTACAGAGTTAACAGAGTTATATAATATTAGGGTTTAAGAGCTTCTATAAAGCGAGGCTTCTTCTATACCTCTAAGAAGAGGCAGAGATTAGTTCTATACTAAATCTAATACTTCTTTACTTTTATAAAAGATTTAATTTAACTTATTAACTACTATCTACCTTATAAGCTAATCTCTCTATACTTAGTAGAGAGGTAGTATAATAAGTAAAAATGTCTCTAAGATTTAGAAAACTAGTTAACGAAAACGTTACTTAGAATACTCTAGAATAATTTGTTTCTAATAATAGAGGAAGCTTCTCTAATTCTATTAGTAGACTCTTATAGGACTTTTATAGAAACCTTTTAGCTAAAACTCTAGCTAATAACTATGTAATTAAACTAGACTTAAGTAATACTGAACTTAATACTACTTAGGCTTAAGAAAACCTCTTTTATATAGAGGTTAAAGTTCTTTGAAGACAGTAAGAGAAGGTCGATAAAATTAATTAATGTATTCTCTAGTTAGAACAGAAGAAAAGCCTTATATAAGATAATCTCTGATTTACTACTACTACTGTAACGTTATCTATCTGTAAGTTAATACTAATATCTACTGTTTTGTCTTATATATCTAGAGGGAGTTAAGATTAATATATTAATAAGAACTTAATGAATCTAGAGATAGATAAAGATTTCATTTGTTCTAAACCTCTTTAAAACGTCCTTAAGTATAAATTAGACTAAAAGAAACTTCTTAGAGTCTAAATACTACAAGTATATAATAGAAAATCTCTTAAAAAACTTTAAATATTTATGTTATTGTAGAAGGCGGTTTTCAGGTCCTAACTCTGTGTCACGAATCACGTGTTAGTATGTAACAAATAAAGTCCAGGCAGCGTTCTAACAGAACAAGTATATTAGTAAGAACTCTATAGCAGAAAGAATTAGATGAATTAGCTAGACGATTTAGAGATTTCCTTGTAAAACAGATTATATAATAGATCTAAGGATCTTAGGTATCTAAAAATCCAGAGAATAAAGGTTCTATATATAACTAGTATATCTACTATTAATTAGAAGCTTTATATTTAATTTTACTCTTACTTTAGTTATTAATATATTGTTTAACTTCTTTAGTTTAAGTAACAAGTTTACTTCTAAGTAAATGTTAGTATTAGATAATAATTACCTTACTTACTAATAGGCTTTAGGTTTAAACCTTAGTTTATACTAGAATGTTCTAGAGAGTTCAGTTAGCCGAACACGTAATTATAACATTTCTTTCGAATCTTCTAGCTATTACTCTATTTGTAAGCTATAGAAACTCCTAGAATCTCTCCAAGGAGTATATATAGCCTCTTACAGTCCTTATAGTTAGAAAATAAGTTAATTTTAAGTCTTTATCTTATACTTATCTGATTCCATAGAAACGTGACCTAAAAGCCACGTGACCTACCCTGCTCCGATCTAATTACTTCACCTATTACCTACTCTATGTCTACTCTATAGCCTACTCTGTAGCCTACTCTATACGTGCTGTTTACCTCTAATAGTAAACATCTAGTAACCTTTACTTTCTTCTTATATACTAACCTACAAAGACTTAGTTACTTTTGTTAGACCTGTAAGGTAGTATTTGTTATACTTTAAGTATCTACTTTAAAAGTAAATCACTATAATGTTAGCTATATCTTCTACTCTAAAAACAATACTAAAACCAGCTGCTAGCCTAGCTGTTACAATAGTACGAACTGTTACTACTCTCTAAGAGAAGGTAAAGTTACTAATCCTAAAACTATTTAATAGTTTACTAGAGAAGCTTATAGAGTTTCTTATAAAAGCTTCTCTTTACTTAAACTTTTATATAGTATAATTTACTAGCAAAACTAACAAATATAGCAAAGTTCTATAATAACAAAAATAAGTATAGTAGTACTAGTAATAACTTTAGCTTTAAATTAATAATCTTCTTCGACATCTATAATAGAGTTAACCTACTAAGTATAGTATACTTAAAAGCTCTACTAATTATATTAAAAAGCTTAGCTTTAGACTACTACTATACAACTCTTATTAAATCTAGCCTAGACTTTAATAGTATAACGTAGTTTATCAGTACCTCGTTAATATCAGTACCTCGCTACTTAAAATCTCATACAAAAAACATCTGTGCACAACCGTGCACTTTCTGTATTTATTAATAAAAAAATCTAAAATTGAAATTTTAGTTTTATTAATATAAGAGTATTCTTAATTCTTAGTTTTTAAATATTACTTATCTTATATTAAAGTGTTATTTAAAAAAGGAAAAATTACTAATGATTACAGGGGTATTTTTAAGCGAATTGTTAATTAAAACTAGTAAAGAATTAAAATTGATATTATTATAATATTAAACTCTTGTTTCCTTAGTAAAATTTCAATTTTAGATTTTTTTATTAATAAATACATAAAGTACACAGTTGTGCACAGACGTTTTTTGTATGAGATTTCAAGTAACGAGGTACTGATATTGACGAGGTGCTAATAAACTACGTTATATAACAATATTAAAGACTAGTTTAAAGACATAAGCTACAAACGCTAAGTTCTAATATAATAGAATGCTTTTACTCTTTAAACTATTAAGACAAACTACTCTAATAAGCTAACCTCTTACTACTTCTAGATTATAGTTAATAAATTTCTGAAACTATACTATAGACTTATAGAAGACCTAAGCACAGACAACTTCCTCTACTAGAGAATTATCTAGACTTGTAAGAAGTAGCTAGAATACTAATTCGCCTACTCTAACCTACTAAACAATATTACTAGCTTAATTAATAGTATTAAAACTGTAATTGCAATATATAAGAAAATCTATAGCACTATACCTTTGAACCTAGAGATATATATTATAGATTAACTTTCTGACGCCTATATAATAGACTGTTAATATTAGTTAAATTATAGCAGAGAGTACTAAGGCAGGAGTAGATATAGAGGTAGGTATAGTAGAAGAGATAGCTATTAAGAAGAAAGAGAAAAATCAAAGGCCTAATGTTATATATATAAGAAAGAAGAATACTAGTTAACGAATTATATAGACGTAGAAGTCTACTAAGCTAAAGAGAGATTCAAGAATTAGTATAACAACTACTTTAAAGAGAATTTTAGAGAAGCTTTTAAAAGATTATACTACTAATATATTACAGACTACAAAGGATCTAAAACCGCTACTACTAATAAGATATTTTAATATATTACTAAGAAAGAAGAGGAAGAAAATAATTACTTTACTAAAGAACTTAACCTCTATACCTATATTACTTTAATTAGTACATTCTCTAATACAAACGTAAAAGACATTACTCTTAGCCTAGGTAATTTAGTATGTCTATATATATTTAGTAGATTAGACTCTAGTACTATAGAACTAGAAACCTTAATAACCTTAAGAAGGTATTTGTTAGATAACTTCTTTGACATTATAATTAATACAGAGGCTATATTAAAATCAATAGTAGGCTATAATTAATACCTTATGTAGAACATAATTATTAAAACACTAATATCTAAGGCTATAGAGAGAGAAGTTAGTATTAAATTTAGTATTAGACAGGCTTTATTAATTAGATTAGTTAAAAATTACCTTACTAATTAGTATAGTAGAATTTTATATTCTCTATACTAATACTCTATTTCTACTGTTGCTTGCTAACATAGACAGGCTTAATATCTACTTTAATAACCTCGAAAACATACTAATTACCTTTTATAGAAAATTTCTAATTATATAATACTTTAGTTACTCTTTCTTCTTGTAGAATAAGTTACTATATAGCTTTTTACAAGACTCTCCTAAATATCTAACAGAAACTAAGCTTTGCTAACTCTATAGATACTTTTATAATATACTAGATATAGTATTAATTTAGAAATTTTATAATACCTTAACAAATACTACTAATACTGTTAGAAGTATAGTAGATCTCTAAGTTACTTTTACTTTATACTCTAAGACAATGTTGAATTTAATTATTATATATATATATTAATATTATATATATTAAAGGCTAACCTTTGCTCTATGTTGTTAATAAAGCTACTTACTTTTAGGCTAGCAGTTAGTTATATAATATTTTAGTATCTTACATATAGGAAAAGCTCTATTAATGCTAGATTAACACCTATCTTAGTCTTCTAGATTTAGTTATATATAACATAGAACGAAATTTTATTAGCAAGAAGTTTAGAAAACTTATTGTTAGTATAACTTAGTAGTTATAAAGTGTAATATAATAAGTAGTTGTATTCTTATATCTTTATTGTATAAAGAGTAAAGGTAAAGAGAGGTTGGATTCTATAAGCTTAAGTATATAAGTAGCAAGCTACTTATATAAGCCGAAGTACGTGGATTAACTAGGCTGTTGTAGAAGGTGCTATTTACTAAGAATATATAACAACACTTATTGTTACTACAACCCTGACTAGGCTGGTTGCGTTATATACGTGACTATTCTATACCTATAGATGTTTGCTTTTAAGCTTTAACTTCTTCTTTTTAAAGAACAACAATAAATTAATAAAACCTCTTTACAAGACGTATAATATATAACAGTTATTACAAGCCAAGATGTACTAATACTAATTAGTACTCTTATATATACTTGTAGTTCAGCTAGGTAACTACTTAAGAGTACTATTTTGTAGTAGACTGTAGAATAACTACTGTCACGAATCACGTGTACACGTGACTAGTGAAGACCAGGCGGCGCCCTAATAGATTAAGCACTATTATATACTCTTATAGTATTAAAGAATTAGCTAGCATAGCTAAGCAATCCAGGGATTTTATTAGATAGAAGTTATATAACTGTTATTAATTATTAATAATTAACTAAGCAGCACTGAGCTGGATTAGTGTGATTAGAGTAATTATAATAATTATCAAGTATAAAGGTTCTATATATAACTAGCACGCCTGTTATTAGATAGAAGCTTTATGCTTAACTTACTTTAGTTTTCAATATATCTTGTTTTAATACCTTAAGTTCAAGTAACAAGTTTATCTATAAGTAAATAACTAGCACATCTAAACCTCTTCCTGTATCCTAACCTTTAAGACTTAGTTACCTTTGTTACTTTTAGTACAAGAGTAGGTTTTGTTATACTTTAAGCATCTGCTTAGAAGTTTAGTTACTATAGCTCTAACTCTACTAAAACTAGCTGTTGCTAGTTCTAGTACTAGCCGAACAAACTTGTTAACTCTCTCTAGCAGCGCTAAGAGAACTTAACCCTAGGCTACCTCTACTATACTATTACCTAGACAACGAACTAGTACTAGTAGACTCTAACTACAACAACACTAGTATACCTAATATACCTGAACCTTTTAAGGTTAAAGTACTTAAGACTATCTGAGTTAAACTCCTAGATACCTATTATAGGAAGAGAAACAAACTTAAGTTATTTCTTCTCTAGATAGATATCTACTTTAACTTTAATATAGACAAATTTAGTAATAACTACAACTTATAATTAATCTTTGCAATCTTCTATCTAAGAGAAGCTGTATTAGATTAGGCCTAACTCTACCTCGAAGACTTCTTTGTATACAAAGACAATAATAGATTAATAGAGGACACCTAAATAATGTTTAAATCCTTTAGAGGATTTAAAGTAGTAATCAGGAAGGTATTTAGAGATTTCGACGTACTCTAAACAGTAGTACAAAAGCTTTTAGACCTAAAACAGACTAGATTAGCTATTAGCTACACTAATGATTTCTAATAATATAGAAACAAGTCTAGATAGAATACTCTTGCTCTTATAGAACTTTTCTGTAGAGGATTAAAGGTATACCTCTGAGAAGAAATAGTAAAACAGAATATAGTTTTCACTACTATTAGCAGTATAATTAGCAGTGTTATCTAACTAGATAATCGTCTGTAGGAATTCAGGAAATCTGTTTAAGGAAGTAGAAGTTAGAATAAGAACAGGAGCAAGAGCAAGTAGAATAGCTAACAAAATAATAGTAAAGTAAACATAGCCTAGAAGAAATCTTTCAAAGGAAAGAAGCTTTCTCAAGAAGAATAGAACTGCTGACACAAGTAGAATTTATACTACTTATATAGCTAGTCAGGCTATAGAGCAAACGAATGTAGCTCAAAGAAGTAAACTAACAAGAGAAAACAGGTTAATGCTACCTTCTAAAGTATAAGGTAGATAGTAGGCAATAAGTTAATTTAAATCTTTTCAATTCAGTACAGAACTAATCTCTGCTTCTTCTTAGAGGTATAGGAGAAGTCTCGCTTTATAGAAGCTTCTAAGCTCTAATATTACATTAACTCTATTAACTCTATAAACTTCATCTACTAGAACTACTTAATTCCTGATTGATTTATAATAGTAGATAAAGACTTCCTTAGATTAGATAAAAAGTTATATAACCTCAGAACCTTGTAACCTCTATATATTACAACTATCTCCTCTTCTAAGGATCTTGTCCTTAAGATTAATTTTGTCTGTTTTTTGTAAAAACATTACAAAGGTGTAATTTAGCAGGTATTATAGAAGAGTATATAAGTAGACAACATTATTACTGTTTGCTATAGCAAACAAAATTACTCTACAACTATTAGTAAGCGATTTATTGATTTCGCGAAGACATAGACAACATTTGTAACTAAGAGAGTTGATTAGTTCTTTTCTCTTGTAGTAGTTATATTAAGGCACTGTTTAGTGTCCTTATATATATAATACTAGAGTGTTCTAAACAGTTTTGTTGTAAGAGAATAAATTATATAAAAACCTTATACAGATACTTCTGAGGCATTAAAGAGAAGCTAGAGGTTAATAGGAAACTGTAGTATACTACATGTAAAATACAGGAAGATTATAGCATCTTTCAGGATATATATAGAGACCTGTTCTTCTCTTTTGTAAGACCTTCTCTTTTCTATACTCTAAAATTCCTTATTATATCTTATTCTGTTTACAATACTTCTAAGTATAAAGCTAATCTTGCTAAGTCCTTTCCTGTTATTAGTTAGTATTAGAAATACTTTAAGTACCTCCTTATTAATCTCTTTGTCTTGTGTATAGTTGCTCTAGGGAAAAAGAATTATAACTAATATATCAAAGGCTCTAAATTGTATAAGCTAGTAAGCTTCTTTACTTTTAGAATTTTATAAGTAATTATCTAATATTCTAGATTCTATAATCACTTTCAGAGATATACTAGGCCTAGGAAGACACTGTTAATATCTTTAAGAAATATCTTAAAGATTATCTAAATTAATACTATGTTTAAGATAAGGATAATATATCTCCTTGTAGTAATTAGAATTTCAATAAGTAGAAGGATACTTAGAGGCTCTAGAACTCTTCTAACTACATCAAAGAGTTAGATGTAGAGGAAGCCTAGAATAGAGTTCTAGAGGTGTGTTACTTTTATATAATTAGAGGGTCCTTACTAATAACAAGAAAGGAGTATAAAGACATCTATACTAAAGGTGTTAGACTTATTGCTAATATCTCTACAGAGATAAGTAGGCAGTTAACTAGTAGTGCTTTAGCTGTAGACAATGTAATGCTTATTATAGTTTATAAATTAACTATAGAAGTTCAAGCCTGTCAAGAGGTCTTTATAGTAGTAGTAAGTTCTTAGAAGTTCTAGAATTCTACGCTAACTAGTTATAGTATAATGTTGTTCCTAATAAGAATAAGTAGATCTTGTTAGAAGTGTTATAGTTCTTTACAAGAGCTTAATAGTCTTAGAAGTTAGTATTTTTGCTTTTTAAAGATATAGAGTTGTAAGTTAGAGAGAGAGTATGTAACTATAGTAAAGCTACATAAATAAACTGTTTTTTTGTGTCTTGTTTTCCTTGTAAACTTTAGTATTTTAATTCTTAGTAAACCTAGTAAACTATATAAGAGAAAAATCCAAGGAAGAGTATCTTAACTAAAGTCACAGACCTTGTATAATCTACTAGGTCTTCTCTTCTCCTTCAAAGAGCACTCTTTTTGTTATAAGGTATTTAAGCTTTTCAATACCTTAGCAGGTAGTTAAGAGAATAATTAAAGTAAAAGACTATAGTTCTTGTTATATAATTAAAGAAGTTCCTTAGCATTTACAAGGTTAAGATAAGTAGGTAACTAGGTATTATAATCATCTAGCTAGGATTTTCATTTAATTAAATACTTAAGTTTCTTGCCTTAGCCTTCTTGTCTGTGATTAATAATAGCCTCTACTTCTTATTCTTGTTCCTTATTATTATCTACTAATTCTAGGAGTTCTCTAGAGGTATAGAGGTAAGGTTCCTAACTCTTTTTAGTTATATATTCTTCAAGGAGAGAAACATAAAACATTAGGTATAACTGTTTATATATGCTAGGTAAGTCTAGCTTGTACACAGATGTGCTAATATATTCTAGGATCTTAAAAGGTCTAATAAATTTTAGCTTAAGCTTTCTTGCTTTAAGTCTAAGATTTTTTGTTAACAGTATAACCTAATCTCCTTTAAAGAAGTGTCTATCTAATTAGTATTTATTAAAATAAGACTTCTAATTGTTTTATACATAATGCTAGAGATTATAAAGTTTATTCTACTCTTTATAAAGAATCTCTAGTCTCCTGCGAGCAGCTAGTACCTCTTCTTTAATTCTATTCTCAGGATTCCATAGAAGTCAGGGTTAGTAACTATAATATACTTTAAAAGGTATGTCTTACAAGACCTAATGTTTAGAGTTATTATATATAAATTTAGTAAAAGTTAACTTTTCAAACTAGTTAGCTTTTCGCTAGCTATAATACACTCTAAGGTAATGTTTAAGAGCCTAGTTCTACTACTCTGTCTGACTATCTGTTTGTAGATAGAATACAGTACTTAACCTTTGCTTACATGCTATGTAAAAGCAGAAAGTAGACTAAAAATTACTTGTAAACACAGTTCTATAATCTAAAACAATTCTATTAGAGGTGTCAAAGAGTAAGAAAACATTGTTCTACATTAAACTAGCAAGCTCTAGAGAGTCAACTGTCTTGTGACAAGTAATATACTTTACTATTTTAGAGTACTAGTCTATAACTACAAGGATTACATTAAAATCAAGACCTTCTGCTAGGTTTTTACACAGGGGCAGGCCTGTGACAAAATCTATAGAGATCTCACCCTAGGGTCTTTTTAGCTATAGTAAACTACTTAACAGCCTATATAGTATATGCCTCTTGGCCTTGACTCTCTATTAAATATTATATTCTCTACAATAGAGACAGATATTAGTTTCTATGTTTTTCTAATACTAGAATCTTTTTAAAAGCTTTAGAGTCTTGTCGACTCTGTATTGTTCTACTAAAGAGTTATTATAATAAAGGTTTATAACTTAAGCTTGTAAGGCAGAGTTATTAGGCACTATAACTCTTGAATAAAACCAGAGAAGGTTCTTATTATGTGTCTAAATTAGTTCTCTACTTGTGTCTTGTTTGCTAAGCCTCTTTTTTAGAATGTCTCTATATTCTAAATCATTCCTCTAAGTTATCTTAATAATATCAAAGAGTAGCTTAGAAAGAGAGGCTAGTGCTATAGCTCTTTTAGTAGCTGTATATATCTATAAACATAGAATTAAATGTTTGTAACTATCTAATTTAAAAACTCAAGGAATAACTAAGTTCTTGATTCTATTAAGTAATTAAGACATAGATATCCTTATTACTCTAGCTGTAGTAGCAGAACCTTTAAGGTAGTACCCTATACCTTACTTCTCTTTCAAGGAATCCTCAAGGAGGCCTTTATGTATACCTTAAGGTAAAAGCTCTTATAGTATAGCAGATATAGTAAACATCAAGGGTTGTATTTCAAGAGAGAACTTTCCTAGAGCTAGAAAAGAACCTAGAATTATAGTTGCAAAAGCTCTCTTTAGTTTATTCTAAAAGGTTAGAAGCTAAGTTATATTAGTAGGACCATCCTTATAGTCTAGCCTTCTACTAGGTCTGTCTACAGGGTTTAAGGTGCCTTTATAATATATAATCTAAAAATTATATATTACAAGATATATTACCTAGTAAGCCTAACAGCTTTCTAAGTACTTTATTTCTATAAAGTACTAGAGGTTATTATAGTCAGTTATAACCTTGATTATAAACCTAGCACCTTTGAGATAATGTCTCTAATACTTAAAGATTATAACAATCACAAGAAGTTCTCTATTATAGGTACTGTAGTTTTATTTAGTGCTAGTGAGTTTCTAGAACTAAAATGCCACAGGATGCTAATGTTGTTTTATACTATTAGTAGTATCTACTTGTTGTAAAATAGTTCTAGCAATAGTAAATTTAGATATATTAGTTTCTACACAAATCTACTTAGAAGAGTTGAAATAGATTAGGACAGGTGTTGTTGTAAATATAGTTTTTAAAAGTTAAAAACTTTCTTTAGCTGCCTCTATCTAATTAAAGAAGCTAGTTTTACAGCTCTGTTCTATACCTTTTAAGAGATCTATTAGGCCTAAGGTTACAAAAGAGTAATAATAAATAAACTAACAATAAAAATTTACAAACCTAAGAAAAACTTAGACTACATAGAACAAAGTAGACTAGAGCTATTCTACAATAGTATAGATCTGTTTAGGATCTACTTTTACACTATTTGTTCTAATAATAAAGCTAAGAAACTTAACTTCCTTGACGTTAAACTTACATTTGCTAAGTTTACAGAATAAATCACTATTACATAGCCTAGTAAGGACCTAGCAAACGTAATTATAGTAGTCTTCTTCCTTTCGTGAGTAAATAAGAATGTTATCTAAATAAACAACAACGAAATTATCTAAGAGGCTACTAAGAGCAGTATTAATATATACTTGAAATATTACTAGTACATTTACTAGACTAAAAGACATTACAAGATACTCAAAATGCTTATAACAGGTTCTAAATACTGTCTTCTATTCATAGCCTTTATAAATTCTAATATAATAATAAGTATCTTTTAGATCTAGTTTAGTAAAGATAACTACTTTACTTAACTAGTCAAGGGACTTATTAATAAGAGGAAGAGAGTAATGATTTTTGATTGTAATTTTGTTAAGACTATAATAATTAACACAAAGCTGTAGGCCTTTATCTTTTTTTAGAACAAAAAGAATAGACGCCTCTGCGAGACTAGTACTAGGTCTAATCTAGTGTTTTTAGAGAGTATCTTGTAGATACAAGCGCAAAGCTTTAAGTTAGGTCTCTAACAAGTTGTATAGAGGCCTATAAGAAACAGTACCCTCTGTATTAATAGCATACTTAACACCTCCAAGGCTAGGAAGTTCTAAAGCTTTATTAGAGTCAAAGACATCTGAAAAGTCTATTCTCTTTTCCTGTAGGTATTCAGGTACTTCTAAGGATCCTTTCTAGACAGTATTAGCATAATATACTAGACTATTTACTAAGGGATTGTCTATATTACTCTGTAAGTATATAGAGACTTAATACCTCTTGTAAACACATAAAGCCTATTATCTAAGACAATTACATTCTCCTTTCTTTATAAACAAGACCTAAGCCTAAGTATCTAGGTCCTTGTTTAACTTCTCTTTAAACTTCTTTAGAGTAAGAATTTCTATGTTGTCTAGCTATACTAGAGCGTAAGCCTATTGTTTTCTAGTATAGTTAGTATACTAAGTAATAGTTAATTCATAAAATTCTAAACTAAAAACAAGAGTATAAATTCCTTAGTTCTTATACCTATAGAAGTAGAGGTTAAAAGATTATATTTCTCTACAATTGTTAGTAACAAGTACCTGTAGATCATAGGCTTAGAGTACTTTAAATTTACTTCTATAAAATGTAACAAACTCTTGATTATATTTCGCTAAGGCTATGAAACTCTTCTTTTAGGCCTAGTTATTGTTAAGGAAGTTGTAATTAGAGCCTGTATCTCTAAGGCTAGTATATGTCGCTAAGACACCTGTTTTAGACTAATTCAGAGTTACTTGTATTAATATATAACTTAATACACCTTCTTTACTCAGGCTATAATCCTCGACGTTTAGGACTTAGCTCTCTCTTTTCCTAACTCCTTTAAAGACTTTGTTTTAGAACGTTTCTCTTACTAAATAGTGTTAACAATTCTCTAGAGGTTTCTTGATTTATCTAGGGTTTTTACTTTTTCTAGATTCTTTTATACCTATTTAGAGTACTTCTAACACTTATAGCTTCCTAAAACATACCTAGATTAGCTACAAGTGTAACAGGTAACGTTAGAGTTAGAGTTGTTATACTAGCTATTGTTAGTCCTTAATAGTCCTGAAATACTATTAGAATTACTCTTTCTATTTTTTCAGAAACAGCTTTTTAACTAACAACAATCCTTAGAACTAGATAAACTGTTGTTCTTTAGATAGAGGTCTTTTAAACTAGAAGTGTCTTTTTTAGATCCTCCTGCCTTTATCTTACTTCTATTTAGATAAGTAGTATATTCTACTTTCTAAGCCTTTTTAAGCTATTCCTATATAGAACTTACTTTATTTCCAGAAAGGATTGCAAAAAGTATCTGACAGGTTTTGTAATTAGTAAGTATAGCATTAAGTGTTTTAATATAGTTACTCTTAGGTCTTTTCTCCTAGTCTAATTCTAGAATAACTATTCTATTATAAAGTTCTAGAACTGTTTCCTAGTCTACTTGTTCAAGGTTGTGAAGTCCTTCAAAGGCTTCTTAAGAGCGTGTTTAAGACACTAGAATTATGTTAGCTAGATAAGCCTTGAAACTGTTCTAGTGAATTTTACATACTAGTAGATCCTTCTTTATTATAGCTTCCTAGGTTTTGTGAGGTTTGTCTCAAAGAGTAGTTACAGCAGTATTCACTCTAGAGAAGTGTCTGTTATATATCTAGGGTTAGGACCTAAAAACTACCTCTTATAATAACACAAATGTTTAATGCTCTTTAAGAGACTTTCTATAATACACTTCTAGTGTTTAGACCTTGAGAAGTTTCTCTTAGTCTAATTTATACTTAAGGACGTTTTAGAGAGGTTTAGGTTAAATAATATCTTTATCTATCTCTAGATCTATTAAGTTCTCAACCTAAGGTATCAGTGTTGATTTATAGATAGATGACGTTGTTGTAGTAGTAGTAAATTAGAGATTATCTTATATAAGGCTTTTCTTCTGTTCTAACTAAAGAATACGTTAATTAATTTAGTTAACCTTCTCTTACTATCTTTGAAGAGCTTCAACCTCTATATAAAGAAGGTTTTCTTAAGTCTAAGAGGCGTTAAGTTCTACTCTACTTAGGTCTAGTTTAATTATATAGGAGTTATTAATTAGAGTTGCTGAAAGGTCTCTATAAGAGTCCTGTAATAGTCTGCTAATAAAGTTAGAAGAGCTTCCTCTATTGTTAGGTATAACTTGTTTAGGAGTAGTCTAAGCAACGTCTTTGTCAAGTAGTCTTCTAAGTCTTAAAGGCATTTTGCTTATTATACTACCTCTCTATTGAGTGTAGAGAGATTAGCTTGTAAGGTAGATAGTAGGCAATAAGTTAATTTGAATCTTTTTAATTTAGTATAGAACTAATCTCTGCCCCTCCTTAAAGGTATAGGAGAAGTCTCGCTTTATAGAAGCTCCTAAGCTCTAATATTACATTAACTCTGTTAACTCTGTAAACTTTATCTACTAGAACTACTTAATTCCTAATTGATTTATAATAGCAGATAAAGACTTCCTTAGATTAGATAAAAAGTTACATGACCTCAGGACCTCGTGACCTCTATATATCACATAAAGGCAAGTAGTATTACTAGAAATATAAGAGCTCTCTAATAAGGAATTAGAAGTACGTAGGTATAGAACTTAGGTTAAGGAGAATAACTCTATCCTTGAACAATATTATAATACTTGCTTAGAGAGTAAACATAAGTTACTATTATAAGCTACTTATAAATCACCTGCTAGTATATTAGAGGAAGAGCTCTCTAAATCATTGGAATTATCTAAAGGAAATAATTAGAGTAGAGAACTCTAGGTTAGAGATACATAGGTCTTTATTAGAACCTATAAGAGAGGGAATCGTTGAGTGAACATAAAAGGCGAAAGACTAGACTTTTAGTCTCTATATACTACTATAGAACATAGTTCTATTTCTCTCTAACAGTATATTGTTAATAATAATTAAGTAGGTTATATCTACTTTAGACACGAAGGCTCTAAACACATCTCTAGAGAAGAAAAAGAATATAACTATACTATAAACTACGACGAGACGCCGCTACCTATGAAATTCTACTACCTAGTAGAAGAGGAACTCTAGGCTGCTTAAGTCCTAGGTTCCTTTATAGCTAAGTAGGTATAGTACTAACTATAACTAACGTCTAACTAGATATTAAACAAATAGTTCACAGGAACGTTGCTAGATTATTGGACAGGTGTGGAATATTAATAAATATATAAAGTAGTATATATAGACTAGGAGAAAGTTATATTCTTCTTATAGGCTTAGAATACTATAACTTAGCTCGATAATACTAAGAACAGAATGTTTAACATCTACTATATTAGACTAGAACTATATACTACTTCTAGAGAAAGCTAGTTTTATGTAACTACAACTATTAGAGGAAAGAAATTACAGATTATAATTGATTCTAGAGTAACAGGTAATTTCATATCCCTGAAAGCCTATAAAAGACTTAATATTCTAGTTAAGAAAACATTACTCTATGTCTTAAGTATTGTTGACAGAACTAATATTACTTACTAAAACAGAGTTATTGATTAGTGAACTATCTCTACAAAGACTATTATTAACAGACACTGTTTAGACACATAATTCAATGTTATTAAGATAGAGAACAAAAAAGTAATACTTAGTATGTTCTAGATTCAAGAATATAATCTAGACATTAACTAGAAGAAATGTAGTATTACTTTTAGTTAATATAACTATATATAGTTGTGACTACAAGGCAGGAAGGAGGCTAGCGCTACCTCTTTTAAAGTACCTAGACACCTGGCCTAGAGTCCTCTATAGGTCAGCCAGACTGCTAATAATATAATACCTATATAGTATAAAGAATTTTTAGAGTTGTTTAATAACCTAGAGAACATATGTGCTCTTCTTAAACATTAACTGTAGGATTATAAGATTAAATTAAAAGAGAGTTATAACCTTAAGAAGTAGAAGCTTTAGCCTTATAATTAGAGGAACTTATAGCTTCTCGAGAAGTATATACAAGAAGGAATTCAGAAGAGATATATCTAAAAATTAGACTTGCTAGTAGCTTCTAATATACTGATTGCATTTAAGAAGAACAATCTAAATAGAAGAGTTTGTGTTAACTACAGGGATATTAACAAAGCAATAGTTAAGAACACTTACCTATTACTAGAAGGCTAGTACTTGTAGAACAAGTTAGGAAAGGCTAAGATATTTACTAAACTTAACTAACAAAATACCTTTAGCTTAATATAGATTAGGTAAGAGAACAAATACAAGACAGCCTTTGTCTTACTATTAGGTCTTTATAAGTATACAGTAATACTGTTTAGTCTAACTAACACACTTACTACTTGTTAAAGACAAAACAACAAAATACTAGAGAACCTTCTAGGAATAACTATTATCTGTTACCTAGACAACATTCTTGTATTTTTACAAAAATTAGAAGACTATAAGAGATATGTTAAGAAAGTTCTATAGAGACTCACAATAGTAGACTCTTGCCTTAAACTTTCAAAATACAAGTTTAGAGTAACTTGTACTATCTTTCTAGAGTATACTATTACCTCTAGATAGATAAAAGTAGACCCTGAGAAAGTTAAAGTAATTCTAGAATAAAAGTCACTAGAGAATGTTAAGGATGTCTAATTATTCTAAGGATTTACTAACTTCTGTTAACAATTTATTAGAGACTATACTAGGATTTTAAAACCTATAATAAATCTCACAAAAAAGAACGTTTCTTTTATGTAGGATAAGGTTATTAAAGTAGTATTTCAAGTAATAAAGAAATAATTCACTGAGAAACTAATTCTTAGAAACTATAATACTAATAAACTAAGTACTATTAAGACAGATGCTTTAGGTATAGTAATTGCTGCTGTACACCTTTAACTAAACAACAAAGAGAAACTAATGCCTGTAGTATATTTCTCTGAGACGTTAGACTCTATGTAGTAGAACTATAGTATCTATAAGAAAGAGCTTCTTACTATAGTCCTAGCTTTAGAATACTAGAGGATCTACTTACAAGGTGTAAGGTACTAAGTACTAATCCTTACTAACTATAAGAATCTCAAAACTTTTATAACAACAAAAGAACTTAGCAACAGATGCCTTGTGAGGTAGTCCTAGACTCTTGCTAGATTTAATATTTTGATTTATTATATTAAAGGAACTAACAACCTACAAGCAGACGCCTTAAGCTGTTAGCCTAGTTACAAAGAAGATAAAGAGTACAAAAAGATTATAATCTTAAAGACTCTAGAAAACAGGGACCTAGCTCTAGCTGTATATGAAATAGTAGTAACAGAGAAGGGCTCGTAGACTAAAAAGGTCTAGAGGGCCTAAGAAATAGAGAAACTAGCTCTAGCTAAATGAGAACCTATACTAGAAAACTTGCCTAACAGTAGAGAGGACTTTATTAATGTTTATAGAGCAATAAATAATTAAAACAACAAAGAATAGTATACAAACAGAAAGCTATGTATCTCTAAATCCTATACAAAGGAATTTGTCAAAGAATACTATACTGCTCTAGTGTATAGTTACTAGGGAGTTCGTTGAACTCTATAGTAGATCAAGTAGCACTACTATATTAATTGTCTATCAGTAGTAGTCAAGGAAGTAATAGTAGAGTGTAATACCTGTACTAGGAACAAGGCTTTCTACTATATACCTTATAGACAGATAAGTACTACTTCAATACTACAAATACCTTAGAGATCTATTTCATAGGATTTTATAGTCAAGCTACTAAAATCCAGAGACCTAATAACAGGAGTTATATATAACTTAATTCTAGTTATTGTTAAACAACTCACGAAGTATATAATACTTGTGCTATATATAGAAGCAAGTATAGCAGAACACCTAGCCTATGTATTCCTATAGAAAGTAGTTACTCTATATAGTCTACTAAAAGAAATAATCTCTAACAGAGATAAACTCTTTACCTTGAAATTCTAGACAGCTCTCACAGAACAACTAGGTGTAAAAAGAAAGCTGTTAATAGCTTTTCACCTCTAGACAAATAGAGGAACTAAACAAATGAATTAAGTTATTAAAGTATACTTGAGATATTATGTAAACTATAAACAGAATAACTAGGTTAAACTACTACTCTTAGCATAGTTTGCCTATAATAGTTTAATAACAGAAACTACACTTGTCACACTATTCTACACTAACTATAGGTATAAATTAGTTACTTATCAAGACTTATTATAGAGTACTATTAATAATAACAAAGTAGGATTACAAGACTACAAACTTAGAGAATTACACAAGAAGCTTGCAGAGCAACTTCAGTTTGTAGTAGAACGTAATACATACTACTACAACAAGTAACGTAGTCAGGAGCCAACGTTAAAAGAAGGGAATAAAGTCTATTTAGTCAGGAAAAACGTTGACACTAAAAGACTAAGCAACAAACTAGACCACAAAAAACTCAGGCTGTTCAAAATCAAACATGTCAAAGGATCCTTAAATTATAAACTTACGCTACTAAAAACCATGAATATCTATCTAGTATTCTATATATCCTTACTTAAACTAGCACCACTAGGAGTACTACTAGCTCTACTCACAGAAATCTAACCTGTTAACTCTAACACAGAATATAAAGTCGAGAGAATTCTTGACTATAAGACTGTTAGAGGACAGGTCAAGTACCTGATTAAGTAGTTGAATTACCTACACTCAGAAAACACTTAGGAACCTAATTTAGCCTTGAACTGCCCCCAGCTTCTTGTAGCCTTCTATTAGCAAAACCCAGGGTTTCCTACATTAAATGGTCAGGAGGAAAAACCTCGAAGAAACCAGGGTCAAGACCCAGGTCAAGGAAAGGATCAGAAGAGGTAGGGGTAGGAAGGGCGGCCAGACAGGTAACCTTCTCTCCTTCCTTTGTTCGTTTCTTCTCCAGCTCTTTTGCTACATGTTCTTTCTCTTCAGCAGCATCCAGCTCCTGTAGAGACTTAAAACTACAAGCTATTATGTTGTTACAACAGCGTTGAAGGAATTTCTTTTGTTTATAAAGGCAAAGGATTTTCGCTATTGCCTCTTCTTCTTTCTCCTCGAGCTTTTCTTCCTGCCTAGCTAGGGCTTTATAGCTATCAAGGAACTCAGGCTCACTATTATACTTTAAACGCCTAACTTGAACACATTCAAAGCAGCGGGTATAACAAGTGCTTATAATACAGTTGTGACTATAGGTCTGACAGTAGAAACACTTTATAGCAGCAGGAAAACCTTGATTAATAATGTTGTTAAGAAGCGCTTGTCGATTGTGGGTTTTCTTAGAGAACATGTTGAAAGAGGAAGAGAGCTAATAACCTTCTGACAATATTTCTTAAGTTGTACTTAAGCGTAGGGACACGCTAGGCTAAGAAGGGAATAGTGTCACGAATCACGTGCACACGTGACTAGTGAAGACCAGGCGGCGCCCTGACAGGTTAAGCACTATTATATACTCTTATAGTATTAAAGGATTAGCTAGCATAGCTAAGCAATCCAGGGATTTCATTGGATAGAAGTCATGTGACTGTTATTGATCATTGATGATCAACTGAGCAGCACTGAGCTAGATCAGTGTGATTAGAGTGATCATGATGATCATCAAGTATAAAGGTTCTATATATAACTGGCACGCCTGCCATTAGATAGGAGCTTCATGCTTAACTTACTTTAGTTTTCAATATATCTTGTTTTGACACCTTGAGTTTATGTAACGAGTTTACCTTTGAGTAAACAACTGGCGCATCTGAACCTCTTCCCGCATCCCAACCTTCGAGACTTAGTTACCTTTGTTACTTTCGGTACGAGAGTAGGTTTCGTTACAACTACTACCTCGACTAAGATCCTATAGTTAGGCTATTGGAATCGAGAAGGTAGAAGGATCACGACAGGTTATACCTTTTACAGACAAACAGAGTACCTTAGTTACTTTAGCCAGGCTCTATAAACAAGCGCAATTCAAAGTCTTGATCTCTTCGCTAAGCTATTTCAAGCAAATAAACACAGATAGCCTTATTTTACTCTATATTTGCGAACTTACAACAACAACAATACTGTCTCTCTACGAAAGAGCCTCCTTCCTCCTCTTGCATTTGTAGACCCAGCATTTACTCGACATGTGGTTTGCCTCTACGAATAGCCTTAGATTACCCTGCATTTGCAGACGCTGCATTCCTTCCTTATTGCAAATCCACAAACCTCACTGTGGATTCCTCCAACGAAAGAGCTACAAATCTCAACTATACCAAAGCAGCGGGAGCTGTAGAGGAACTAGATTACAGCGGGAGCTGCTAGTCTTTTAAAAATAGTTGCTTAGTCTCCTTCTCCTCATCGTCAACTCACAGATTCCGCTGTTTGAGTCCTACCCTTCCTCAGCAACAACTTCTCTCTTCGAAAGAGCCTCTTGTCAGACAACAGACTATTGTACGGTATCAGCGACTCTGTCGGGCAGTACATTCTCTTTCTTGCAGACAGTCAGAGCAGTTCTATTGTTACCTCATCGCCAACTCACAGATTCCGCTGTTGAGTCCTCACTTACACCTCCTGAACCCCTCTTCCTCTTATTAAAACCGTTATCCTTTGATTCAGCCTTGATCTCTTTGTTGAGCTCTTTAAGCATCACCTCCGTGGATAGCCTCTACTTGCTTCCGCCAGCTACATACAAACGCCCACTGATTTACTCTGTGAAAGAGCCTTATACCCTGCATCCGCAGAGCCTCACACAAGAGCCTTGCACAAGAGCCTCCTGTGACTCTGTTAGTCTAGTACTATTAACCTCTTTATAAACCCTCGAGACTTCAAGACCAAGAGATTTTAGACTTATACTAGTATCTGCGACCCTGTTAGGCTAGTACTACTTTCTTTACGTTGTAAGCCTCCTCCTCATCGAACCAACTCCTTTGATATATCTTAAAGCCTTGATCTCTTCGTTGAGCTATTTTAAGTAAGCAAACAAATGCAAATAGCCTTATTTTACTCTACATTTGCTACCCTCTCTTATTAACAACTTCTCTCTTTAAAAGAGCCTCTTGTTAGACAACAGACTATTGTATAGTATTAGTGACTCTGTTAGGCAGTACATTCTCTTTCTTGTAGACAGTTAGAGCAGTTCTATTGTCACCTTATCGCTAACTCACAGATCCCGCTGCTGAGTTCTTATTCCTTTGTTTAGAACCTTGAAAACATGTTAAGTAATAGACTATTATACTAGTATCAGCGACTCTGTCAGGCTAGTGTTATTCTCTCTCTTACAAAACCAAAGTCTACTTTATAGATTGTTATTCTATATTAGCGACTCTGTTAGAGTAGTATACTCTCTTCCTTGAGTAGTTACTTTAACAGGTTCTAAAACATACTCAAGAGTACTTTACAAATAGCCTCTCTAGATTACTCTACATTTGCAAATATATATTAAATACTCTCTACGAAAGAGCCTCTTTCCTTCTCTTGTATTTGTAAACTCTATACTCTCTTATTTATAAATCTTCTTTTATGATTTACAACTTTTATTTAATTCTCAAAATGCTTCTAGAGAAACGAATATTCTTAGAGAACCTTTATAACTTACCTTTCTTAAAATACTACTAGAATCTTAGTATCTGAAAATAGCTTAGTGTTCTAGGGTATTATATATAGTACTAATTTAGGTGAAATAGCTTAGTATGTTAGGACATGTTATTTAATGTATTTTTAGGTACAGAGCTATATAATTAAAGCTTCTAGTATTACTAGTTTACTCTTACTTTAAAGTAGGCCTAGTATTGCTACAACTCTAACTAGACTAGTTACGTTATATACGTGACTATTCTACACCTATAGATGTTTGCTTTTAAGCTTTAACTTCCTCTCTTTAAAGAACAACAATGAATTAATAAAACCTCTTTATAAGATATATAATATACAACAGTTATTACAAACTAAGTTATACTAACACTTATAAATTCTATAAGTATTTATATAAAAACTGTTCTAGTTAAAGCTTATAACTCTATTAGCCTTGTAGAACAATATTATAGTCTAGTTCAGAGAGTCTAGAAGATTATATCTAAAGAACTCTTAACTCTCTATAGAGATATAGCCCTGCAAATAACATTTAAAGCTATAAATAATACAGCTAGTTCTAATAGAATTATACTTATATTACTAGTATTTAGCACCTACTCTAGAATAGTTAAAAATAACACTCTATCTCTTACTATTACTTAACAAGCTACTATACTCTAAAAGACAACAAAGTTAGAAAATTACAAGCTTAACGTTAAATTAATAATACTCTTAACTAGAGAAATAGACTAATCACAGACTACCTTAAGGACTTACTCCTTAATATCTAAGTTCTAGTATAGTATAAAGTCCTAGGAAATAACTAAATTAGAAAATAGACAGGCTCTTTTCCTTTTAGAGACATTAGTAATAAGGAAGTTACTATAGAGTTACTAAATAGACCTATAAAGTTAAGATCTACAGTTGTTAAACTCTACTTTTCAGAACTAGAGAACAAGCTTAAAGAATGCTAGAAACTAGCAGAACAACTAATAGACTAAGAGCAAGAGCAAGAGTACTACTAAGAAGTCACTTAATAAAAACCTTCTAGAAGAAAGTATAGCAGACCTTGAAAAAACCCTGTCTTAGATACTATAAATATTATTAAAATAGTTGATATTTCCGTTGGTTTACTTAGCTAATTTAATTATTTAAGACAGAAAGAAATTAATAGTCTAATAGAACAAGAGGTCTATAGAACTATTAAGGAAGAGAACATCTCTATAGGTACAAGAATCTTTATTTTAAGATTCGTAGATTAGATTAAAAACAAGAGTATAGACAAAGCTTTTAAGAAGTTAAGACTTATTATCTAGATATATAACAACCTTGAAAAATAAGCTATATTAACCTAGTCACTAATAATTCAACGTGTTAGCTAGTAGATTATTCTCTATATTAATATAATATTCCTAGAATTTAAATTATTCTTAAGAGATATTACACAAGTATATACCTAGTTAACTACAGAGCTTAACAGAGACTTTTAAATATAACCTCTAAAGAATATTAACTAATAGAAGAGTATATTTCTTAAAATAATTAAGCTACTATATAGTATACCTAAAGCTGGAAATCACTAGTTTAGAATATACTACAAGTACTATTAAGAAAAACTAGAAATAAACTAATTAAATTATAATCTCTGTCTACTTTCTATTAACTAACCTTTTAGATTTATAGAACTTTAAACTAATAATACTCTTATTCTTACAAGTTAAGATTTTGCTTTAACTAAGAACGTTAAATTAAAGAAGACTAATATCTAATCAAAAGAAAGAGAGTAGCTGTCTACTAACTATTTATTTAAGTTTAATAGTAGAAGTATAAATTACCTTAAGAATAGCTCTATTCTTCTTACCTAGAGACTATACAACTATATACTTAAGCTTGTAGCAAGAGCACTAGTAGACTTGACTAGCTTCTAGAGAATAGTTTGTTAAAGTATACTAACAAAGAACTAGTATATAGTATAATATATAAGAGAAGTCTATCTTGCGACAATGTTATAACCTAAAGTATCTTTTGACTTATCTTTTACTACCTAGGTTATTAATCTCTAGAAAGCAGATATTAATATACTTAATAAGTAAATTCAATAGTAACTTAATAACTCTGCTAGAGGTCTTAAATTTATTAATTTTAACAGAAAAATTCTATAACTTCTTCTTTTTACTAACTCTTCTTTTATAAATAACAAGGACGTTACCTTATAGATCAGCTATGTTATTATACTTTTAGATAGTAAAAACAACGCTAACATTTTACACTAGTCTTCTACAAAGTATAAAAGAGTTACTAGAAGTATATTAGCGTCTAAGCTATATATACTAAGTAATAGATTTAATATAGTAGCATTAATTAAGACTATGTTAGAGGATTCTCGATATTAAGCTACATCTTATAGTCTACACAGACTATAAATCTCTCTATAAATATATTATTAAGTTAGGAACTACACAAGAGAAGAGACTTATAGTATATATTATATACCTATACTAATTCTACAAACAAAGAGAAATTAAGAATATAAAATAAATTAATAGAAACTCTAACCTAGCTAATACTATAATAAAGTCAAAAGCCTACTCTACTTTACAAGAACTAATTAACATAAATAAGCTTAATATTAAAGTCTGTAAATAGGTTAAACGCTTAACTAACAAGAACATACTAGTTAGATAGATGTTATACTAATAGAAAGGAATTAAGAAAGAAAATATTTATAAGTTAGAATTGTTAGCTTTATTAAATATACTAATAGCACACAAAAAGAACAACTCTAAAGAGAAAGTATATATTAATTATTAAGAAGTACATAATTCAATAGTTAAGAACACTTACTTATTACTAAAAGGCTAATACCTACGAGACAGGATTAGTAAAGCAAAGATATTTACAAAACTTAACTAATAGAACACCTATGCCTTAATTAGAATTAAGGCTAGCAATAAGTAGAAGATAGTATTTATCTTACTCTCGAGACTCTACAAGTATATAGTAATATCTTTTAGGTTAACTAATATACTAGCTACTTGTTAGAGGTAGAATAATAGTATTCTAGATGGGCTTCTAGAAGTAATAGTTATTTTTTACCTAGATAATATACTAGTCTACTTAGAAAAAGTAGAGGAATATAAGAGTTATATTAAGGAAGTCTTAAAAAGACTTACTACTATAGACTCTTGCCTAAAACTCTCTAAGTATAAATTCAGAGTAACTTATACTACTTTTCTTAGACACCTAATCTCTCTAGGACAAATAAAGGCAGATCTAGAACAGATAAGAGATATTATTAAATAGAAATCATTAAATAATATTAAGGACGTTTAGAGATTCTAAGAATTTATTAATTTCTATTATTAATATATAGGAAATTACACAGAGATATCTAAGTCTATAACTAATCTCATTAAAAACAATATACTATTTAATTAGAACAAGGTTACAGGAGTATTCTAAGTAATCAAGAAATAGTTTATTATAAAACTAATTCTTTAGAATTATAATAGAAGAAAACTAAGTACTATTAAGACAGATACTTTAGACATAGTATTTACAGTTATATATTTACAGCTAGACACAAACAGAAAGTTAATACCTGTTATATACTTTTCTAAAACACTAGACTCTACTTAGCAAAACTATAGTATCTTTAAGAAAGAACTTCTTGCTATAGTTCTAGCTTTATAGTATTAGAGAATATATCTCTAAGACATAGTATATCTAGTAACTGTTCTTTCTAATTATAAGAACCTTTGTACATTTACAACATCTAAAGAGATTAGTAATCAGAGACTTACTAGATAGTTTTAGAAGCTAGCTAGATTTAGAATAATAATTCGTTATATTAAGAGAACATTAAATCCTTGCGCTGACGCTCTTAGTAGGAAACTAGAATATAAGAATAATAAAGAATATTAGTATATACTAATATTAAAAACCCTCTAAAATAAAGATCTAGTTTTAATAATCTATGAAATTACAGCGACTTTAGTAGAAGATAGATATTAGAGCAAAAGAATTCTTGCTACTTAAGTAAAGAAACTATCTATTATAAACAAATAAGCAAAAGATAAAGACTTTACTACTATAGTATACTCTACTAATAAGTGTAACAAAGCTTTATAATACAAGAATAGAAAATTTAGAGTTTCTACCTTATATATAAAAGCATTTGTTACTAAATGCTATATAACCTCTGCTTATAGTTACTAGAGAGTTCGCTAAACTCTATAGAGAATAAAATAATACTACTACATTAAGTAAATAGCAGCTATAGTCAAGGAAGTAATATTAGAGTATAATACTAATATTAGAAACAAGGTCTTCTGCTATATACCTTATTATAAGGTAGATAGTAGGCAATAAATTAAATTAAATCTTATATAAGAGTAAACAAGTATTAGATTTAGTATAAAACTAATCTCTACCTCTTCTTAGAGGTGTAGGAGAAGTCTTGCTTTATAGAAGCTCTTAAATTCTAATATTATATAAACTTTAATAACTCTATAATTTCTATCTACTAAAATTAATTAATTCCTGATTAATTTATAATAGTAGATAAAGGCTTCCTTAGATTAGACGAAAGGTTACATAACTTACAAGGCCTCTATATATTATACTTATAGACAAATAAATATTACTCTAATACTACAAATACCTTAGAAATTAATATCTTAGGATTTTATTGTTAAACTACTAAAATCTAAGGAACTAATAACAGAAGTAGAATATAATTTAATTCTAGTTTTTATAGATTAGCTTACAAAGTATATAATCCTAGTACTATATATAGAATCAAGTATAGCTAAGGAATTAGTATTTATATTTCTAAAAGAAGTAGTCTCGAGACATAGACTACTTAAAGAGATAATCTTAGACAGAGACAAGCTCTTTACCTCGAATTTCTAGATAGCTCTAATAGAGTAATTAGGTACAAAGAGAAAGCTCTCTATAGCTTTCTACTTATAGACAAATAAGGGGAATAAACAAATAGAGTAAGTAGTTAAAGTATACTTATACTATTATATAAACTACTAGTAAGACAACTAGATTAAGCTACTGCCTTTAGTATAGTTTATATATGATAGTTTAATAATAGAAACAATACATGTTATGTTATTTTATACTAATTTTAAGTATAAATTAGTAGTATATCAAGAACTACTAGACATAACTATTAACAATTAGCTTACTTAAGTTCAAGTCTCGAAAATCAGAGAACTATATAAAAAACTTATATTAGAATTATAATTTATAATAGAAAGAAACATATACTACTATAATAAATAACATAGTCAGGAGGTAACTTTAAAAGAAGAAGATAAAGTCTACCTAGTTAGAAAAAACATTAATACAAAAAGACTAAGTACTAGAAGGTGCTAGAATTACGTTCCAGGCTTATATAAGTATAACTCTAGATTCTATATTACTTATTATTTAATTATATACTTAATAACTACTAAATTACACTTTTAATTATTTTATCTAGGTGCTTTACAAGCTGCTCTATTCTGCTAGACATCTCAAGTATCTACTTATATACTTCATAGAGTGTAATTAAGCTATATTCCTTCTAAATAACTCTCTTATACTCCTTAAGACTATACTACGTCCTCTTCTTAACTTAAGCTTTGAGAATATTCTAAACTACCTCCTAAAGATTAATATCTAGTAAGTAAGTAAGATAATTAATAGTTTTAATATTTACAACCTTTTTAAGCTTGTCTTAGAGAGTGTTAAGACAGTAAGCTAGTATATAACTGTAGGACTTATTATTGTCTTCTTATAGTATAAAATTATAATTCTACCTCTTTAGGTTAAAGCGTTAGCGTAGGTTATAGATTACTGTAATTAATATAAGTAAAATATTCTTAGAATAGTACTTTCCTGTTATTAAATTACTAAGTAGTTTGACTTTAACTAGATGTAGCGCTAATACATTTATAATAAATGTAAACTCACAGGTGAGTCTAACAAAAGTAACTAAGTCTTCGTCGGTTTAGTCGCAGTAGAAAGTAAGAGTTACTAGAGTGTTTACTTAAAGGTAAACCTGTTACTTAAACTCAAGATGTTAAAACAAGATATATTAAATACTAAAGTAAGTTAAGTATAAAGCTTTTATCTAATAGCAGATATATTATTTATATATAGAACCTTTATTCTCGTAGATCTAAGGATCTCCTAGATTCTCTGTCTAGATCTTGGGATCTCTAAGATCCTAGGATTTATTATATAACTATATATAAATGAGATCTATAGGTTAAGTAGCTATTCTAATTAATCCCCTTGTGTTACTAAGGTTTATTAAGTATTTGTTCTATTAGGACGCTGCCTAGACTT
This sequence comes from Hymenoscyphus fructigenus, assembly GCA_001414455.1. Taxonomy (NCBI): domain Eukaryota; kingdom Fungi; phylum Ascomycota; class Leotiomycetes; order Helotiales; family Helotiaceae; genus Hymenoscyphus; species Hymenoscyphus fructigenus. Next base: position 125,735 of record LKUV01000051.1, on the reverse strand, counting down.
TACTTATTATATACTAGTATTTAATTTATAACACTATCTCTTTCTTAGCCTAGCGTGTCTCTACGCTTAAGTATAACCTAAGAAATATCACAAAGAGGTTAACAACCTTCTTCTTCTTTTATTATAACTACAGATTCCTAGAAAAAGATTAGAGAATATATTTGACTTTTCTAATAAATTAAAAACACTAGCTATAAAACAATACCTTGCTTAATCTACAAAAAGTCTAGAAAGATATATATTATATCTTCTACTACTAATTCCTTCTGCTGTTCTAAGTATACTTGCCTTAGTATAAAATGTAATATAGAAATGCCTTCGATAAGTGATTAGAATACTCTTGAGAGAGCAGAAGAAAAACTAGATACTAAGAAGTAGTATGCTCGAGACAAGGCTGTACAGCTAGCCTAAGCTATAGCTGCGGCTGCTAGCTGTCTTAATTGTCTTGCGCGCTAGCGCAAGTTCCTAAAGAAAAGAGAAGCAGAGATACTCTATTGTAGTTTAAAGAGTATAGACAAACTAGAAGAGGCAGAGTCAAGAGAAGCAGCTAAGAGAGCGTCTAGAGACACCTGTCTCTCTACCTCTTCTATAACTAACACTTCTTCTAAGTTTCTCTTAGTTAACAAGACTCTTTCTAATTTTAGTAATCTGTCTTTCTAGGAAGGCCTAGGTTTTGTTAGTAGAAATTAGATAACAACTAAGAGTAATTTAGACCTGACTTAGGTTTCTAAGTGTTTTCTAAATATAGGTAATCTAACTATTTAATTAGGTATTTAACCTGTTCTCTAATAACTTTACAGTCAAGAATTCTCTTAACCTTATATTCTATATTAGAGTTAACAGGTTAAATTTCTGTAAGTAGAGCTAGTAGTACTCCTAGTAGTACTAGTTTAAGTAAGAATATATAGAATACTAGATAGATATTTATAGTCTTTGGTAGCACAAGTTTATAATTCAAAGAACCTTTAATATATTTGATTTTAAACAGTCTAAGTTTTTTGTAGTCTAGTTTACTACTTAGTCTTTTAGTGTTAATGTTTTTTCTAACTAAATAGACTTTATCTCTCTCTTTTAACGTTAGCTTCTAACTATATTACTTATTGTAGTAGTATATATTACGTTTTGCTATAAACTAAAGCTGCTCTACAAGCTTCTTGTATAACTCTCTAAGTTTGTAGTCCTGTAGTCCTGCTTTGTTATTATTAATAGTACTTAGTAAAGAGTTCTAATAAGTAACTAATTTATACCTATAGTTAGTATAGAATAGTATAACAAGTATAGTTTCTGTTATTAAACTGTTGTAGGTAAACTATACTAAAGGCAGAAGTTTAACCTAATTGTCTTGCTTGTAGTTTATATAACATCTCAAGTATACTTTAATGACTTGATTTATTTATTTAGTTCCTCTATTTGTCTAGGAGTAGAAAGCTGTTAATAGCTTTCTTTTTGTACTTAACTACTCTGTTAGAGCTGTCTAGAACTTTAAGGTAAAGAGCTTATCTCTGTCAGAGATTATTTCTTCTAGTAGGCTATGTAGAGTAACTACTTCTTGTAGGAATACATAGGCTAGATGTTCTGTTATATTTGCTTCTATATATAGTACAAGTATTATATACTTTGTGAGTTATTTAATAATAACTAGAATTGAATTATATATAACTTCTGTTATTAGGTCCTTAGATTTTAGTAGCTTGACTATAAAATCCTATAATATAGATCTCTAAGGTATTTGTAGTATTAGAGTAGTATCTATCTGTCTATATAGTATATAGCAGGAAGCCTTGTTTCTAGTATAGGTATTATACTCTGCTATTACTTCCTTGACTACTACTAATAGATAATTAATATAGTAGTGTTACTTAATCTACTAGAGAGTTTAGTAAACTCTCTAGTAACTATATGCTAGAGTAGTATAGTATTCCTTGACAAACTCCTTTGTATAGAATTTAGAGACATGTAGTTTTCTATTTATATACTGTTCTTTGTTATTCTAATTATTTATTACTCTATAAATGTTAATAAAGTCTCTCTCTTTATTAGGCAAGTCCTTTAGTATAGGTTCTTATTTAGCTAGAGCTAGTTACTCTATCTCCTAGGCTCTCTAGACCTTCTTAGTCTATAGACCTTTCTCTGTTGCTACTATTTTATATATAGCTAGAGCTAGATCTCTATTTTCTAGAGTCTTCAAGATTATAATCTTTTTGTACTTCTTATCTTCCTTATAGCCTAGCTTTTGACTAAGAGTGTTAGCTTAAGAGTTTACTGTACTACTAACGTGTTAGATTACAATATTATAGTCTTCTAAGATTCTCGCCTATCTCGCAAGTCTCTTATTCAAGAGCTCTTGTATAGTAGTAAACGTTCTAAGGTTCTTGTAATCTAATAGTATAGTAACCTAATAATTTATGTTCTAGAGATATATTCTCTAGTATTTAAGTACTAGAACTATAGTAAGAAGTTCCTTATTATATATTCTATAGTTCTACTATACTAGATTTATTTTCTTAGAAAAGTATACTACTAGTATAAGTTTACCTTCTTTTTCTAGTTAAAGATATATAGTATCTACTACTGTGTCTAAAGCATTAGTCTTAATAGTACTTAGCTTGCTAGCATTGTAGCTTTAAAGAATAGGTTCTTCTGTGAATTGTTTCTTAATTTCCTGAACAGCTCTTTTAGCTTCTTCTGTTTATTAGAAATTAATACCTTTTTGAGTTAAGCTAGTTAGAGGACTAGCTAACTTATTACAGTCTCTAATAAATTGTTAGCAGAAGTTAGTAAATCCTAGAAATAACTAGACATCTTTGACGTTCTGTGGTATTAGCTAACTCTTAACGTCCTTGGTTTTCTCTAGATTAACTTCTACCTGTCCTAGAGTAATTAAGTACTCTAGGAACGTTGTATAAGTTACTCTAAACTTGTATTTCAATAGCTTAAGACAGGAGTCCACCGCTATAAGTCTCTTTAAGACTTCTTTAATATATTTCTTATAATCTTCTTCTTGTTCTAAGAATACTAGAATATTATCTAGGTAATATATTATAGTTACTTCTAGAAGATCTTCTAGTATACTATTATTCTGTCTTTGACATATAGTAGGTGTGTTTATTAAACTAAACAGTATTACTATATACTCATAAAGACCTAATAGTAAGACAAATGTAGTCTTTTATTTGTTACCTTTCTTAATCTAAATTAAGTTAAAGGTACTTCTCTGATCTAGTTTTATATATTAAACTACCTGACCTATTCTGTCCTATAGATATTAGCTAGTCAGTAATAAGTAAGTGTTCTTAACTGTTATGTTATTAACTTCTTAGTAGTTAATATAAACTCTTCTATTTAGATTATTCTTTTTGTATACTATAAGTATATTTAAACAGATAGAAGACTCTAACTTTCAGATGTATTCTTTCTTGATTTCTTCCTTAATATACTTGTTTATTACTTATAAGTCACTCTACATATATAGTTAAAGCCTTTACTTTCTAAGGTTATAACTCTCTTTTAGTTTTATTTCATTGTTCTATAGTTAATGTTTTAGCAAGGTATATATGTCTTCTAGATTATTAAACAATTTTGAAAATTCTCTATACTATATAGGTATCTTGTTATTAGCTGTTCTACTGACCTGTAGAGAACTCTAGGCAGAATGTCTAGGTAACTTAGAAGAGGTAGTACTAACTTTATTCTAGCCTTGTAGTTAAAGCTACTTATAGTTATATTATCTAGAGGAAATCTCTTTTTCCTTCTAGTTAATGTTAGAGTTATGTTCTCTGATCTAAAGCATTCTAAGTATTACATTCTTTCTACTAATATCTATAATATTAAATTATATATCTAAATAGTGTTCTTTAATCTATGTTTCTATAGATATAGTACATTAGTTAACAACACCTTCTTAGTATTCTTCCTCTGTTTTATTAACTACTATAAGTTTATATAATATTATTCCTTTGACTAGAATATTTAGCTTTTGTATAGCTAAGAGAGAAATAAAGTTACTTATAGCTCTAGAATTAATTATAATTTAGAGTTTCTTTCTTCTAATTGTTGTAGTTACAAATAACTAACTCTCTTCTAAAGTTACACAAGCTTCTTGTTACTTAATAGAAAAGAATTCAAACAAGAGCCTGTCTAGCTCTTCTAGTGTTCTGAAAATTACTTTCTCCTTATCTAAATAGACTACTTTATATACTTCTTCTATCTAATAATACTTGTCTAACTTAGATTTAGGTAGTATAGCTAAATACCTTAGCTTAAATTCAATAATTCTAAGAGGTTGTTCTAGCTTCTATATACTAGTTTTATTAACTAGCTAGATTACTATCTATTGTTCTCCTTCCTTAGGTTGTTAAGACCTAGAACCTTTAGAATCTTAGTAGTAAATATTACTCTTAGAACACTATCTATATATAAGTTCTAATGTTTCTTTTTCTAAACAGAGATTTCAAAAGGTAATTTAACAGTTCTTTGTAAATACTACTTTATATTTGTTTAAGAGTACTAGCTTGTCTCCTTGTAATATATATAGACTCTAGAAGTTAGGCTTGATTTCATTAATTTATGCCTAATAGTTCTTATCTATGTAGGTACTAATAAATGTCTATATTTCTCCTACTTCTAGGTTCTCGCTTACTACTTCCTAGTTGCCTGCCTCTAAAGAGCTAGATGATTCTAATAAGTACTCTATAGAAATAATTGTTTTAGCTAGATTAAAACACATTCTTTCTATAAAAGTTATTTGTAGAATTATACTAATACTTATTAAACTAATCAGGCCTTCCTCTAACTATTAGGTAATATATTTTATATTAAACCTTAGGTATGTGCCTAAGTATAATTATATAGTTTAAAAGGTTTGTTTAGGGTTCTGTAGATTCTTCTACCTATACTCTTGTTTCTTCCTATATATTAATATCTAGGTATCTCTAATATCTACGCTAGTAGATTCTCGGACTAGTACTATAAGTTAAAGTAGAAGGATTTCTATAGAGTCTAATTATATACTATAGTACTCCTTAAGAATCAGGTCTTCTGATTTGTCTATTGATTTAGTTTCTTTGATTTATATACTAATGTATTTAGCTAGCTCTTTCTTAGTAAGCAGCCTACTTTTAAGCACAGCTACTTTCTTGTAGCTAGTAGCGTTGACTTACTTTCTCTAATTAGGTTGCTTCTTCGAGCTATATTCACTTGCTCTGTAACTAGTTTTACTATATAAGTAATATAAATTCTGCTTGCGTTAGTAGTTCCTCTCTTCTTAGGAAAGTTTACTCTACTTGCCTACTCTCTTCTTAGGCTAGGTTCTATTTATAGTATCTAGTTCCATGAGATCTCTATAGTTCTTTCCTCTATAATTTACTTAATATCTATAACTTCCTTTTCTTTTAAGCCTTTGTTTATAGTTCTAGTTGTTGATTTTAATTAAGTTATTAATTAATTCATTAAGTAAGGTTAGTAGGTTGTCTCTTGCTAATTTATTCTTAACTTTATTCTTTAATTCTCTATAGAATTATTCCTAGAGTACCTTATTGTTCTAGTTTAGTTGTGCTATATACTACTAGAAGTGTAAAGTATACTTAGCTATAGAGTTCTTCTGTTAGAGATTATATAATATCTAGACAGATTTCTTTTTTAAATTAACATCTATAAATACTTAGTTAAGCCTCTCTTTGAATCTCTTAATGTCCTAGAATACTTTCTTTGTGACTTTAGATATAATTGTTAACATCTTGCCTTTAGATGTCTTGTTCTTCTAGAAGTCTTCAAGGTATAGTTCTATCTAGTTATAGGCTGCCTCTTTAAGACAGGTAGTAAGCTATATAACTTAGTTAGTTTCGCTTGTGAATTACACTATATAAAAGTTTAAGTAGAGAGATGCTTTTATAAGAAACTCTATGAGTTTCTCTAGTAAACTATTAAATAGTTTTAGAATTAGTAGTTTTACTTCTTCTTAGAAAGTAGTAACAGTTAGTACTATTACAACAGCTAGAGTAATAGCTGCTTTTAGTATAACTTTCAGAGTAGAAGATATAGCTAACATTGTAGTAGTTTACTTCTAAGCAGATACTTAAAGTATAATAAATGCAAACTCACAGGTAGGTCTAATAAAAGTAACTAAGTCTTTGTCGGTTTAGTTATAGTAGAAAGTAAGGTTCACTAGAGTGTTTACTCAAAGATAAACCTGTTACTTAAACTTAAGATATTAAAACAAGATATATTAAATACTAAAGTAAGTTAAGTATAAAGCTTCTATCTAATAGCAGATGTACTAGTTATATATAGAACCTTTATTCTCGTAGATCTAGAGATTCTCTAGATTCTCTGTCTAGATCTTAGGATCTCTAAGATCCTAGAATCTATTACATAACTATATATAAATGAGATCTATAGGTTAAGTAGCTATTCTAATCAATCTCCTTGTGTTACTAAGGTTTGTTAAGTATTTGTTCTATTAGGACGCCGCCTAGACTTTACTTATCACGTGCTAGTATTTGATTTGTAATAACATTCTATATATCTATTCTTAGCTTAAACTACTTGTTATCTTTATATATTAGTTATCGTAGTTTTAGTAGTTGTTTTAGCTGCTTAATATAAGGTTCTTTGTTATAATGAAAGGTTAATTCCAGGGCTATATTCTACTAGTTATACTACCTAGTAATATATAATACTACACTAGTCTTCTTGCCTTGTATTTGTATATTCTCTGGCTGTAAACGTGTTCCTTCTTTCTAGAGAATAAATCTAGCTTGTTAAGTACTTAGGTTAAGTATACTTTGTCTAAAAAAACCTAGAATTAGTAGATGTCTTCGATAGTCTTTTCTTTGTACTTTTGTCTATGTTAACAGCAAGCATTAATGTTTTATTACAAAAATAAGGTCTTAGAATACACTATCTTATAACACTGACTAGCTTTAGTATCTTATAGAAGACAGTAAGTTAATTAGCAGCGCGAAACATTAATATTATAGAATTTAATTTAAGCATCTAATGTCTAATCTTAGACTAGGTTTTACAACAGTAATATAAGTATCTTTACAGTATCTTTTAAGACTCTAGATAGTCTTTCTAGATTAGTAGCAAGAGTATGTGTTTAATAGATACTAGGAGATTCTAATTTACATTATTACTTAAGCTATTTATAACCTGTTATATCTGTGATATAAAATAGCTTGTAAATCAATACTATAGTCTTGCTTAGTATTATAGTATTATAATCTCAAAAAAATTTAATCTGTTTTTTAGTAGAACAATCTACTGTTAGTATAGAACGATCTAGTGTAGTTTAGCGCGCCTGCAATAGTGTAGTAGATACTATAGTAGTAATTAAAGTTATAATATTATAATATTATAACTTCGCAGGTTTTAGTATTATACTTATATAAGCCTAGAACGTAATTCTAGCACCCTCTAGTAAAGTAGTAAACTAGATTACAAATAACTTAGGCTATTTACAATTAAATATATTAAAGAACCTTTGAACTATAAACTTATACTACTAAAAACTATAAATATCTATCTAGTATTCTATATATTCTTACTTAAACTAGTACTACTAGAAGTACTACTAGCTTTACTCACAGAAATCTAACTTGTTAATTCTAATATAGAATATAAAGTCAAGAAGATTTTTAACTATAAGATTATTAGAGAACAGGTCAAGTACCTGATTAAGTAGTTAGATTACTTATATTCGAAAAATACTTAAGAACTAAAGAGAAACCTTAACTAGTACTTAGTAGAACTTTAGGAGTTCTATTATTAAAACCTAGGCTTGCTTATATCTTGTAGTTAGGCAAGAAAGTAGCAAAGAAAGTAGAGTTTAAAGCGTTAGAGAAATAGTCTAAATAATATATATTAGACACAGTTATTAATTAACAGAGAACAGCTAGATGTCTAGCCTTCTCTCTTCTGTTCTTCGCCTTCTGTTCTTTCTTTTCTTTTCTTTTTAATTCTTTAGTAGTATTAAGCTTGTCAAGAGTTTTTAACCTATAATATAATATATCTATTCTATAGTTGTATAATTCCTGCTAACACTGTTTAAGCTTATAAACACAAGCTAAACTAGCTATAGCTGCCTTAAAGGCTATATCTCTTTTAAACTTTAAATAATTCTTCTCTAGACGAAGATTCTAGAGATTATCTACTAACACCTTAAGAACATTACATTTTATACTATAACAAACACATTCTCTATATCTTTAAGACTTATTGTTTAAAACTAGACATTTTCAATAATATCGCTTATAGTTAGAACAGAGTATAATAGCAGAACTATAGAACTATATAGTTTTATAAAGAAGAATATATTATTTATATTTCTAAGTCTTAGTTAATATATTAAAAGAAGAAGAAGGTTACTAGCCTTCTAATAATATTTCTTAAGTTATACTTAGGTATAGAGACACGCTAGGCTAAGAAGAGAATAGTGTTACAAATCACGTGTTAGTATATCTAGGCAGCGCTCTAATAGAACAAGATACTATTAAGTAGTTATAAGGTTATAAGAATTAGTTAAAGAAGTTAACTAATCTAGAGATTTCTTTGTGTTAAATGTTACGTAACTATTAGAGCTTACAGGAGCTTCGCTTAGAGCTTAAGATCTTAGGATCTAGGGGAATAAAGGTTCTATATATAACTAGTACATCTACTATTAGCTAGAAGCTTTGTACTTAACTTAGTTATTAATTTATTTATCTTGTTTAACTTCTTTAATATAAGTAACAAGTTTACTTCTAAGTAAACACTTAGCGCATCTAAACCTCTTTCTATATATTAACTATTAAGACTTAGTTACCTTTGTTTAGTCTATTAAGTAGTTTCGTTATATATTAATCGCCTTATATTGCAATATACTAGCAAGGCTTGCTAGCTAAATCAAGAGACTTTTTACATTAAGTATAAGAAGCTATTTCGTTGCTATATTATTTAATATAGTTACTAAGTACTAAATGTTTAGTATACTTTCTGCTATTAAGAGGTAGTATATGTCACGAATTATATACTAGTATATAACAAGTAAAGTCTAGGCAACAACCTAACAGAACAAGTACACTACTCTAGAATAGAAAACACCTAGGACCTAGATAGCAGAAAGAGATTAGTTAGCTAATCCTGAGGATTTCATTAAGTAGTCACGTGATAGAGTCCCTCGCCTATCCTGGAGCCTCTGTAAGAGACTCTAAGTAGAGTTAGAGTTCTCTTAAACAAGACTCTATAAGATTAGAGTCCTCTTAGTTAGAGCTCTATAGAGGAATAAGGACTTCTTGCAGGAATAAAGGTTCTATATATATAACTAGCACGTCTGCTATTAGATAGAAGCTTTATACTTAACTTTACTTTAGTATTTAATATATCTTGTTTTAATATCTTAAGTTTAAGTAATAAGTTTACCTTTAAGTAAACACTCTAGTAACTCTTATTTCCTACTATAACTAAACCAACGAAGACCTAGTTACACTTGTTAGACCTGTGAGTTTGTAATTTATTATACTTTAAGCATCTACTTAGAAGTAAACTACTATAATGTTAGCTACATCTTCTACTCTAAAGATAGCGCTAAAAGTAGCTGTTACTCTAGCTGTTGTAATAGTACTAACTGTTACTACTCTCTGAGAGAAAGTGAAACTACTAATCCTGAAACTATTTAATAGTTTACTAGAGAAGCTTATAGAGTTTCTTATAAAAGCTTCTTTCTACTTGAACTTTTATATAGTGTAATTCACAAGCGAAACTAACTAAGTTATATAGCTTACTACCTGTCTTAAAGAGGCAGCCTACAACTAGATAGAACTATACCTTAAAGACTTCTAGAAGAACAAAATACCTAAAGGAAATATGTTAACAATTATATCTAAAGTCACAAAGAAACTATTCTAGGACGTGAAGAGATTCAAGGAAGAGCTTAATCAAGTATTTATAGATGTTAATTTAAAAAAGAAATCTATATAAGCATTATATAATCTCTAACAGAAGAACTCTATAGCTAAGTATACTTTACACTTCTAGTAGTATACAGTGTAACTAAACTAGAACAACAAAGCTCTCTGAGAACAATTCTATAGAGAATTAAAGAACAATGTTAAGAACAAATTAGTAAGAGACAACCTACTAACGTTACTTAATGAATTAATTAATAACTTAATCAAGATTAATAACTAGAACTATAAACAAAGGCTTAAAAGAAAAGAAAGTTATAGACATTAAGTAAATTATAGAAGAAAGAACTATAGAGATTCTATGAAACTAGACACTATAAACAGGACCTGGCTAAAGAAAAAGGCAGGCAAGTAAGGTAAACTTTCTTAAAAAAAAAGAAACTGTTGACATAAGTAGAATTTATATTACTTATATAGCAAAACTAGTCACAGAGCAAGCGAATATAGCTTAAAGAAGTAACCTAATCGAGGAAAGTAAGTTAATACTACTAGCTACAAGGAAGTAGAGCACTTAAGAGCAGGCTACTTATAGAAGAGAAGCTAGCCAAATACATTAGTATATAAATCAAAGAAACTAAATCAATAGACAAATTAGATAATCTAATCCTAGAGAAATACTATAGTATATAATTAGACTCTATAGAAATCCTTCTACTTTAATAACTTGCGACACTAGTCTAAGAATCTACTAGCGTAGATATTAGAGACACCTAGATATTAATGTACAGAGAGAAACAAGAGTAGAGATAGAAGAATCTATAGAACTCTAAACAAACCTTTTAAACTATATAGTTATACTTAGGCACATGTCTAAGGTTTAATACAAAACATATTACCTAATAGTTAGGAGAAGACCTAATTAGTTTAATAAGTATTAGTATAATTCCACAAATAACTTTTGTAGAAAGAATGTACTTTAACCTAGCTAAAACAATTATTCCTATAGAGTACTTGTTAGAATTATCTAGCTTATCTAAGACAGGTGACTAGGAAGTAGTAAGCGAGGACCTGGAAGTAGAAGAAATATAGACATTTATTAGTACCTACATAAATAGAAACTGTTAAGTATAAATCAATGAAATTAAGCCTAACTTCTAGAGCCTATATATATTACAAGAAGACAAGTTAGTACTCTTAGACAAATATAAAGTAGTATTTGCCAAGAACTGTTAAATTACCTTTCAAAATATTCATTTAGAAAAAGAAACATTAGAACTTATATATAGATAGTACCTTAAGAGCAACATTTACTATTAAGATTCTAAAGGCTCTAGGTCTTAATAACCTAAGAAAGGAGAACAATAGATAGTAATCTAGCTAGTTAACAGAACTAGTACATAGAAGCTAGAACAACCTCTTAGAATCACTGGATTCAAGCTAAGGTTCTTAGTAACACTACCTGAACCTGACTTAGACAAGTACTGTTAGATAGGAGAAGTATATAAAGTAGTTTATTTAGACAAGAAGAAGGTAGTTTTTAGAACACTAGAAGAGCTAGACAGGCTCTTGTTTAAAATCTTTTCTATTAAGTAGTAGAAAGCTTGTGTAACTTTAGGAGAAAGTTAGTTATATGTAACTATAATAATTAGAGAAAAGAAACTCTAAATTATAATTGATTCTAGAGCTATAAGTAACTTTATTTCCCCCTTAGCTATATAAAAGCTAAATGTTCTAGTCAAAGGAATAACACTATATAAACTTATAGTAGTTAATAAGACAGAGGTAGAATACTAAGGAGGTATTGTTAATTAGTAAACTATACCTACGAAAACATAGATTAAAGAATACTGTTTAGATATATAATTTAATATTATAGATATTAGTAAGAAAGATATAATACTTAGAATACCTTAGATTAGAGAATATAACTCTGATATTAACTAGAAGGAAAAAGAGATTTTCTTTAGCTAATGTAACTATAAGCAGCTATAACTACAAGGCTAGAATAAGGTTAGTGCTACCTCTTCTAAGTTGCCTAGATACCTAGCCTAGGGTTCTCTACAGGTCAGCTAGACAGCTAATAACAAAATACCTATATAGTATAGAGAATTTTTGAAATTGTTTAATAACCTAGAAGATATATATACCTTGCTAAAACATTAACTATAGAACAACGAAATAAAACTAAAAGAGAGTTATAACCTTAGGAAGCAAAGGCTTTAACTACACACATAGAGCGACTTATAAGTAATAGATAAGTATGTCAAAGAAGGAATCAAGAAAGAATACATCTGAAAATTAGAATCTTCTATCTATTTAAATATACTTATAGTATACAAAAAAGACAATCTAAATAGAAGAGTTTGTGTTAACTACTGAGAATTTAATAATACAATAGTTAAGAACACTTACTTATTGCTAACTAGCTAATACTTGTAGAACAGAATAGGTTAGGTAGTTTAATATATAAAACTAGATTAGAGAGGTGCCTTTAACTTAATTTAGATTAAGGAAGGTAATAAATAGAAGACTACATTTGTCTTACTATTAGGTCTTTATAAGTACACAGTAATACTATTTGGTTTAATAAACACACCTACTATATATCAAAGACAGAACAATAGTATACTAGAAGATCTTCTAGGAATAACTGTAATATATTATCTAGATAATATTCTAGTATTTTCAGAATAAAAAGAGAATTATAAGAGGTATGTTAAGGAAGTCTTGAGGAGACTTCTAGCAGTAGACTCTTGCCTTAAGTTATTGAAATACAAGTTTAAGGTAACTTATACAACGTTCCTAGAGTATTTAATTACTCTAGAACAGGTAGAAGTTAATTCTAAAAAAACTAAGAACATTAATAGTTAGCTAATACTACAGAATGTCAAGGACGTCTAGTTATTTCTAGGATTTACTAACTTCTGCTGAAAGTTTATTAGAGACTACACTAAGCTAGCTAGTCCTCTAACTAGCCTAACTTGAAAAGGCATTAATTTCTAATAGACAAAGGAAGCTAAAGAAGCTTTCTAGGAAATCAAGAAATAATTTACAGAAGAATCTATTCTTTAAAGCTATAACGCTAGCAAGCTAAGCACTGTTGAGACCGACGCTTTAGATATAGTAGTAGGTACTATATATCTTTAACTAGGAAAAGAAGGTAAACTTATACTAGTAGTATACTTTTCCAAGAAAATAGATCTAGTATAGCAAAACTATAGAATATATAATAAGGAACTTCTCGCTATAGTTCTAGTACTTAAATACTAGAGAATATATCTCTAGAATATAAATCATTAGGTTACTATACTGTTAGATTACAAGAACCTTAGAACATTTACTACTATACAAGAGCTCTTGAATAAAAGACTTACAAGGTAGGCAGGAATTTTAGAAGGTTACAATATTATAATCTAATATATTAGTAGAACAGTAAACCCTTAAGCTAACGCTCTTAGTTGAAAACTAGGCTACGAAAGAGATAAGAAGTACAAAAAGATTATAATCTTAAAGACTCTAGAAAATAGAGATCTAGCTCTAGCTGTACATAAAATAGTAGTAACAGAGAAAGGTTCGTAGACTAAGAAGGTCTAGAGAGCCTAGAAGATAGAGTAACCTACTCTAGCTAGATAAGAACCTATGCTAAAGAACTTGCCTAATAGTAGAGAAGACTTTATTGATATTTATAGAGTAACAAATAGTTAAAACAATAAAGAATAGTATATAAACAGAAAGCTATATATCTCTAAATTCTATATAAAGGAGTTTGTTAAGGAATATTATACTGCTCTAGTATATAGTTATTAGAGAGTTTGCTAAACCCTCTAGTAGATTAAGTAACACTACTATGTTAATTACTTATTAGTAGTAGTTAAGGAAGTAATAGTAGAGTATAATACCTATACTAGAAACAAGGCTTCCTGCTATATACCTTATAAACAGATAGATACTACTCTAATACTATAAATACCTTAGAGATCTATATTATAGGATTTTATAGTCAAGCTACTAAAATCTAAGGACCTAATAACAGGAGTTATATATAACTCAATTCTAGTTATTATTAAACAACTTACAAAGTATATAATACTTATGCTATATATAGAAGTAAGTATAGTAGAACACCTAGCCTATGTGTTCCTACAGAAAGTAGTTGCTCTATATAGTCTACTAGAAGAAATAATCTCTAACAGAGATAAACTCTTTACCTTAAAATTCTAGACAGCTCTTATAGAACAGCTAAGTACAAAAAGAAAGCTATTAACAGCTTTCTACTCCTAGATAAATAGAGAAACTAAACAAATAAATCAAGTTATTAAAGTATACTTAAGATGTTATATAAACTACAAACAGGATAATTAGGTTAAACTACTACTCTTAGTATAGTTTACCTATAATAGTTTAACAACAGAAACTATACTTATTATACTATTCTATACTAACTATAGGTATAAATTAGTTACTTATTAGAACCTATTACTAAGTATTATTAATAATAACAAAGTAGGACTACAAGATTACAAACTCAGGGAATTATACAAGAAGCTTATAGAGTAACTTTAGTTTGTAGTAAAACATAATATATACTACTATAATAAATAACATAGTTAGGAGCTAACGTTAAAAGAGAAGGATAAAGTCTATTTAGTTAGAAAAAACATTAATACTAAAAGACTAAGTAGTAAACTAGACTACAAGAAGCTTAGACTATTTAAAATCAAACACGTCAAAGAACCTTTAAATTATAAACTTATACTACTAAAAACTATAAATATCTATCTAGTATTCTATATATCCTTGCTTGAACTAGTACTACTAGAGGCACTACTAGCTCTACTTACAGAAATTTAACCTCTTAACTCTAATACAGAATATAAAGTCAAGAGAATTCTTAACTATAAGGTTGTTAGAGAACAGGTTAAGTATCTAGTTAAATAGTTAGACTACCTATACTTAGAAAACACTTGGGAACTAAAGAAAGATCTTAACTAGTGTTTAGAAAAACTCTAGGAGTTCTACTACTAAAACCTAGAGCTACCTAGGCAGCTTAGTTAAAATTAGAACCTAATTCAAAAGGCTCTTTAGTTCTGATTTCAGCTAGAACTATCTCAGCAAAAGAAGACACCTCAAAAGCAGGGAACCAAGGAGTAGATAACTTAGAAGGAGGACTTAGTAGTTAAGCCGCTATAGGCTTTCTTATAGGCTTAAAGAAAAACTAACATATAGGTTTACATAGACCAGGAGAAGTAACTTTGCGATATTCAGAGGAATTACAGGGTTTTTTGGCCCTTATACATTTAGAACACTAAGTAGATTTAGAAAGGTTAAGAAAGCAGGAACAAGACTACTAGGTGTAGAAAGAACATGTTTCTATAGAACGATTTATATACTTGATTCAGATAGCAAGAAGAATATATTGTTTTCTTTTAGTATGTGAAATCAACATGTTGGAAAGTAAGAAAAAGAGAAGACGTTTGTTTTCTAATAACATTTCTTAGGTTATACTTAAAGCGTAAGGACACGCTAAGCTAAGAAGGAGATAGTATCACGAATTATATACTAGCATTTAACAAGTAAAGTCTAGGCAACAACCTAACAGAACAAGTACACTACCCTAGGATAGGAAACACCTAGGACCTAGATAGTAGAAAGAAATTAGTTAGCTAATCTTAAGAATTTTATTAAGTAGTTATATAATAGAGTCTCTTGCTTATCCTAGAGCCTCTATAAGAGACTCTAAGTAGAGTTAGAGTTCTCTTAAACAAGACTCTATAGAATTAGAGTCCTCTTAGTTAGAGCTCTATAGAGGAATAGAGACTTCTTGTAGAAATAAAGGTTCTATATATATAACTAGCACGTCTGCTATTAGATAGAAGCTTTATACTTAACTTTGCTTTAGTATTTAATACATCTTGTTTTAACATCTTAAGTTCAAGTAACAAGTTTACCTTTAAGTAAACACTCTAGCGACTCTTACTTCCTACTACAACTAAACTAACAAAGACCTAGTTACACTTATTAGACTCGTGAGTTTGTAATTCGTTATAGTATAATAAAAACAAAAAGAGGCCGCTAGGCTTCTAACGATATTTCTTAGGTCGTACTTAATTGTAGGGACACGCTAGGCTAAGAAGGGGATAGTGTCACGAATCACGTGCCAGCACGTGACTAGTACGTCCAGGCGGCGCCCTAACAGGACAAGATACTATTGAGTAGTTATAGACAATAGAGATTGGTTAGGGTAGCTAACCGATCCAGGGATTTCCTTTGGTTAAGGTCACGTGATATGAGTGTCGCTTGGAGCGACAAGCGACCCAGGAGAATGAAGGTTCTATATATGACTGGCACGTCTGCCATTAGGTAGGAGCTTCATGCTCAACTTAGTTTATCAATCTAATCATCTTGCTTGACTTCTTTGATACAAGTAACGAGTTCACTTCTGAGTGAACAACCCGGCGCTCTTTACCCTCTTCTGCATACCAACCAACGAGACTTAGTCACTTTTGTTAGACCTGTGAGGTAGTATCGTTACAAGAGAGTCGATATAATAGTCTCTTTTCTATTAATTTCGACAGTTTCAATATTTCAAGGGATTCCTGAAAGACAGCAGGCTACCCACTCTTGCGAGGGCTCTATTCTGGCTGCATGGAATAGAATTTGGGTGAAGGCCTTCTTAGGCGATAAAAGAGTTTCAAGGGCTGCTTTACTTTTAGGTATAATAGCAAAACCAGAGTTAACTGAAAGCACGTCTTGTACTAGCTCTTTGTAGTCTAGTTTTGAGTCACAAAGGGCAAGGTAGATAGCTAGAGCAGTGTGTCTCCTTTGAGGAGAGTCTAGAGGTAGTCTGATATAAACTCTCAGGTCAGATTTAGCCGGGGGCCCCTGTTCTTCTGTAGCTCTGAAGTGACAGGAGGGGGAAGTAGTGTTGTTGTTGCTGTATTTTCAGGCGCTAGGGCACTCTTAGCAGTCTGTGTGTATGAAATTTTTCCGACCGGAGCCAGAGAGGGGGAGATAGTCGTGGGGGACGTAGGGCTGCTACTACATGTAGTAGAAGGAGCTCCTAGAGTTGCGGGCAGTGGGGGCAGATCCCCTGAGGTGTATGTCTGGTGGAAGGCTAGGCTAAGGTCAGCAACCTAGGTACAGAAGGCCGTAAGGTAGAGCAAGAGGTCCAGGGGCGCTCTATCAAGCGCAGTGCTTAGGTGGTGATCAACAGCCTCAGCAGTGCCTCCGAAGAAGATTTGGCCTATAGCATCACGTTCTACGGCTTTACTTTCCTCTCCACTCTCGTTTTTTCTGCCTTCTTGTTACCTAGGTACTCTGTTGGAGGAAGATGGAAAGTTTATTTGTAGATGCTGCTGAGATTTGGAGCGAGGGTCGGAGCTATTAAAAATGGAGGAGGGTCATAGTGAGTTGAAAAACTAAATACAAATATAACAACAAATATTCATAATGATGCTCATAATAAAGGGTTCATTCATACATCGTCTGATTCAATATAAAGAGTGACAAAGCTATTTCTTATAAGTTGTTAACTTGTTTGAGATGGATACCTCTATGCTGCCACAACTTTACTTGCCGTCCAAAACAAAACAAAAATACACGAGGAATGAATTTAAATGAGTGTTTAAAACCAAACAAAAATAAACCAACTAATATATAAATCACACTACAGAAAATCTGGTTTCTTACTTTAGCAGATTCTGGCTGACATGCTCTTGTAGCTCATCCAACAGCATTTGTCCAGAATGGCGTTTGGGCTCGCGAGGGGGTGCCAATAGCCGTACCAGATTACTAGCAGAATATCCCTATGAAGGGAATATCACAAGGTCCAATTGGAAAGCCGCCATCGCCGCCATCAGCAGGAATTGTTTGAACGGGTGGTGGACTTCCGTCACCGTCACACAGACAGCTTCCCCCAGCTGGAGTGCAGCCAGCTGGACAAGAAACTTGGGTTGGCGGCGTTGGCGTTGGTAGCGGTGATGTTATAATAACTGGACCAGGTCCGAAGCACCTGCACTTTCCACTGATATCAGAAATACATCCTGATGGACATGGCTCTGCTGAAGATGTGGGAATGGCGCTGCTTGAGACGGGATCTGCTCCAGGATCCGCACCTGGGATGAGAGGGTTGTTGGGGTATGCTGAGTTTGAAATATTGTACAACTGTGTTCCCTGGACATATACGCCACCGTAGAAGTTGTTATTTTTTATGCAAGTGTCGATGATTGAATTCAATCCAGTTTGACAGAAAGTAAGCTGTTCGGATGTTGATCCTCGTTGCACGTTGACAAGTATCAAGCCGTGGTTGAAAGTTTGTGATGTTGGAGTACCAGACCCATCGAATTTGGCCGCGCAGATGGACTGTAGGCCGCCATTTGATGTGAGAGCGGCGGCAATATTGTCACCGGATGGTGACCCTGATGGCCTGCCTTGATTGCAGGTCAATTGGCCAGTACTAGTTGGCGAGCCAGAAGTTTGCGTCGAGGATGGAGTGGACGAGCGCTGAGAGGAGGACCGTGTGGAAGTCGTGAATCCCGACGAGGTCACTGAAGCACTACCACTCACACCCGTTGGGGCCATGCTCGAGAAGCTGATAGTTGGGAAACTTCCTATGTCAATATCATCGAAGCCTTCGTCACCAACATCCACATCTTCATCTCCGTCCTGATCGAAGGCAAGAGTACACGCCGATGGCCCTGCTTGGGACGAGGATGAAGAGCTTGAGCTTGAACTAGAGCTCGTTGTTGAAGCCGATGTTGTAGATGGACCCGTCGTAGTTGAGTCTTTGGGAGTACTGTGTGGCTGGGTAGAAGCGTTTGTGGGTTCACTGTCCGGACTCTTCGTAGGCTTACCATCAGGCCCAATGAATACGGGTGGAAATCCAAGCTAGTGACAGAGTTAGCATCACTTCATGAAAATTTTCCAAAGAACACAGAGCTAAAATAGGGTTAGACATACAGGAGGGGGGATGATGCCGGGAGGGCCGGGTATAAGTGGGATGACAATGATACCCAGTGGCCCAAACCATATAGGCAAAATGATGAAATCGTCATTACTGTCTTTTGTTGTCGTGGCAGAGAAGGATCCCGAGACCCCACTGATAGTAGAAAGAGTTTCTAGGGAGGTTGGGCCAGTGTAGGTGGTGGTCTGGGGTGGAATGAAGATAGGAGGTTTCGTTCCGCTGGGTGGAATTGTAATGGGTGCTGTAAAGACTCCGCCTGTGACTTGTGGCAGCGCGGATGACGATGTCGAGGATGCTTTTGTGAAGGAGCTAGAGCTACTCCGGGAGTTGGACGATGTCTTTGCTGGTGAGTCTGTGTTGCTTGAAGATGATTTTGTGAATAAGCTAGGACTGCTTTGGGAGCTGGATAGTGTCTTTATTGGTGAGTCTGTGTTGCTTGAAGACGATTTTGTAGATGAGCTAGGACTGCTTTGGGAGCTGCCGCCTGAAGATTTTGTGGATGAACTGGACAATGAAGCATCCGTTGGTTGAGATGTTGGGCTTACTAGAGTTGTAGAGGGTCTCGTTGTCTTCGCGGAGCTAGTGATCGTTGAATTCCCGGAAGCGAGATACCGGCTCGTTGACGAGCTTAGGCTCGAACTGGTGCTTGAGATGGCAACTGGATCTGCTCTTCTTGCTAATGGACGGAGATCGCGTGTTTCTTCTCCGGTAATCACCATTGTTGTGGGCTCTACGGCCGGGGGGAGTGTGTAGACGGCATCTCGTTTGGTGACTATTTTTGTCGCGGCATTCAAGATAACCCATGCTTTACTACTTGCGACTGCAGATGTCGTAGTTGACATGAAGAATGGGAAAACCGTGCCAGTGCCCGGGTTTGCCTTGTTGATTCCCAAGAGTTTCTGTGTTTCGTCAGTATTTGCATAATTTGTCCCGAAAATCCATTGGTGATAGGTACTTACCCGCAGAATCACATGCGATGCTGCTTGCCAATCTTGCTCCTGATTGCCCGCACTATTCGCTGTAAGAGGCCATTTACCAACATTCGTTGGATTTCCATTTCTGTCTAATCCTGCAACACCGCTATTGATTTTCCAGTTTTGTAACTTTGTCAGAATACAATTAGTGGCTGTCACTTGTATTACGCGAGCATGGAAGTCATCACTTACGGCGCAGATTGTTTCTGCTGTATCACCGCCCTGTATCCATCTATTATTACCTACCCTTAGTGGATCGTTCAGAAATTGGTGGTAAAAAGATCACTTACGTTGCTGCTGGAAACTCTAAAGTAGTCACAATGAATTAGTATCGCTGGCTAGCTGTGTCAAGAACAGGATGAGAAGCGTACCATCACAACTATAGACAATGCCCTGTCCATAGAAACGACCAGGGATAGCATTTAGTGCAGCTCTTGGATTAAATTGAATAGGTACTTGACCTCGAGGGGTGGAAGGTGAGGGGTTGACACCTGCAAGGATAATGGCCTGGGATGCGGGATTGATAGGAGGTGCGGGACCCAGGGCAATGTTGGGGATAGAAACACCGGGTTGCTTTCCGCCAGATATCGCCGATGGGCAGTTATCGTGTTGAAAGCAACCACAAGATCTTTGTCGACGTTTTTCCTTGGCCGTGTCGAGTGGATCAAAATGAAATAATTGATTTGACGGGAGGTCACCAGCCATTGGGAACCGTGTTTTCGCCCAAGCTGCAACATTTTCGCATATCAAAGGCATCTGAAAGCAATTGTATATCAATGTTGGAGTTGACGCTGGGGCAGCCACAGTAGAAGTGGAACCAGCAATAGGGATATACACCGTGCTCACTGTCCCCCCAGCTGTAATAACTGTAGTAGTTGTATCAAATTGCGCAAAGGTGCCACTCCAAAAGACCGTGAAGCCGAACCAAGTTGAAGTATATAACCGCATTTTGGATAGAATGATTGTATATAGAAATAAGAAATATGTAATGAACGACTGGTAGGAGAAAAAAAGTATAGGAAAGATTGGGTAAAAAGAGAGGGATTGAGAAATGGATTGTATATATATTTTAGTCAAGCAATTCATTCAAGGGAGGGAATGAAACGACTGATACGATACATATCAAGCAATGGCTTTTCTAAAATACTGTAAATACCTTTCTTACATTGTCGTAGGATTTGAATTGCCGGACTTATCTCATATTCCAATAAGGCTGATACCTCACCGATATGAATTGGGGGTTCAGCAGCTTATAAGATGCTAGCAAAGGCATTGTCCGACACCCTTTCTGGGTTCCAGGAAATTCGAGACGGTAGAGTGAGGCAGGACTCAGTAGTAAGGTTATCACCAACCGTAAATAACCTTAACCGAGACTTCCATTGGTTCCACAAGCGCAGCCGCAGGATCGGGTCCTAGTAAGCGTGTGGTGGCCGACGGGAAACTGCAAGGTACAGTTTTTAGTTCTTACAGTATTTGAAATGTTAATTTATGTGCAGCTGAAATGTCGTGCTATACGAATGAGTGGGGACTAAAATAGGCTGCAGACAGAAGGCCGAACATGATTGGTGGATCCAGGCGGTAACCTTAACCTAAGTTGTCAGACACAGTAATCCTGGAGACCACCTCATTCAATTCTTCAGATGTCATCTAACTACACTTAGCCCAGCAGCGCTATTTTCTGTTTGAGTGGAGGTCAGTTTGGCTTGCTTCTTGAAACGCGTGGTCTGGTCCATTACAATTACCTCGCTCAGCGTGAAGCACCTTTACCTACACTACCCTTTCAAAGTCCGCGAGACACAGCCACTGACAATGGGAGACACATTTTGCTCATTATGTGGAGTGCCTTTCGGCGTTTCTTCCGACCTATACGACGACCGAATGTCAGAGGATGAGCTGTCTTGGACAGAGGGGTTCTGTGCTTGTAAGTTTACTTAGCCCGGACGAATTATTCATCTCAAGATTCTCACGGAAGACAGTGCGAAGGGTTAATGGCTTTCAAAATCCAACCGACCATATCAATCAGACTGAAAAGTCATCGATTTGGCGTTTGACCGCTAACGGCAAGGGAATACCTCCCGACGGAGTTTTCAAACCTCCTCCATTCTCGGAATATAAGAGCAACGGAAAATATACCACGGATGATGAGCCAGTCGTAGCTTTCAAAGTGCGTGAAGGACTTCCTAGTTACGATGTTGCGTATCCCATGCATCCCACCTGTCTCGAAATTCTAAAGCAACAGTATTCCCAGCACGCAAGAGGAACGTCAATCGATATCGACATTCTCGGTAGGATACTCAGTTCCCAGACTCTTGATGAAAATGAAAGGGGGTTAAAACCAGACTGGAGTGATGAAAGCTACCTTGGTGCAGAGCAATTCTGGCGGGATGGGTGGGATTGGATGGAAGAGCCTCTTCTTGAAAACGAATTTTCGAATATCGAAGACTACGATTATCTTGTCCAGGATCCCGGTAAAGTGAAGGGTTTCGATACGCTGCTTCAAAATCCCCTCACGTCTAAAGCGCCTCAATACGCCGATGCAGAAACGCTGGCCGTTCCTACACCTGTGACTGACTGTTTCCTAAGTTTGCCTCAAGAACTTCTGAGCATGATTCTCTGCTACCTTCCGGCTTCTAGTGTAAAATCAGCTCGCCTGGCATCAAGGACTATGGCGAATGTCCCACTCAGCGATACCTATTGGCACTCCAGGTTTGACTTTCCCTGCGAGCTTAGTCACTTTGATTGGGATCCTTCATGGATTTCGAATCAAACCGAGGTGGATCCTATCAACTGGCCCGCTTTCTGTTCGGAACTTCTTCATCCAGATGAGAGTAAGTTTGGATGGTGGAGGAACAGAAAGCGGATTGCTTCTCTGATGAAAGATCTGGCTTGCCGAATTCTTCAAGAACAAGGCCTGACGATAGACGCCAAAAAACACGCCAATAAAGAGGAAATTGCGTCTAATGTCCTTTGTCGTCAAGAGCTCTCTGTTGCCAGCGCATCTAAAAAGCACTCCACAGACATCATTTTTGGACTGGAATTTCCCTTGGAAGAGGTTCGAAAAATATCGATAGCGTTCAAGCAGGCGCAGGATACGGAACTCGCATGCGGCATATCATTCTATGGAACCTCTAGAGTAGTAACAGTCGGGCAGTATAACACCAAGAACACCCAGACTGCAATCCTTGAACATGGATGTACCTTCGCTGGTTTCATGTTCGCCATGAATCGTAGAGGCATCATTGGTGTCCAAGTTCTAGTCTCCACCGGACAAGACGTGAGTGCATTGGAAACGGTTTTGGGCCATCTTACAGATGAATGGAATCCCTTTGCTTTAGGAAAGCTCGCTGCTGTTGATAATTTGGAATTTTATGGCCTCAGAATAGCCACTTCCAAGGTTTGCTTCGGCTCTGTCCCCATTACCAGTGAGTGCTAATATCTCGATAAGGAAAATACCATCGTATCAGTAGGATTACTAGAGTTAATTAATACTCCCGAGGAACCGTTCAGTGAACAAGCTGGACTGCCACACTTTAATAACCTTTGGCAGCCATCAGTACCTCCTGGTCATCTCTTCATAACCGCACCCTCAGGGATCAAAGAGTGCCATGACTTCCAATATTCGCAGCAAATAATCTTTGCCGAAAGAGCAGATAATTTGAAGTCTCTGAGCCGGGTAACGATATTCTTTGATCTTTCTCCGCCAGGATTGACAGGGGTCCAATATCATTTTGACAATACAGCTTCTATGCCTCCTGAAGCTCCATTTCGAGGGAAGGGTGTCGATTTCTTTGTTGATGGGCCAGGAGGAGAGATGATATGTGGTGTCGATGTCTTTTGGGGAGACAAGGAGCAGTGCTTAGGGATCAGTGTAAGTGTATTTTCCCCCTGCAACAATATATGCTGATGAAGTATAAGTTTGTTACCAACAAAGGGCATCGGAGTTTATTCAATCAAACATTGATAATTGGTGAGATCAGAGTGGAGAGGCAGGTGCCTCCCGCTGGTATGCTGATGACTGGGATGTACATGAGAATCATGGTGAGCTCTCACTCCAGTCCAAATCCTTCCTGCCTCACTAACTTCCATACTGCATGATGACAGGAACCTTGCCCGTTGCAATGGTTTCGGTATACTCTGTGCCGGTGACGAGGTCACAATCCCAGCGGAGTCTCTGCCACCGCCAGAAGTATCTGGAGTTCCTGATGACCATTTCAACACGTGGATGGGAGATTCGCAGCCACCCACGGACTTGGTTTTTGGGGAGATTGTTGGGTGCCAACCAAATCATGGTTTCGCCAATTGGATTTCCTTTGATAAGCCAATCAAAAAACTGACAGCGTGCTTGGGTTCTCATGTCTCGAACCAGACCAGCAAGGACAGCATGACAGGTCTAAATTTTGAAATCGAGAACTCCCTACCTGTTGTGCTCGGTAGACATACAAGTCTTGGTTCCAACTTCATTTTGGCGGGGGATGACAAGATTTCCGAGGCTACCGTGACAGTGACCGTAAGCAAAATTCCCGAGATAATCGGGATCAGATTCAAAACGAGGGATGGAATCGACAGCGGGGAGACTCTCTTTGGAGAACAGATCCAGCGCCTTGGGAGTCACCAAAAGCGGTCAATCTCATTGAAGAGTACAGCTAGCTTGTTCTTGGTTGGATTGGCATGGTCATATGACTTGGGACCAATACGACCGGCCTGGCATGGTGTGCAGCCAATTTACAAGTTGAAAGATAATAACCCCAGAACACCACAGCTGCAGCAGGACCTTTACCCATCTATGGCGTGGATTAGGCCTCCACCAGGTCATTTTCAAGTGCGTCCTATCCCAGAGATGCAATCAAATACGGGGGCCTTTGAATCCAGCGTTTCTGAAGCCGATGTCGTAGACCGAACAGGTGATGTTTCCTCGATAACGGTTTTCTTCAATACCTTTCTTCAAGGCGTCGAGTTCAACTATCATGGGGGCCGAAAAGAAACAGTGGGAAACCTCATTGGACAGTTTCAGAAGATCAATCTTGAGATTGGTGAGGAAATCCGCTCGATAGAGATTCATGAGCGTGTGCGATCCATGTTTGCCAACGCGGCAAATCCCCGAGAAGTCGTCTGCGTTGAGGGAATAAAGGTGAGTTTCAAATCTCTGAGAATAAAAATTATTTTTCTGACCTTCGATAGTTTGGTTTTATGAACAGCGAGAGGCATGAGCGTTCCGCGCCGTACTGTGGTCCTAATCCCAACCGACCTTTCGGCCCATTCTTACATCGCCAAGGTGGATTATGGCAAGCAGCAGGCAATGACTCGGCAAATTGGTCTTCGTGCTACAGGCTTCAAATCTGTAGCATTGTGCTTAATCGCGGGGAGGTATTCGAGGGGCTTTATTCTGAGACCCTGCCGGTAAGATCTCGGGCCTTGCCTTTTTTTCGAAACCATCAGTTGACAATTTTTTTTATAATAGACCCTCATCCGGCGTATCGGTGTACTCACATCGCGCTCGCCAATCCACGGGCATAATGTAGAGCAGCCCATTCGTAATACTCCCAGACCGTGCTCTCTCTTGAACGCTGAAGCCAGTACATGTAACGATACGAGCGAGATCCCCTGGTTGGGAAGCCCGCCCCCGCCATCTTTCAATCTCGTCCCCCCGTTTCTGAAGTCCCAAGGGATATACCGTCTCTGGTGCACTATACCCCATGATTTAAAGTGCTATACCGTCTATCAACAACTGCTATACACACCCGAGCCGAAACACTTCGTCATTGGCCTCGAATTCCAGAGCCGGCGCCCAGGATTCAACACCCTGCTCGGTTTCCGGTCTATGCAGAACCAGGAGGCGTTAACCGTCTCGATAGATGACGAAGCGATCGGACTGTCCTCTAGAGAAACATCTGGATCGGGGAAGTTTCAAGGTTTTGAGTCTGTGGAGGTAAGTCCTTTCACCAGTATAACTGCTACCAACCACATTTCTAACGCAGATTAATTAGCTATTGACAGTAGCAACGTCTAGAGAAAGAGAGGAACCACTTATTGTTACTGCGCCCCAAAGACTGCAAGGAGTCTATGCGATTGTCGGGGTATGTTTAAGGCTGAGGACTTCTTAAATCCAGTTATCTGATCCCTTTGAAATTCACATTTGAAGCTGACTGGATTAAATAGGAGCGAATACATGCCATTGGTATACTTCAAGATTGAAATTCGACACATGGTGGCGTATGACCCAGGAGATGAGGCACGTAGATGGTGCAAAGGAACTTGCTCCCTCGTAGAAAGAGCTTCGAAAATGCTAAAGTTACTAGAAAGCTTTCGTACAACGACATACTCGTCGTCGCACTGTTCATAGTCGGCCTTTCATGTTCTCGTAACAAATAAAAGAATTATAATTAGCCAGATGACTAATTCGAGGCTTCTGATTCGTCCTGTCGAAAGCCCGACCATGAAATGTGTCTGTATTGTCGAGAAACAGGGGGTGTGTTGTCGTCGCTCGACGACGTAGAATTGACTAGGGTATGCAACCGTGGAATGTGCTGATCGACGGCCCGATGGTAACCCATAAATGTGATGCGATGGTGAGAGTGATTCGATGCAGCGATATTGAAGGAGTATTGCCGTCGTCGTCGATGTCGAAAGAGTTAAAATCGACGCTGTCGAGTCCAGTGGTAAAAGTGGTGTGGTCCGTGCGCGCTAGGCTCGCTTGCACGCGACGTTGTATACAACCTCTACGTAGGTATACGAAAAAAGCCGCCGATTTAGAGCATCACCTGCACACAAACCTCAGAAACTAAATTCCTACATACAACCACAACAACTACACCGAAAATTCTAAAACTTCGTTCGTCTTTTAATTACAGTCTCAGGAATTATTTTGTATTTTTATAACTTAATTTAATTATATAGTATAGGTATCTTTTAGTAAAGAGCCTGTGCTTTAAATTAGTATCTTTTTTATATATATAGAGACAATGTATCGCGTTCAGCAAGAGCGACCCAGGTACGAAAGCAACGCTCTACTAGGTAATGTTATATAGCTAGAGTTTATATACTAGTAGCTCTAGTAACAAGAATTACTAGAATATATTAATTAAATAAAGTTAATATAAATCAAGTCTCTAAATTATCTTTAAAAATAAATTTACTCTCTTTAAATATTTTTTCTTTCTCTAAGTACTTTTTAAGCTTCTTTAAACTTATATCTAGACTTAACTATAATGTATTTCTCGAGTAAACTAATTACTAAAATACTAAAACGCGATACTTAACTTAAAATTAAAATACTACTACTTAATTAAGTCTAACTCTTTAATAAAGAGAGTTATATTCTTTTAGCTATTTAAGTATTTAATTCAGGTTATTTTAGAAGTATACAAGCTTGTGTTAAAGCCTATAACATACTTTATATAACTCTCTATAACCGAATACACGGAATCTCTTCGCGACGTAATACTTCTTCTAATACTTAAAGACTTACCTCCGAAGAAGAGCTAGCTATTATATAATATATTCTCGACCTAGACTTACGTGAATTTCTACCTTAGCTAGTAGCTGTTTAAGAAATAGCAGACCTTCTTCTTTTTAAATATAGTATGTCTCTAGTAGACAAGAATTAGACTTCTGTCTTTATTAAACGTCGCGTAGAGATTAAAACGAAATTCAGCTATAAGTATAATTATAAAAGAGCTTAGTACAAAGACTCTATAGTTCTTAGAGACTAGTTTAGGCTTATATAAAATATAATTACTAAATATAAGATTATAGAAAAGAATATATATAACTTAAAAGAATTATATAGTAAGTAGATTAAGAATCTCGTTTAGGTTAGAATTTAATATATTACTAAGGTTAAGTTCTTTTCTATATTTAAAGAGGCATTTAAAGCTATATTTATAAAGTAGAATATTAAGAGTAGATTTCAAGCAACTAGCTTAGTTCTATATAATTCTAAGAACGTTCTTTCTTACCTTAATCTAAGGCTAAAGACACTAACTCTACCCTCTATAAACAAGCTAAACTAGACTCTAAAAATGTTATAGAACGCAATAGAGCTTTAATTCTAGACTATATATTTTAAAAACTATATTATATAACACTAAGATAGCTTTCTTATATTAATTAACAAGGTATTTAATTAGCTTGCTAAGAGAGCTTAAATTATAATCTATAAAGCTACTCTTATAAGAGCTGAAATCAAGATACTACAAGAGACAAATTAGCTTATACTAAAGTAGAAGTCTTATAGTTAAGGAAGGCAAGGAAATTATTTAAAGTACTTAAACTTAGTAGAAAGAGAGTAGTAATAATATATAGCGCCAGAGCTTAGAAGGCAAGCAGCGTGTAACAAAACCTACTATTGTACTAAAAGTAATAAAGATAACTAAGTCTCGAAGGTTAGTATATAGTAAGAGGTTTAAGTGTACTAGGTATTTACTTAAAGATAAACTTGTTACTTGAACTTAAGAAGATAAAACAAGATATATTAAAAACTAAAGTAAGTTAAGTATAAAGCTTCTATCTAATAGCAGACGTGCTATAGAACTTGTAGAAAAGCTAGTTATAACACGTGAACTTGTCAAGAAGTTATAGATATATCTAGTTTGTTAGATATAGAGAGTAATAATTAATTTAATATATTATAGTTGATTTATTTAGGTGTAAAGTTCTGTGCCAAGGAAAAGTAATTAACTCGGTGATATAATTAACTCGCTGATAAACTACGTTAAGGTATTAATTATAGCCTACTGTTAATTTCAATGTAGCCTCTATATTAATTATAATACTAAAGAAGTTGTCTAACAAATACCTTCTTAAGGTTATTAAGGTTTCTAGTTCTCTAGTACTAGAGTCTAATCTACTAAACATATATAGACATACTAAATTACCTAGGCTAAGAGTAATGTCTTTTACATTTGTATTAGAGAATGTACTAATTAAAGTAATATAGGTATAGAGGTTAAGTTCTTTAGTAAAGTAATTATTTTCTTCCTCTTCTTTCTTAGTAATATATTAAAATATCTTATTAGTAGTAGTAGTTTTAGATCCTTTATAGTCTATAATATATTAGTAGTATAATCTTTTAAAAGCTTCTCTAAAATTCTCTTTAAAGTAGTTGTTATACTAATTCTTAAATCTCTCTTTAGCCTAGTAGACTTCTATGTCTATATAATTTATTAACTAGTATTCTTCTTTCTTATATATATAACATTAGGCCTTTAATTTTTCTCTTCCTCTCTAATAGCCTTCTCTTCTACTATATCTATCTCTGTATCTACTTCTCTCTTAGTACTCTCTGCTATAATTTAACTAATATTAACAGTCTATTATATAAGTATTAGAAAGTTAATTTATAACATATATGTCTAGGTTTAAAGGTATAGTATTATAGATTTTCTTATATATTACAATTATAGTTTTAATACTATTAATCAAGCTAGTAACGTGTCACGAATCACGTGGTAGCACGTGACGAGTAAAGTCCAGGCAACGACCTAGTAGAACAAGTATACTACCTTAGAATAGAAACACCTAGAACCTAGATAGCAGAAAGAGATTAGTTAGCTAATCCTGAGGATTTTATTAGTAGTCACGTGATGGCGTCCCTCGCTTATCCTGGAGCCTCTGTAAGAGACTCTAAATAAGTTAGAGTTCTCTTAGACAGGACTCTATAGGTTGAAGTTCTCTTAGTTAAGACTCTATAAGGAAATAAGACTTCTTGCGAGAATAAAGGTTCTATATATAACTAGCACGTCTGCTATTAGATAGAAGCTTTATACTTAACTTACTTTAGTATTTAATATATCTTGTTTTAACATCTTGAGTTTAAGTAACGAGTTTACCTTTAAGTAAACACCTTAGTAACTCTTACTTTCTACTGCAACTAAACTAACGAAGACTTAGTTACTTTTGTTAGACCTGTAAGTTTGCATTTATTATATAACGTTGTTTAGTAGGTTAGAGTAAGTGAATTAGTATTCTAGCTACTTCTCACAAGTCTAGATAATTCTCAAGTAGAGGAAGTTATCTGTGCTTAGGTCTTCTATAAGTCTATAGTATAGTTTTAGAAATTTATTAACTATAATCTAGAAGTAGTAAGAGGTTAGCTTATTAGAGTAGTTTGTCTTAATAGTTCAAAGAGTAAGAGTATTTCATTCTATTAGAACTTAGTATTTATAGCTTATGTCTTTAAAGTAGTCTTTAATGTTGTTATATATACTGTTAAAGTCTAGGCTAGATTTAATAAGAGTTGTATAGTAGTAGTTTAAAGCTAAGCCTTTTAATATAATTAGTAAGGCTTTTATATATACTATACTTAGTAGGTTAATGTCACGAATCACGTGTCAGCACGTGATAAGTAAGTCCAGATAGCATTCTGACAGAACAAGATACTATTGAGTAGATATAGGTTAGGAGGATTAGCTAGAGTAGCTAGCCGATCTAAGGATTTCATTTAGTACAAGATTATGTAACAGATTAAGTCGCCTGGAGCGACAAGCTACCTAAGCGACTAAGTTAACTAGAGTAACTAGCGCTCTAGTCTACCTACGAGAAATAAAGGTTCTATATATAACTAGCATGTCTGCCTTTAGATAGAGGCTTTATACTTAACTCCTTTACTTTAGTTTTTAATATATTTAGTTTTGATATCTTAAGTTTAAGTAACAAGTTTACCTTTAAGTAAACACCTAGTACATCTAGACCTCTTACTACATAAACAACCTTTGAGACTTAAGTTATCTTTGTTACTTTTAGTACAGAAGTAGGTTTTGTTATACTTTAAGCATCTGCTTAGAAGTTTAGTTACTATAGCTCTAACTCTACTAAAGCTAGCTGTTGCTAGTCCTAGTACTAGCTGAATAAACTTGTCAACTCTCTCTAGCAGCGCTAAGAGAACTCAACCCTAGGCTACTCCTGCTACACTACTACTAGACAACGAACTAGCACTAGTAGACCTCAACTACAACAACGCTAGCATGCCTAATATACCTAAACTGTTTAAGGTTAAAGCACTTAAGACTATCTGAGTCAAGCTCCTAGATATATACTATAGAAAGAGAAACAAACTTAAGTTATTTCTTCTCTAGATAGACATCTACTTTAACTTTAACACAGACAAATTCACTAATAACTATAACTTATAATTAATCTTTGCAATCTCCTATCTAAGAGAAGCTATATTAGATTAGGCCCAACCCTACCTTAAGAACTTCTTTGTACACAAAGATAATAATAAATCAATAAGAGACACCTAAATAATGTTTAAATCCTTTAGAGGGTTTAAAGTAGTAATCAGAAAGGTATTTAGAGATTTTAACATAATCTAAACAGCTATACAAAAGCTTTTAGACCTAAAACAGACAGGATTAGCTATTAGTTATATTAATAATTTCTAACAATATAAAAACAAGTCTAGATAAGACACCCTTGCTCTTATAGAACTCTTCTGTAGGAGATTAAAGGTATACCTCTAAGAAGAAATAGTAAAACAGAATATAGTTTTCACTAACATTAGTAGTATAATTAGTAGCGTTATCTAATTAGATAACTAACTATAGGAATTCAGGAAATCTATTCAAGGGAGTAGAAGTTAGAATAAGAACTAGAGCAAGAGTAAGTGTAATAGCTAACAGAATAATAGTAAAGTAAACACTGCCTAGAAGAAATCTTTTAAAGAAAAGAAACTTTCCTAAGAAGAACAAAACTGCTGACATAAGCAGAATTTATACTACTTATATAGCTAGCCAGGCTATAGAGCAAACGAATGTAGCTCGAAGAAGTAAGCTAACAAGAGAAAGTAGGTTAATACTACCTTCTATAGGAAGCTAGCATTGCTAGAAACACAAGAGCTCTCTAATAAGGAATTAGAAGTATATAGGTATAGAACTTAGGTTAAGGAAGAGAACAATTCTATCCTTGAATAATACTATAACACTTGCTTAGAGAGTGAACACAAGTTACTATTACAAGCTACTTATAAATCACTAGCTAGTATATTAGAGAAAGAGTTCTCTGAGTTATTAGAATTGTCTAGCAGGAATGATTAGAGTAGAGAACTCTAAGTTAAGGATATATAGGTCTTTATTAGGACTTATAAGAGAGAGAACTGTTAGGTAGATATAAAGAGCGAAAGGCTAGACTTTTAGTCTCTATATACTACTATAGAACATAGTTCTATTCCTCTCTAATAGTATATTATTAATAATAATTAAGTAGGTTATATCTGCTTTAAATACAAGAGTTCTAGACATATCTCTAAGAAAGAGAAAGAATATAATTATACTATAGACTACAACGAGACACTACTAACTATAGAATTCTACTACCTAGTAGAAGGGGAACTTTAGGCTACTTAGACTCTAAGTCCTTTTATAGCAGAATAGGTACATTACTAACTACAACTAACATCTAACTAGACATTAAACAAATAGTTCACAGGAACACTGCTAGACTATTAGACAGGAGTAGAATATTAACAGATATACAAGGTAGTATACGTAGACTAAGAAAAGGTTATATTCTTTCTATAGGCTTAGGATGTTATAACTTAGCTTGATAATACTGAGAATAGAATGTTCGATATCTACTATATTAGACTAGAACTACACACTACTTTAGGAGAAAGTTAGTTTTATATAACTATAACTATTAGAAGAAAGAAATTACAGGTTATAATTAATTCTAGAGTAACAGGTAATTTCATATCCCTGAAAGCCTATAAGAGACTTAACGTTCTAGTTAAGAAAACATTACTCTATGTCTTAAGTATTGTTAACAGAACTGATGTTACTTACTAAAATAGAGTTATTAACTAGTAAACTATCTCTACAAAGACTACTATTAACAAATACTATTTAGACACATAATTCAATGTTATTAAGATAGAGAACAAGGAAGTAATACTTAGTATACTCTAGATTTAAGAGTATAATCTAGATATTAACTAGAAGAAACATAGTATTACTTTTAGTTAATGTAACTATATATAGTTGTGTGTAAGGTAGATAGTAGGTAATAAGTTAATTTAAATCTTTTCAATTCAGTACAGAACTAATCTCTGCTCCTCCTTAGAGGTGCAGGAGAAGTCTCGCTTTATAGAAGCTCCTAAGCTCTAATATTACGTCAACTCTGTTAACTTCGTAAACTCTATCTACTAGAACTGCTTAATTCCTGATTGATTTATAATAGCAGATAAAGACTTCCTTAGATTAGATGAAAAGTCACATAACCTCATAACCTCGTGACCTCTATATATTACATTGTAACTACAAGGCTAGAAGAAGGTTAGTACTACCTCTTCTAATATACCTAGACACCTGGCCTAGAGTCTACTACAGGTTAGCTAGACTACTAATAATATAATACCTGTGTAGTATAGAGAATTTACAGAATTGTTTAATAACCTAGAGGACATATATACTCTCTCTAAACATCAACTATAAGATTATAAGATTAAATTAAAAGAGAGTTATAACCTCAAGAAGTAGAAGCTTTAACCTTATAATTAGAGGAACTTACAGCTTCTTGAGAAGTATATACAAGAAGGGATTTAGAAAGAACATATCTGAAAATCAGACTTACTAGCTACTTCTAATATACTTATTACATTCAAGAAGAACAATCTAAATAGAAGAGTTTATATTAACTATAGAGACGTTAACAAGGCAATAGTTAAGAACACTTACTTATTACTAGAAGGTTAGTACTTATAAGACAAGTTAGGAAAGGCTAAGATATTTACTAAACTTAACTAGCAAAATGCCTTTAGCTTAATACAGATTAAGCAAGGAGACAAATAAAAGACAGCCTTTGTCTTACTATCGAGCCTCTATAAGTATATAGTAATACTGTTTAGTCTAACTAACACACCTACTACTTGTTAGAGATAAAACAACAAAATACTTAAGGATCTCCTAGGAACAACTGTTATCTGTTACCTAGACAATATCCTTGTGTTTTCAGAGAGATTAGAGGACTATAAGAGACATGTTAAGGAAGTCCTACAAAGACTTACAACAGTAGACTCTTGCCTTAAACTTTTGAAATATAAGTTTAGAGTAACTTATACTATCTTTCTAGGGTATACTATTACTCTAGGACAAATGAAAGTAGACCCTGAGAAAGTTAGAGTAATTCTAGAATAGAAGTCACTAAAGAATGTCAAGGACGTTTAATTCTTCTAGGGATTCACTAACTTCTGTTAACAATTTATTAGAGACTATACTAGAATCTCAAAACCTATAATAAACCTTACAAAAAAGGATGTTTCTTTTATGTGAGATAAGGTTGTTAAAGTAGTATTTCAAGTAATAAAAAAGAGGTTTACTAAGAAACTAATTCTCAGGAACTATAATGCTAACAAACTAAGTACTATAGAGACAGATACTTCTAATACAGTAGTTACTACTGTATATCTTTAACTAAATAACAAGGGGAAACTTATGTCTATAGTATACTTCTCTAAAACACTAGATTTAGCTTAGCAAAACTATAGCATCTATGAGAAAGAGCTTCTTGCTATAGTTGTAGCTTTAGAATATTAGAGAATCTACCTACAGAGTATAAAGTACTAAGTATTAATTCTTACTAATTATAAGAACCTTAAAACATTTACAACAATAAAAGAACTCAGCAATAGATACCTTACAAGGTAGTCACAAACTCTTGCTAGATTTAATATATTAATTTATTATGTTAAAGGAACTAATAATCCACGAGTAGACACTTTAAGCTGTTAACCTGGTTATAAAGAGAATAAAGAGTACAAAAAGATTATAATCTTAAAGACTCTAGAGAATAGAGACCTAGCGCCAGCTATATATAAGATAGTAGTAATAGAAACTAACAACTCTTAGACAAAGAAAATCTAGGAAGCCCAGGAACTAGAGCAGCCAGCTCTATGTAACAAAACTCACTTCTGTACCGAAAGTAATAAAGGTAACTTAAGTCTCGAAGGTTGTTATATAAATAAGAGGTCTAGATGTGCTCTGTGTTTACTTAAAGGTAAACTCGTTACTTGAACTTAAGATGTCAAAACAAGATATATTGAAAACTAAAGTAAAGTTAAGTATAAAGCTTCTATCTAATAACAGATATACTAGTCCTATATAGAACCTTTATTCTCTTAGAGCCTCGAAGGAGCCCCAGATCCCCAAGCTCTAATGTAAGCTCCTGCAAGCTCCAACAGTTATGTGACTGTATTACGTAATAACTATAACATAGAAATCCTTAGATTGTTTAGTTAGCCTAACCGATCTCCTTAGGCTGTAGGTTCTTGTAGATGTGTTTGACCTGTTAGGGCGCCGCCTAGTCTTTACTAGTCTTGTGCTAGCACGTGATTTATGACACTATCCTCTTCTTAGCCTAGCATGTTCCTACGCTTAAGTACAACCTAAGAAATATTGTTAGAAGGCTACTAGCCTTTTCTTCTTTTATTATGTTCTCTAAAGCATAGAAATATAAACAGTATACTCTTCTTTTTAAAACTATTTAAGTATATAGTTCTAAAATTATACCTTGTTCTAACTGTTGTTAGTATAACTGAAAATGCTTTGTTCTAAACAATAAGTTATAGAAATGTAGAGAGTGTGTCTGTCAAGGTGTTAGATGTAATGCCCTCTAGTTATCTAACAATAACCTTTAGAACATTTATCTCAAAGAGGAGTGTCTAAAGTTTGAAAGAGATATAGCTTTCAAAGCAGCTATAACTAGTTTAGCTTGTGTCTGTAAGCTTGAGCAACGTTAACAAGAGTTGTGTAAGCGTGGAATTAATATAGTCTAGCAGAGACTATAGACACTTAACAAACTCAACGCTGTCAAAGAGAAAGAGAGAGAGGAGAAAGAGAAGAGAGAACAGAGAGAGAAGGAAGCAGCTAGGCTAGCAGCTCTCTCTAACCTTGCCGCCTCTGACCCTGCCCTTGACCTAGGCCTTGACCTATCTTTTCTTTTATCTTTCCTAGCTAACTACAAGATGTAGGCAAGTCTAGGTTTTAGTAGTAAAACTCCTAAAGTTCCTCCTAGTACTAGTTGAGATTTCTCCTTGGTTCTTAAGTGTTCTCTAAATATAGGTAATCTAACTACTTAATTAGGTACTTGACCTGTTCTCTGACAACCTTATAGTCAAGAATTCTCTTAACTTTATATTCTGCGTTAGAGTTAACAGGTTAGATCTCTGTGAGTGGGGCTAGTAGTGCCTCTAATAATGCTAGTTTAAGCAAGGATATATAGAATACTAGATAGATATTCATAGTCTTTAGTAGTGTGAGTTTATAATTCAAAGGTTCTTTGACGTGTTTGATTTTGAACAGTCTAAGTTTTTTGTAGTCTAGTTTACTGCTTAGTCTTTTGGTGTCAATGTTTTTTCTAACTAAATAGACTTTATTCTCTCCTTTTAACGTTGGCTTCTAACTACGTCGTTTGTTGTAGTAGTGTGTGTTATGTTCTGCTATAAACTAAAGTTACTCTGCAAGCTTCTTGTATAATTCCCTGAGTTTATAGTCTTTTAGCCCTGCTTTGTTATTATCGACAGTACTCTGCAATGAGTCTTAATAAGTAACTAATTCATACCTATAGTTAGCGTAGAATGATGTAACAAGTGTAGTTTCTGTTATTAAACTATTATAGGCAAACTATACTAGTAGCAGAAGTTTAACCTAGTTGTCTTGTTTATAGTTTACATAATATCTCAAGTATACTTTAATAACTTAATTCATTTGTTTAGTACCTCTATTTGTCTAGAGGTAGAAAGCTGTTAATAACTTTCTCTTTGTACCTAGACGCTCTATAAGAGCTGTCTAGAATTTCAAGGTAAAGAGCTTATCTCTGTTAGAGATTATCTCTTCTAGTAGACTATGTAGAGCGACTATCTCTCGTAGAAATGTATAGGCTAAGTGTTCTGCTGTACTTGCTTCTATATATAGTACAAGTACTATATACTTTGTAAGTTATTTAACAATAACTAGGATTAAGTTATATGTGACTCCTGTTATTAGGTCCTTGGATTTTGGTAGCTTGACTATAAAATCCTATAATATAGACCTCTAAGGTATCTGTAGTATTAGAGTAGTACTTATCTGTCTATAAGGTATATAGCAGAAAGCCTTGTTCCTGGTACAGGTATTACACTCTACTATTACTTCCTTGACTACTGCTAATAGGCGATCAACATAGTAGTGTTACTTGACTTGCTAGAGGGTTTGTTAAACTCTCTGGTGACTATGTGCTAGAGCTATATAGTACTCTTTGACAAATTCTTTTGTGTAGATTTTAGAGACACATAACCTTCTGTTAGTATACTGTTCTTTGTTGTTTTGTTTACGCTTAGCTAGAGCTGGCTACTCTAGGTCCTAGGCTTCCTAGATTTTCTTTGTCTAAGGGTTGTTAGTTTCTATTACTACTATCTCATGTATAGCTAGTACTAGGTCTCTATTTTCTAGAGTCTTTAAGATTGTAATCTTTTTGTACTCTTTGTTTCCTTTGTAACTAGGTTAACAGCTTAAAGTGTCTACTTGTGGATTATTAGTTCCTTTGATATAACAAATTAATATATTAAATCTAGCAAGAGTTTATAACTACCTTGCAAGGCGTCTGTTGCTGAGTTCTTTTGTTGTTATAAACGTTTTAAGGTTCTTATAATTAGTAAGAATTAATACTTAGTACTTTATACTCTATAGGTAGATCCTCTAATGTTCTAAAGCCAAGACTATAGTAAGAAGCTCTTTCTCGTAGATGCTATAGTTTTGCTAAGCTAAATCCAGCGTTTTAGAGAAGTATACTACAGGCATAAGTTTCTCCTTGTTATTTAGTTAAAGATGTATAGTAGTAACTACTATATTAGAAGCATCTGTCTCTATAGTACTTAGTTTGTTAGCATTATAGTTTCTAAGAATTGGTTTCTTAGTAAACCTCTTCTTTATTACTTGAAATACTACTTTAACAACCTTATCTCACACAAAAGGAACATTCTTTTTTATAAGGCTTGTTATAGGCTTTGAGATTCTAGTATAGTCTCTAATAAATTATTAACAGAAGTTAGTGAATTCCTAGAAGAATTAGACGTCTTTAATGTTCTCTAGTAACTTCTATTTTAGAATTGCTCTAACTTTCTTAGGGTCTACTTTCATTTGTCTAGGAGTAATAGTATACCCTAGAAAGATAGTATAAGTTACTCTAAACTTATATTTTAAAAGTTTGAGACAAGAGTCTACTGTTACAAGTCTTTACAGGACTTCCTTAATATATCTCTTATAGTCCTCTAATCTTTCTGAAAACACAAGAATATTGTCTAGGTAATAGATAACAGTTGTTCCTAGAAGATCCTCTAGTATTTTATTGTTTTGTCTCTAACAAGTAGTAGGTGTGTTAGTTAGACTAAACAGTATTACTGTGTACTCGTAGAGGCTAGATAGTAAGACAAAGGCTGTCTTCTATTTGTCTCCTTGCTTAATCTATATTAAGCTAAAGGCATTTCACTAGTTGAGTTTAGTAAATATCTTAGCCTTTCCTAACTTGTTCTACAAGTACTAGTCTTCTAGTAATGAGTAAGCGTCCTTAACTGTTGCCTTGTTAACGTCTCTGTAGTTAACACAAACTCTTCTATTTAGATCGTCCTTCTTAAATGTAATAAGTATATTAGAAGCAGCTAGTGAATCTGATTTTCAGATGTGTTCTTTCTAAATCTCTTCTTGTATATACTTCTCAAGAAGCTATAAGTTCCTCTAATTATAAGGTTAAAGCTTCTACTTCTTAAGGTTATAACTCTCTTTTAATTTAATCTCATAATTCTATAGTTAATGTTTAAGGAGGACATATATGTCCCCTAGGTTGTTAAATAACTCTGTAAATTCCTTATACTACACAGGTATTATGTTATTAGTAGTCTGGCTAACCTGTGAAGAACCCTAGGCTAGGTGTTCTAGTACTTTAGAAGAGGTAGCACTAACCTTCTTCTAGCCTTACAGTCACAACTATATATAGTTACATCAACTGAAAGTAATACTACGTTTCTTCTAGTTAATGTCTAGATTATACTCTTAAATCCAGGGCATACTAAGTATTACTTTCTTGTTCTCTATCTCAATAACATTAAATTATATGTCTAAACAGTGTCTGTTAATAGTAGTCTTTGTAGAGATAGTTTACTAGTTAATAACTCTGTTTTAGTAAGCAACATTAGTTCTGTTAACAACACTTAAGACATAGAGTAAAGTTTTCTTGACTAGAATATTAAGCCTTCTATAGGCTTTTAGGGATATAAAATTACTTGTTACTCTAGAATCAATTATAACCTATAATTTCTTTCCCCTGATAGTTGTAGTTACATAAAACTAACTTTCTCCTAAAGTAGTATATAGCTCTAGTCTAATATAATAGATGTCAAACATTCTGTTTTCGGCATTGTCAAGCTAAGTTATAGTATCCTAAGCTTATAGAAAGAATATAATCTTTTCTTAGTCTATGTATACTACCTTATATATCTGTTAATATTCTACTCCTGTCTAATAGTCTAGCAGTGTTCTCGTGAACTGTTTGTTTAATGTCTAGTCAGATGTTAGTTGTAGTTAGTAATGTACCTACTCTACTGTAAAAGGACCTAGGGCTTAAGCAGCCTAAAGTTCTTCTTCTACCAGGTAGTAGAATTCTACAGGTAGTGGCGTCTTGTTGTAGTTTATAGTGTAATTATATTCTTTCTCTTTCCTAGAGATGTGTCTAGAACTCTCGTGTCTAAAACAGATATAACCCACCTGATTATCATTGATAATATACTGTTAGAGAGGAATAGAATCATGTCCTATAGTAGTATGTAGAGACTAAAAGTCTAGCCTTTCGCCCTTTATGTCCACTCAACAATTCCCTCTCTTATAGGTCCTAATAAAGACCTATGTATCTCTAACCTAGAGTTCTCTACTCTAATTATTTCTGCTAGACAATTCCGAAGATTTAGAGGACTCTTTCTCTAATATACTAGCTGGTGATTTATAAGTAGCTTGTAATAGTAACTCATGTTTACTCTCTAAGCAAGTGTTGTAATATTGTTCAAGAATAGAATCATTCTCTTCTTTAACCTAAGTTCTATACCTACGTACTTCTAATTCTTTATTAGAGAGCTCTTGTGTTTCTAGTAATACTACCTTCTTTTAGAAAGTAGCATTAACCTGTTTTCTCTTATTAGTTTACTTTTTCAAGCTATATTCGTTTGCTCTATAGCCTGACTAGCTACATGAGTAGCATAAATTCTGCTTATGTCAGCGGTTTTATTCTTCTTAGGAAAGTTTCTTTCCTTTAAAAGATTTCTTCTAGGCAGTGTTTACTTTACTATTATTCTGTTAGCTATTACACTTGCTCTTGCTCTAGTTCTTATCTTAACTTCTACTCTCTTAAATAAATTTTCTGAATTCCCACAGACGGTTATCTAATTAAATAACACTACTAATTATGCTGCTAATGTTAGTAAAAACTATATTTTGTTTTACTATTTCTTCTTAGAGGTGTACCTTTAATCCCCTACAGAAGAGTTCTATAAGAGCAAGAGCGTTCTATCTAGACTTGTTTCTATATTGTTGAAAATCATTAGTGTAACTAATAGCTAATCCTGTCTGTTTTAGGTCTAAAAGCTTTTGTACAGCTGTTTAGATTGTGTTGAAATCTTTAAATACCTTCCTAATTACTACTTTAAATCCTCTAAAGGATTTAAACATTATCTAGGTGTTCTCTATTAATCTATTGTTGTCTTTATATATAAAGAAGTCCTTGAGATAGAGTTAGGCCTAATCTAATGTAGCTTCTCTTAGATAGGAGATTACAAAGATTAATTATAAGTTATAGTTATTAGTGAACTTATCTGTGTTAAAGTTAAAGTAGATGTCTATCTAGAGGAGAAATAACTTAAGTTTGTTTCTCTTTCTATAGTATATATCTAGAAGCTTAACTCAGATAGTCTTAAGTACTTTAACCTTAAACAGTTTAGGTGTATTAGACATGCTAGTGTTGTTGTAGTTTAGGTCTACTAGTGCTAGTTTGTCGTCTAGTAGTAGTGTAGCTAGAGTAGCCCGAGGTTGAGTTCTCTCAGCGCTGCTAGAGAAGGTCGACAAGTTAGTTCAGCTAGTGTTAGAACTAGCTGTAGCTAGCTTTAGTAGAGTTAGAGCTATAGCGACTGAACTTCTAAGCAGATGCTTAAAGTATAACAAAACTTACTTCTGTACTAAAAGTAATAAAGGTAACTTAAGTCTCGAAGGTTGTTATATAAATAAGAGGTCTAGATATGCCCTGTGTTTACTTAAAGGTAAACTCGTTACTTGAACTCAAGATATTAAAACAAGATATATTAAAAACTAAAGTAAAGTTAAGTATAAAGCTTCTATCTAATAGCAGACGTACTAGTTCTATATAGAACCTTTATTCTCTTAGAGCCCCGAAGGAGCCCTAGATCCCCAAGCTCTAATGCAAGCTCCTGCAAGCTCCAACGGTCATGTGACCGTATCACGTGATAACTATAACATAGAAATCCTTAGATTGTTTAGTTAGCCTAACCGATCCCCTTAGGCTGTAGGTTCTTGTAGATGTGTTTAACCTGTTAGAGCGCCGCCTAGTCTTTACTAGTCCCGTGCTAGCACGTGATTCGTGACACTCTAGCTAAGTAGAGACAAAATAATAAAGAACAGTACACTAACAGAAGGTTACGTGTCCCTAAATCCTATACAAAAGAATTTATCAAAGAGTACTATATAGCTCTAGTATATAGTCACCAGGGAGTTCGACAAACCCTCTAGTAAGTTAAGTAATACTACTATATTAATTACCTATTAGTAGTAGTCAAGGAAGTAATAGTAGAGTGTAATACCTGTACTAGAAACAAGGCTTCCTGCTATATACCTTATAGACAAATAGACACTACTCTAGTACTACAGATACCTTAGAGATCTATATTATAGGATTTTATAGTCAAACTACTAAAATCTAAAGACCTAATAACAGGAGTTATATATAACTCAATTCTAGTTATTGTTAAACAACTTACAAAGTATATAATACTTGTGCTATATATAAAAGCAAGCATAGCAGAACACCTAGCTTATATATTTCTACAGGAAGTAGTTGCTTTACATAGTCTACTAGAAGAAATAATCTCTAATAGAGACAAGCTCTTTACCTTGAAATTCTAGACAGCTCTTACTAAACAACTAAGAGCAAAAAGGAAGCTGTTAACAGCCTTTTACTCCTAGACAAATAGAGGAACTAAATAAATAAATTAAGTTATTAAAGTATACTTGAGATGTTATATAAACTATAAACAGAATAATTAAGTCAAACTACTACTCTTAGTATAGTTTGCCTACAATAGTTCAACAATAGAAACTACACTTGTTATACTATTCTACACTAACTACAGGTATAAATTAGTTACTTATCAAGACTTATTACAGAGTACTATTAATAATAACAAAGTAGGATTACAAGACTACAAACTCAGGGAATTACACAGGAAGCTTGTAGAGCAACTTTATTTTATAGTAGAATATAACACACACTACTACAACAAATAACATAGTTAGGAGCTAACGTTAAAAGAAGAAGATAAAGTCTATTTAGTTAGAAAAAACATTAACACTAAAAGACTAAGTAGTAAACTAGACTACAAAAAACTTAGACTATTTAAAATCAAACGTGTCAAAGGACCTCTAAATTATAAACTTATACTACTAAAGACTATAAATATCTATCTAGTATTCTATATATCCTTGCTTAAACTAGTACTACTAGGAGTACTACTAGCTCTACTCACAGAAATCTAACCTATTAACTCTAATATAGAATATAAAGTTAAGAAGATTCTTGACTATAAGGTTGTTAGAGAACAGGTTAAGTACCTGATTAAGTAGTTAGATTACCTACATTTAGAGAATACTTAGGAACTAAAGGGAAATCTTAACTAGTGCTAGAAGGAACTTTAGGAGTTTTACTACTAAAACCCAGGGTTGCCTACATCTTGTAGTCAGCTGGGAAAGACACAAAGAAGGCTAGGTCAAGACCTAGGTCAAGGGCAGGGTTAGAGGAATCAGGAGTAGAAAGAGCTACTAGCCTGGCAGCCTCTTCCTCTCTTTTGTCTTTTGTTTTCTGTTCCTTCTTTTCTTTTCTTTCTAATTCTTTAGCAGCATCTAACTTATTAAGTAAGTTAAGACTAGCTGCTATTATTCTCTTTTCTCTGTCAAGGAGAAGATGTTTTTGCTGTCACAAATAGAGGATTTTAGCTATAGCCTCCTCCTCCTGAGAATCCAACAGAGCCTTTTGCTTCTTAATAGAAGCCTAGTCTGAAATCAAGGGCATTTAGTTACGTTTACAATAGTTGTAAGATTTTCCTTGCCTGGCACAAGCAGAGTAGCGAGAATATTAGTTGTCTTGTATTATAACACATTAGCAAGGTTTGCTAGCTAAGTCAAGGGATTTCTTACAACAAGTACAAGGAGCTATTCTGTCACTGTGTTGTTTAATATAGAAACTAAGAGACTAACGTTTGATGTGTTTCTTATTGTTAGGAGGTAGTATAATAAAAACAAGAGAAGGCTGCTAGCCTTCTAATAATATTTCTTAGGTTATACTTAAGCGTAGGAACACGCTAGGCTAAGAAGAGGATAGTGTCACAAATTATGTATTAGTACATAATAAGTAAGTCTAGATGACATTCTAATAGAACAAGATACTATTAAGTAGATATAGGTTAGGAGGATTAGCTAGAGTAGCTAGCTGATCCAAGGATTTCATTTAGTACAAGATTATGTGACAGATTAGATTGCCTGGAGCAACAAGCTACCCGAGCGACTAGGTTGACTAAAGTAACTAGCGCTCTAGTCTACCTACAAGAAATAAAGGTTCTATATATAACTAGCACGTCTGCCTTTAGATAGAGGCTTTATGCTTAACTTCTTTACTTTAGTTTTTAATACATTTAGTTTTAACATCTTGAGTTCAAGTAACAAGTTTACCTTTAAGTAAACACCTAGTACATCTGGACCTCTTACTATATAAACAACCTTCGAGACTTAAGTTACCTTTGTTACTTTCGGTACAGAAGTAGGTTTCGTTACAGTTAACTCTATTATAGATGTCAAAGAAGATTGTTAATTTAAAGCTAAAGTTATTACTAGCGCTACTATACTTCTTTTCGTTGTTATAGAACTTTACTATATTTGTTAGTTTATATCTATATCCTGAATTTAGTGTTAATTCTAGAAGTATAGAGAGAGTAGTTAGAGAAGGTTTTTAAGGTTTTTAAGAGTTAGTTCTGTTATATCTTTTAGAAATGTTGTCTAGGTTGTTTATATATTTAATACATCGAGAAAAATATATAGAATTAGTTCTGTTACTTTTCTAAATCTCTACTATTTAGTTGTCTATTCAGCGAGTTCTTTCCTCCTCCTTAGAGACTTCGAAAAGAGAATTAGCTACTAATTTATTCTTGCTATTATTGTTTACCTAAA
The DNA here is from genome assembly GCA_001414455.1 of Hymenoscyphus fructigenus. Lineage (NCBI taxonomy): Eukaryota > Fungi > Ascomycota > Leotiomycetes > Helotiales > Helotiaceae > Hymenoscyphus > Hymenoscyphus fructigenus. Next base: position 81,457 of record LKUV01000051.1, on the reverse strand, counting down.
CTCTACATAGATATAACACCTTATATAACACGCTGTTAACTTTGTAGTTAATATTCTTAAAGTACTCTTTTGTCTAGTCCTTAAAGTCTTCTTAAAAGTCTATCTATAAAATATTATTATTATCTTTTCTATTTATATATTCCTTAGTACAGTCCTTAACAAAAGCTTAATAGTCAAAAGACTCTAGTCTCTGCTTCTGTTCTAAAGAGAACCTATCTTCTATATCTGCTATATTGTCTTACTTTGTAAAAAGTAGAGGTTTTTATAGGTTTTCGAAAATTTTAAAAGTTCAAAAAGAGGTATTTAAGAGGTAGAAGGTTTGTAGGAATAGAAGGAGGTATTTAAAGAGGTAGAAGATTTATAAGGTTTAAAGATTCAAAGGTTTAGAGAGAGATTTATAGTAAAGCTAGCTAAGTAGCCTCTGTTTGTCTATAGAAAGTATAACTTGTTATAATTCTTCTGCCTTCTCGATTCTAATAGCCTAACTACGAGATCTTAGTTAAGGTAATAGTTATTTTATAGTCTACTATAAAATAGTACTCTTAAGTAGGTATTAATATACTACTATGTTTACAAGTCTATAACTACAGCTATAGACTCTAAAGTAGTAATTTAATCTGTGTGCGCTTACTAATCAGTGTTAGTATAACTTAGTTTGTGATAACTATTATATATTATATGTCTTATAAAGAGGTTTTATTAATTTCTTTTGTTACACTAAAAGAGAGAGAATTAAAGCTTAAAAACAAATATCTATAGACGTAGAATAGTTATATATATAATATAATTAACTCAATAAGGTTGTAGTAACAATAATAGACTAATTAATTATATAATAATTTTTACTACTCTAATTAGTAAATTATACTAACGTAGTTTATTAGTACCTTGGTTATATTAGTACCTTGATTATTTTTACTAATTTTCCTACTCTATTAATTTAATATATGTTTTCTTTCTTAACAATAGAAGTTCAAACTCAAGAAGCGTAAATTATTTTAGCTATTAAAGCTATTTAAACATCTAGAAGAAAACTAAGTTATTGAAAAGCTATAAAGATCTATAAAGTTTCTTATATAACACTCTTTAACAGAATAACTAGCGCTACTTTAATTCACAACTGCTAACCAGTAGCTTAAAAGTTAACTAAGCAAGAGGAGATAGTAATTATTAATTATATAATTAATTGAGATTCTATAGAGTTTTCTCTCTAGTAGGCTAATATAGAAGATATAGTTAATAATCTCTTGAAAACATATAGAGTAAAACCTATTAGAAAGCTCTAGGTATATTACTTTGTTTAATACTGCCTAGAGTTAAAAATATATTTTAATTATATTTATAACTTCTAGAGAGTCTTATGCGAAGATTCTAAGCTAATTAGTATATAGTTCTAGCTTGTATAGAATATATACACGAAATATAGTATAGTAGATAGTAATTTCTATAACTTCGACGAGACTAGCTTTATAATAGGCTAAATTATAGCTGAAATAGTTATATATATTAATTAATATAGTAGAGTAAAGAGAGTATAGCTAAGTAACTAGAAATAAGTAATAGTAATTATTTATATTAATAGCAAAGGTTATAGTGTTTCTTTAATTTTAATTATTTAAGCTAAGAATTATCTTATGAATTAGTACTCTAAGACTAACCTCTCTTGTAATTAGGTTATTAAACCTATAAATAATAGATAGACAAATAATAAGACAGGTCTAGAATAGCTAAAATACTTTAACAAACATACTATATCTCGAGCAAAGAGTTTATATTAAATACTAGTTCTAGACAGGTATAAGAGTTATAAATCAATTGAATTCTAATAGTATTACAAGGTATACAATATTATTACTCTTAGATTACCTTCTTACTTCTCTTATCTTACCTAGCTACTAGATGTTAGATATTTTAGTATATTAAAGCAAGTATACAACTAGTAAATCGAAGTCTTTATAAGAGCTTATATTAACTATATAACTAAGGTCGAGTTCTTTATAGCCTTTAAGGTAGTATATCTATAGTTAATAACTATCTTAAACACTAAAGCTAGATTCTGTAAAGCTAGTCTAATTCTCTTTAATTCTTAGACAGTAATATTAAAGCTTAATATTAAGTTATAAACTCTAATACTAGCTAACTCCTTCTCTGCGAACGTTAATCTTTAGGTCTCTTAGACACTATATAACCTAACTAACACTCTTTTATCAACAACTCTTGTCAAGAACTAGATTACTTGTTACTAAGAAAGCTTACTAACACCTATTTTCTAGCTAGTTATTATATTAGCGAAAGGTATAGAGTAATTAGCTTATAAAGTAACTCTTTTAACAGCTAAGGTATATATACTTTACGTAGTAAATGAAGCTCTTAGTAAGTGTTGTAGCGCTAAAAAGAATTATATCTGTTAAGAAGATATACTTACTATAGAGAATATATATAATATTTTAGCCTAGGAAGAGGTAGATAAATAGATTTAATATAACAAGTACTCTAGTAGAGTTTATTAGACTAAGAGGTAATCTAACACACAACGCTATAGAAATTATAAAAAGACTAGTTATAATACTATAAGAGTTAGAACCTATAATAGAGGCTCGGGCTATACTCTCGCTAAGTACTAATAGTCTCGCTAAGCATAACTAAAGTCTCTGTTTAGTACTAGCTATTACTCTACTACTAAGTAGTTTCTTAGAATATTCTAGAAGCTCTTTCTCTCTCTATATATAGAGGAAGAGCTTGTATATATATAGTCTTTATATACTTTGTAATTAAATATTTAAAACTATACCTTTGAGTTATTTAAGGTCTAGCCTCTTATAGTAGAAGTGTATTACTCTTATCTGTTTTTTAGACTAGAGTTATTTTAAGTATATAACAGTTCTATAAAGACATCTTTTATATACGAGTTCTATAGAGACATCTTTTATATATAAGTTCTATAGCGACACCTTTTGTATATAAGTTCTACGAATATATCTTTTATATATAAGTTCTACAAAGATACCTTTTATATATAATAGTCCTATAAAGATATCTTTTATATATAATAGTTCTACGAAGATATTATAAGTAATAACAATTAAGTCTATAGCTCTTAGTAGCCTGTTACTATAAATAAGACTCTTTCTACAGACGTTCTAGACTAGCTTATAGCCTTTATAAAAAGCTAACAAGAGATAAATACTCGCTTAGAATAAGGCATTGCCTAACTTTAGTTAACAACTAATAATAATATATCTAAATTGTCTACTAATAATCTAGACAGCTATATAACTTAGCTAAACTTGTCTATAGACTACAACAACTTAGCTAAGAAGCTAAGACACTCTCTTATATATTCTGAAAGATTTACAGGTAATAATAAGTCTACCTTTCTATAGTTTAAAGGCCTTCTAGAAGTAAAGCTTGAAATTAACAAACAAGCTATTAGTATAGAGAAGAAACAAGTTTAGTAGACTTTTAGACAACTTATAGAAAATGTAGTAGAATATATCTACTCTTAGGCAGACTCTTTAAAGTATATAGACGAATTTATAGTTAATAGATTTCTAAACTAGTTAGATATAGCTTTCGCAGACCTGTAAAAGTAAAGTAAAGTACTTGTGAAAATTAACTATATCTAATAAGACAAGAGAGACTTTCGAGATTTCCTTCGTGAATTTAAACAGACACTTCTTAAAGCTTAAGAATAGAGATAGAAAGAATTAGTATAAAAAGGTTATCTAAAAGCTAGGCTTAGCAGAGAACTCAAGGACTAACTTATTAGAAAAGAAGAACCTGCTTTATACTTAAACTATATAGCTGTAACAAATACTACCTTACAGGTAAAACAAAAGTAACTAAGTCTTTGTAGGTTAGTATATAAGAAGAAAGTAAAGGTTACTAGGTGTTTACTTAGAAGTGAACTTGTTATTTAAACTTAAGAAGTTAAACAAGATATATTAATAACTAAATTAAGTTAAGTATAAAGCTTCTATCTAATAGCAGATATACTAGTTATATATAGAACCTTTATTCTTGTAGATCTTATAGATTCTAAGATTCTCGAGATCTCCTAGATCTTTAAATCTCTAAGATCTCTAGATCTATTATATAATCTATTTAACTGAATTACAAGGAAATCCTTAGGTTATCTAGCTAATCTATCTAACTCTTTCTACTATAGAGTTCTTACTAATATACTTGTTCTATTAGAGTACTGTCAAGACTTTATTTGTTATATACAAATATATAATTTATAACACTATTCTCTTCTTAGCCTAGTATGTCTCTATGCTTAAGTATAACCTAAGAAACATTATTAGAAGGCTAGTAACCTCTTTCTTCTTTTACTATAATCTCTAATTAGAACAAGAAAATAAGAAAACAATTATACCTTTTCTAAAGAATTAAAACAACTACTTTTGAAACTATATCTTGTTCTTTGTTTAAAAAGACTAGTAAGACCTGTATTATATCTTCTGCTTCTTAGTTAACCTGTTGTTTAGAATGTGTTTGTGTTAGAAAGAAATATAATATTAAGATACCTTTAATAAGTAATTAGAATACTCTTAAGAGAGCTGAAAACAAGTTAGACATTAAGAAGTAACAGGCCTATAACAAGGTAGTACAGCTAGCCTAGACTATAGCTATAGCTACTAGTTGTCTTAACTATCTTACTTGTTAATATAAATTCCTAAAGAAACAAGCAGCTAAAATACTCTGTTATAGATTAAAGAGTATAGATAAACTAGATAAGGCTAAGGTATAAGAAGCTAGAGAGAAGGAGATTACTACGTGTTCTTCTACTCTACTGTCTGCTAGTAAGTTCTCTAAGTTCTCCTTAGTAGAAGACATTCTTTCTACTTTTTAGATAACTTCTTCTAGAAAGGTTTAGGTTTTGTTAATAGAAACTAGATAACTGTCTAAGACTATAGAGGTTTAACCTAGGTTTCTAAGTATTCTTTAAACATAGGTAGTCTAACTATTTAATTAAGTACTTAATCTATTCTCTAATAATCTTATAGTTAAGAATCTTCTTAATGTTATATTCTTGTGATATATAGAGGTCACGAGGTCATGAAGTCATGTGACTTTTCATCTGATCTAAGGAAGTCTTCATCTGCTATTATAAATTAATCAGGAATTAAGCAGTTCTAGTAGATAGAGTTTACAGAGTTAACAGAGTTGACGTAATATTAGAGCTTAGGAGCTTCTATAAAGCGAGACTTCTCCTGTACCTCTAAGAAGAGGTAGAGATTAGTTCTGTACTGAATTAAAAAGATTTAAATTAACTTATTGCCTACTATCTACCTCACAATTCTATAGTAGAATTAACAGGTTAGATCTCTGTAAGTAGAGCTAGTAGTACTTCTAGTAGTACTAGTTCAAGTAAGAATATATAGAATACTAGATAGATATTTATATTTTTTAGTAGCGTGAGTTTATAATTCAAAGGTTGTTTAATATATTTGATTTTAAACAGTCTAAGCTTCTTCTAGTCTAGTTTACTACTTAGTCTCTTTGTATTAATGTTCTTCTAACTAAATAGACTTTATCTCTCTCTTTTAATGTTAGCTTCTAAGTATATTATTTATTATAGTAGTATATATTTCTTTCTACTATAAATTACAACTCTAATATAAGTTCTTTATATAGTTCTTTAACTCTCGAGACCTAAACCTAAGTAAGTTAATTATTAATAGTTATGTTTAGTAGTTCTTGAAATACTACTAATTTATACTTAAAGTTAGTATAGAATAGTATAATAAGTATAGTTTCTATTATTAAACTATTATACAGGAACTATACTAAGAGTAGTAGCTTAACCTAATTATTTACTAGTAGTTTATATAGTATTATAAGTATACTTTAATTACTTAATTTATATGTTTATTACCTCTATTTGTCTATAGGTAGAAAGCTGTTAATAGCTTTCTTTTTATATTTAGGCGCTTAGTAAGAGCTACCTAGAATTTTAAGGTAAAGAGCTTATCTCTATCTAAGATTATCTTCTCAGGTAGGCTATGTCTTAAGACTACTTCTTTTAGAAATGTAAATACTAATTCCTTAGCTATACTTAACTCTATATATAGTACTAAGATTATATACTTTATAGTTATTCTATAATAACTAGAATTAAATTATATTCTACTTCTATTATAGGTTCTTTAGATTTTAGTAGCTTAATAATAAAATTCTAAGATATTAATTCCTAAGATACTTATAGTATTAGAGTAGTACTTATCTGTTTATAAGGTATATAGTAGAAAGCCTTGTTTCTAGTATAGGTATTATACTCTAATATTACTTCCTTGACTACTACTAATAGTTAATTAATATAGTAGTAGTATTTTATTCTCTAAAGAGTTTAGTAAACTTCTTAGTAGCTGTATACTAGAGTAGTATAGTATTCTCTAACAAACTCCTTTATATAGAAGTTAGAGACATGTAGTTTTTTGTTTATATACTACTCTTTATTGTTTGAATTATTTATTACTCTATAGACGTTAATAAAGTCTCTACTATTAAGTAAGTTCTTTGGCATTAGTTTCTATTTAGCTAGAGTAGAATACTCTACTTCTTAGACTCTCTAAATTTTCTTTGTCTATGAGTTATTAGCTTCTGTCGCTATAATCTTGTAAATAGCTAGTGCTAAATCTCTGTTTTCAAGAGTTTTTAAGATTATAACCTTCTTGTACTCTTTGTCTTCTTTATAGCCTAGCTTTTAGCTAGGAGTATTAGCTTAAGAGTATACTATTCTACTAATATATTAGATTACAATATTATATTCTCTAAGAATTCCTGTCTAACTTATAAGCCTTCTATTTATAAGCTCTTGTGTAGTAGTAAATATTATAAGGTTTTTGTAATTAGATAGTATAGTTACTTAGTGATTTATGTTCTAGAGATATTTTCTCTAGTATTCAAGTACTAGAACTATAGTAAGAAGTTCTTTATTATATATACTATAGTTCTACTATACTAGGTCTATTTTCTTGGAAAAGTATACTACTAGTATAAGTTTACCTTCCTTTTCTAGTTAGAGAAATATAGTATCTACTAGTATATCTAAGGTCTTAGTCTTAACACTACTTAGCTTACTAGTATTATAGCTTTAAAGAATAGGTTCTTCTGTGAATTATTTCTTTATTTCCTAGAAAGCTTTCTTAGCTTTCTTTGTTTATTAGAAATTAATTCCTTTTTGAGTTAGGCTAGTTAGAGAACTAGCTAATCTATATAGTCTCTTATAAATTATTAGTAGAAGTTATTAAATCCTAGGAATAATTACACATCCTTAATGTTTTATAGTATTAGCTATTCCTTAATATCTTTTATCTTTTCTAGATTAACTTCTATATGTTTTAAAGTAATCAAGTACTATAAAAGTATTATATAAGTTACTTTAAACTTGTATTTCAATAGCTTAAGACAAGAGTTAACTACTATAAGTCTCTTTAAGACTTTCTTAATATATCTCTTATAGTCTTTATTCTTTGCTGAAAATACTAGAATATTATCTAAGTAATATATAATAGTTTTCCTAGAAGATTCTCGAGTATACTATTGTTTTATCTCTAACAAGTAGTAGAAGTATTTGTTAAACTAAATAGTATTAATATATACTTATAAAGTCCTAATAACAAGACAAATGTAGTCCTCTATTTGTTACTTTATTTAATCTAAATTAAGCTAAAAGTACTTCTCTGATCTAGTTTTATATATTATACTACCTAACTTACTCTGTCCTGTAGGTACTAGCTGTTTAGCAATAAGTAAGTGTTCTTAACTATTATATTATTAACTTTATAATAGTTAACATAAACTTTTTCTTTTAGATTATCTTTTATATATATAATAAGTATATTTAAATAGATAGAAGATTCTAACTTCTAGATATATTCTTTCTTGATTTCTTTCTAGATATACTTCTCTATCTATTAGAGGTTGCTCTAGGTATATAGTTAAAGCTTCTACTTTCTAAGGTTATAACTCTCTTTTAGTTTTATTTTGTTATCTTATAGATAATGCTTTAGCAGAGTATATATATCCTCTAGGTTATTAAATAGTTTCTTTTATTCCTTATACTATATAGGTATTATATTATTAGCTGTCTTGCTAACCTATAAAGAACTCTAGGCCAGGTGTCTAAGTAACTTAGAAGAGGTAGCGCTAACCTCTCTCTAGCCTTGTAGTTAAAGCTACTTATAGTTATATTAGTTAAAGAAATCTCTTTTTCCTTCTAGTTAATATCTAAGTTATGTTTCTAAATCTAAGGTATACTAAGTATTATGTCTTTTTTTCTAATATCTATAATATTAAATTATATATCTAAGTAGTATTCTTTAATCTAGGTTTTTATAGATATAGTCTATTAGTTAACAATACTTTCTTAGTATTCTATTTCTGTTCTATTAACTACAGTAAGTTTATATAGTATTATTTCTTTAATAGAGACATTTAGCTTCTACATAGCTAAGAGGAAATAAAATTACTTATAGCTCTAGAATTAATTATAATTTAGAGTTTCTTTTCTCTAATAGTTATAGTTATAAATAACTAACTTTCTCCTAAGGTAGTATAAGCTTCTTGCTAATTAAAAGCATAGATTTTAAACAAGAGCCTATTAAGTTCTCTAGGTATTCTAAAAACTACCTTCTTATTATCTAAATAGACTACTTTATATACCTTGTCTATCTAGTAATACTTTCTAGAATTAGGTTTAGGTATAATAGCTAGAAATCTTAGCTTATATCCTGTGATCCTAAGCAGTTGTTCTAGCTTCTATATACTAGTACTATTAACTAGTTGAAATATAATCTAGTGTTCTTCTTTCTTAGGTTGCTGAGACCTAGGACCTTGAGAATCTTAGTAGTATATATTACTCTTAGGTTTCTACCTATATATAAGTTCTAATGTTTCCTCTCTAGTTAGAAGATTTTAAAAGGTAATTTAAAAGTTTTAAGTAAATATTACTTTATATTACTCCAAGGGTGTTAGCTTACTCTCTTATGTTATATATAAACTCTCGAAGTCTAGCTTTATTTTATTAATCTATACTCAACGGTTTCTGTCTATATAGATATTATTAAATGTCTAGGTTTCTTCTACTTTAAGATTCTTACTAATTACTTCCTAGTTGTCTACCTCTAATAAGCTAGATAATGCTAAAGAAGTTTCTGTTAGAATAACTGTTTCTACTAGCTTAAAGTATATTCTCTCTACAAAAGCTGTTTATAGAATAGTACTAATACTTATTAAGCTAATTATATCTTCGCCTAACTAGCGTGTAATATATTTTGTATTAAACCTTAGATATATACCTAGGTATAGTTGTTCTGTTTAGATTATATATTCTAGATTAGCTAGGTTCTTCTATCTATATCCACGTTTCTTGCTATATATTAATTTCTATATATCCTCTATGTCTATACTTGTAGATTCTTGGAATAGTATTACAAGTTACTAAAGAGAAAGTATTTCCACAGAGTCTAAATATATACTATAGTATTCCTCTAGAATTAGGTTATCTAACTTGTCTAATAACTCTAACTCTTAAATCTATATACTAATGTATTTAGCTAACTCTTTCTCTATAAACTACTATTCTTTAAGTACTACTACTTCCTTGTAGCTAGTAGTATTAACTTGCTTTCCTTAAAACTACTTCTTTAAGCTATATTCGTTTACTCTATAGCTGGATTTACTATATAAGTAATATAAATTCTACTTATATTAGTAGTCTTGTTCTTTCTAGGAAAGTCTACTCTACTTGCCTGTCTTCTTCTTAGAAGCCTAGGATGTATTTATAGTATTAAGTTCTATAGAATCTCTATAGTTCTTTTCTCTATAATTAACTTAATATCTATAACTCTCTTTTCTCTTAAGCCTTCTTTTGTAGTTTTAATTATTGATTTTAATTAAGTTGTTAATTAATTTATTAAGTAATATTAGTAGGTTGTTCTATACTAATTTATTCTTAACATTATCCTTTAATTCTCTATAGAATTATTCTTAGAGTACTTTGTTATTCTAGTTTATTCTTATAGTATACTACTAGAACTAAGATATATACTTAACTATAGATGTTTCTATTTAAGGGCGTACAAGGCTCTAATAGATTTCTTTTTTAAATTAACATCTACAAGAGCTTAGTTAATTCTAGTCTTAAATCTCTTAATGTTCTATAATAACTTCTTTATAACTTTAGATATAGTAGGTAATACCTTTCTATTAATAGTCTTGTTTTTCTAGAAGTCTTTAATATATAGTTCTATCTAGTTATAGGCTGTCTCTTTAAGACAAGTAGCAAGCTATATAACTTAGTTAGTTTCACTAGTAAATTACACTATATAAAAGTTTAAGTAGAGAGAAGCTTTTATAAGAAACTCTACAAGCTTTTCTAGTAAATTATTAAATAGTTTTAGGATTAGTAACTTTACTTCCTTGCAAAGAGTAGTAACAGTTAGTGCTATTATAACAGCTAGGCTAGCAGCTAGTTTTATTGTTGTCTTTAGAGTAGAAGATATAGCTAACATTATAGTAATTTACTTTTAAAGCAGATACTTAAAGTATAACAAATACTATCTTACAGGTCTAACAAAAGTAACTAAGTCTTTGTAGGTTAGTATATAAGAAGAAAGTAAAGGTTACTAAGTGTTTACTTAGAAGTAAACTTGTTACTTAAACTTAAAGATATTAAACAAGATATATTAATAACTAAAGTAAGAGTAAGTTAAGTATAAAGCTTCTATCTAATAGTAGATGTACTAGTTATATATAGAACCTTTATTCTCGTGGATCTTATAGATTCTAAGATTCTCGAGATCTCCTAGATCTTTAGATCTCTAAGATCTCTAGATCTATTATATAATCTGTCTAACTAAATTACAAGGAAATTCTTAGGTTGTCTAGCTAACCTATTTAACTCTTCCTGCTATAGAGTTCTTACTAATATACTTGTTCTACTAGAGCGCTGCCTAGACTTTTTTGTCACGTGCTAACACGTGATTCGTGACAATAGCTTAGTTACAACAGATCTTAGACAACTTACAAGACTTAAAGACTTGAGATTCTTCCTAGAAACATATACCTTATATAAGTACTTATATAATATAAGTTACTTCTTAGCTACCTACTAAGATAATAGAATAGAAACTTATATAGACTCTTACAGCTACTACTAGACAAAAACTTTCTAATTAATTACAACAGAGCTAATATACTACTAGTTTAAACCTAGTTAAAAGACAAAAAAGACAAGACAATAGTATATGTTTAAGATATAACAGTATAGGCTACTAGGTATTAGATTATCTCTTTTGCTACCTTGTCTCTTGAGACTACAAGAAGTAGCTACCTTGACACAAGCTAAGCCAGGGACGCCTACTAGTAAACTATATATTTCTACTTCTATAGCTCTAAAGAGCAAGACTATAACTTTTATAGCTATAGAGAAAGTTAAGAAATAGAAGATAGACAAAGATTTAGAAAAAAAGTAACCTCTAACTAAAATTACTATTAGAGGTTATACAAGGATTATATAGTCGAGGTCTACTTCTAATTGCTACTCGGATATAAAACGCGAAAAGTCGCGTTCTCTAATTCCTACCTTCCTATATTAATACTATAAAATACTACTAGTATATACTTCTATAGAAGCTATTTATAGGAATTATGTTTCTAAGAAGTAACTTATACTATATAAACAAGAGAAGATAGTAGAGATGTTAATAGAGAGGTTAAATAATACTAATATTACTATATATATAAAATGCCTCTGTACTATAGTTCGAAGTACTATTACACAAAACTTAGAATATAATAACAGAGCTAATTTAGAGAAAGGTAGTAGAAGAAAGTAATATACCTTTATAGATAAATAATATATTCTATACTATATACACATAAACCTAAAGAGTACTTATAACAAGGTCAAACGTAACTATGCTCTAGATTACTCTACTACTACTCTTAAGTATATTCTCAAAGAGTATAGTATTACTAATTAGCGCGCGCGTCGCTAGCTATTACTTATAGTAAAGAACGCTACTAAAAGACTTATTTAGTACCTAAAGAATAGACACAGAAATAAAGAGGAATAAGGTATATATATATAGAGCGATAAGTGCTTAGTAGAGTAGAGAAAGAGTAAAAGAGACAAGTAAGTGTTCTGTTCTTTATAGAACAACAAATAAACAAGAGATATAGTATAGACCTATAATTATAAGAAGAATATAAAGGTTATAGTCTAAGAGTACTTTTAAGACCTTAGACATACTAACCTCTATATTATAGACCGAGATTTTAAGTCTACAAAGTATAGGTATAGTGCTAAGAGTTATCTTAAGGTTCTTAACGCAGAAGTAGCTCTTATATATAACTCTTTAGAGCCTGGGTATAAGTTTATATAGAATAATACTTCTATATACACAGCTAGAAAGATTAAAGCTTAGTTTATAGAAAGAGAAATAGAAATAGTAAAGAAGTAGCCTTCTTACTTCTCTAACCTTAACTCTATTAAGTATATCTAGTAGATACTTAAGCAGAGAGTATTTAATTTATTCTCTAAGATAGCTGTAGATACTTTAGTTAGTAAGCATTTAAGATAGAGGCTTGAAAGTACTCTACAAGTAGCCTGGAATTCTACCTATAGAGTATTATAATATAATTCTTAGAATACTATAGATTAAAGCTTAAGACGCTAGAATTAATAGACTATACTTAGAGATAAGAATTAGAGTTACTAGAACAATTATATAAAGCAAGAAAGCCTTCTTTAGTATTTAAACTAATAGACTCTAGCCTATAGAAGTATTAGCTACTTTATTATAACACTAGTACTAGAAAGAGCAAAAAACAACAACAACATATAGGTCTTTGTAGCTAGTATAGTAAACATTAACAAAGCCCTTAAAACAAAATTATATATAGACCTAACAACAAAACTACTATAACATTTCTATAAGTTTCTAGATATTTTTAGCTACTATAAAGTAGAACAGTTATCTCTACTACAAGAACAAGAAACAGACTATGTTATTAAACTTAAACTAATAAACAGAGAGCAGCTAAAGGTGCTATAGAGACTCCTGTATAGTATGTCACGTGATAAGCTTCTTGTACTCTACAAGACTTTAATAGAGCTACTTAACAAAGAGTTTATATAAGTAACTTATCTGTAAAGTACTAGTTTTATTTATTAAGAAACTTAAAGGTAGATTATAGTTTTGTGTTAATTACTATAGCTTGAACTATATTATAAAGAAAGACTGTTATCTTCTTTCTCTAATCTATAAGACTTTATAGAATATTAATAAAGCAAAATAGTTTATAAAGCTTAATGTTATTACTACTTTTTATAAGATATAGATCGCAGAGAGAGATAAGTAGAAGACTACTTTTAAGACTTGTTATAGACTTTATAAATAGATAGTTACCTCTTTTAACCTAGCTAATATACCTAGTATATTCTAGAAGTATATTAACTAGGCTCTCTAAGACTACCTAGACAAGTGTTACTTAATATATATTAACAATATTCTTATATACTTGTCTAGGAGTAGGTTCTAGCACTAAGTATAAGTTTAAAGTACAGGAGACAAAGTACTTAGAGTTTATTCTTAAAGTAGAAAAAGAACTTTATATAGATTTAGACAAGATAAAAGTAATTACTAGCTAGGAAGTACTAACCTCTGTTAAGAGTATATAAGAGTTTCTTGGGTTTGCTAACTTTTATAGGTATTTTATTAAGAACCTTTTAGACCTTGTATAACTACTTATAGAACTTATATATAAGGACTAAAAAATTTTCTAGACTAGAGAAGTAAATATAGCCTTTTAAACACTTAAGGATATCTTTACTTTAGCTCTAGTACTCGCTTAATTTAACTACAATAAGCCTATATATATTAAAACAGACTCTTTAAGCTAGTGTATTAGGAGTATACTATAGTAGTTAAGTAACAAAGGTATATAGATGCTATGCGCCTTCTTTGAAAGAATAACCTAGCGGAATATAACTACAGAATTTATAATAAAGAAATACTTGTAATAATATAATACCTTAATAAATAGAATACTAAACTCTAAGAGGTCAAGGAATTTAAGATTTATATAGACTACAAGAATCTTATAGAATAGTAAATAAGATAGTTCTTAATTCTCTCTTAATATAACTTCTATATTTTTCACGTCTCTAGAAGAGAAAACAAACGTGTAGATACTCTATTATAACAAGACTAAGACATTCTATAGAACAGGTTAGACTAGTATTTAGCTAATTAGAATATATAGCTCTTAAAGCTAGAAATGCTTATACTAAGCTATATAGTCTATACTTTACTAGTAACAGTTTACTTCCCTCGAAGCTAAACACTAGAGAAGCTACTAGATAAGCTAACAGAATAGAACTAAGCTGCTATAGATAACATTAAGTATGTCAAGGCCAAGAGAGCTATAGAAGCAGGCGCTAGAAGGTTCTTAACAAAGCTCTACCTTAAAGTTTCTATCTTAGAATATATAATATCTAATACGAGATATTTACTATTTTAAAGAAGAAAATAAGTTTCTAATAGTAATAATTTATAGATTTACTTAATCTAAATAACTTATAATTTAGTACTGTATAGTTACTCTAGAAGAGAGGTTATATATACTCTTATTGCTCGACAATTCTACTAGCTAGAAATAGCTAAAGATATTTATATATTTATTGAGAACTATAATAGTTATAGAAGAAATAAGGTATAGTAAACTAGACAATAAGGTTTTTTAAAGCCGCTGCCTATACTAGACTAAATATAGTCAAAAATCTCTATGAATCTTATTACAGATCTACTACCTAAGTTAGAAGGTTGTTATAATATTATTATTATTATAGATTAACTTAGTAAGAGTGTTATAGCTAATAGCTTAGAAAACATTAAGGCTAAGACAGTAGCTAAGTAGTTTATATAATAATATCTACTATATTATTTCTTGCTAGTAGCTATTATGTTAGACAGAGAGACTTAATTCACAAGTACTCTTTAGAAATAAATATATAAACTATTATAGATTAAGAGAAGATTGTTAACAGCATTTTCACCTGAAACAGATAGAGCTATAAAGAGAGCAAATAAAATCATCGAGACAGTACTATAATATTTTATAGATTAGACTTAAAGCAACTAGCTTAAGTAAACATCTAAAGAGACAAGTTTGTTCTTTCTATTATATAGATAGAACTAGAGTCTATTTAAGAACCTAGCAGACAAGTTATTAACAGAAAACAATAGAGACTCTCTAATTACTAGTATAGATTTATATTATATAAACGTTAAAAGAGGCACGAGAATAAGTACAAGTATTAATAGCTATAGCTTAAGAAGCCTAGAAACAAGTAAGTAACTAGAGGTATAACTAAGTACTTAGCTATAAGGTAGAAGACAGAGTATAGTTAAGCTTAGAAAACATTAAGACAAACAGACTAAGTAAGAAACTAGACACTAGGTTTACAAAGTTCAAAGTCTTAGAAGTAATTAGATTATATAGCTATAAGCAAGATACTCTTCTAGGTATATATAACGTCTTCTATATAAGACTCCTGTGACCTACAAACTTATTACTACTACTAGAGCAAGTTGTTAAGGAAAGCTAGCTACTAGCAATACTAGTTAATAACATAGAAATATATAACATAGAGTATATACTTAATTAAAAGAGAGCTTCTAGCAGAGGTAATTAACTAAGATATCTAGTTAAGTAGAAAGGTTATAGACAGCTAATATAGAAGCTAGAATTATCTTTCGAAAATACTATTATACTTATTAACTAGAAAGAGAAAATCAAGGCTAAAGTAAGTGTTATAGAAGGAAATACTAGACAAAGACAGAGGCTCTGTTACTTGAGAAGAGAAGGAGAATAATATAAGAGTTAGAACCTATAATAGAGGCTCGGGCTATACTCTTGCTAAGTACTAATAGTCTTGCTAAGAATTAACTAAAGTCTCTGTTTAGTACTAGCTATTACTCTACTGCTAAGTAGTTTCTTAGAATGTTCTAGAAGCTCTTTCTCTCTCTATATATAGAGGAAGAGCTTGTATATATATAGTCTTTATATACTTCTTAATTGAATATTTAAAACTATACCTTTAAGTTATTCAAGGTCTAGTCTCTTACAAATACAGAGACTTGTCAAGAAGATATTAATATATATAGTTTATTAGATTCTAAGTAGTTTTAATTAATTTTATATATAGTAGTTAAATAAGTATATTTTAAAGTAGTAGAGTAGTAGAAAAGTAATTAATAATATATTCGAGGTACTAATGTAATCGAAGTACTAATGTAATCGAGGTACTAATATAATCGAGGTACTAATAAACTACGTTAAGAAAAGTATAGTAAGTTTAAACTTCTAAGAAATAATAAATATAAAAATAAAGCTATTTCTAGAAAACAGTATCTTAAGTAATATATATACTAATAGCTTACTATCTCTATTATATTAAATATTAAACTAGCTTCTAAGAGGTTATCAAATAGTAAAATATAGTACTATACTACTTATAAGTGAAAATAAAAAGCTTATAGCTAAGAACTACTATTAAAAATAAAATATAGTATAAAGTTAATGTAGTTTATTAGCGAGTTAATTATATCAGTGAGTTGATTACTTTTCCTTAGTATAAACTTCTAAATCTTTAATATATATTTTCTTAACTATTTATAATAGAAATTTAAACCTAAGAAGAGTGAATTATTCTAGCTATTAAGGCTATTCGAACGTCTAAAAAACTAAGTAAACGCTCTGTAGCAAAGATCTACAAAGTACTATATATAACTCTTTCTAATAGAATACCTATCTAAACCTACTGCTCTAATTCTAAAGTTAATTATTATAAGTTAACTGAGTTAGAAGAGGAAGTAATTATTTAGTATATACTTAATATAAATTCTAGAGAACTTATGCCCCAGCTAGCTAGTATAGAAGATATAGCTAATTTTATTCTTAAATTATAAAGAGAAAGATATATTAGCAAGCTCTAGGTACATTGATTTATATAATAACAACTAGCCTTAGAGATATGTTTTAATTACGTTTACAACTTCTAAAGAGCCTTATACGAAGATCCTAAGCTTCTTAGCACGTGGTTTCGACTAGTAGAGAATATAAGAGCAAATAATAGTATTCAAGGCTATAATTTTTAGAATTTCAACGAAACCAGGTTTATAATAGATGTTATTTGTCCTAGAATAGTTGTTACTTAAGCAGACTAGTATAGAAGAGATAAGGCAGTTTAGCTAGGCAATCGAAAATAGATTATAGTAATTGTCTATATTAATAGAGAGAGCTAGAGTATTTCTTTATTCTTAGTAGTTTAGAGTAAGAGCTATCTCTTTAACTAGTATACTAACAGTAGCCTCCTTTCTAACTAGGTTATTAAACTAATAAGTAATAGTTAGATAAATAATAAAACAGGTCTAGAATAGTTAAAGTACTTTAATAAATATACTATAGCTTGTACAAAGAGTCTATATTAAATACTAGTTTCAGATAGATATAAGAGTTATAAATTAGCTAAGTTATAAGAGTACTATATAAAACACAACATTATTACTCTTAGACTACCTCCTTATTCATGTTATCTAACCTAGCTACTTAATGTTAGATGCTATAGTATATTAAAACAAGTATATAGTCAGTAGATTAAGACGCTTATCAAGGTATATATTAACTATATTACAAAGGTTAAGTTCTTTCTAGCCTTTATAGTAGTATATAAGGAAATAATAATAGTTATAAACTATTAGGCTAGATTCTGTAAAGCTGGGCTAGTATCTTTTAATCTACAAGTAGTTCTTTTAAAGCTTAATATAAGGTTACAGACTCTAACTCTCTCTTAGCTGTCTAGTACTAACTCTCTCTCTTAGGTGTCCTAGACCTCTTCTAGCCTAACTAAAGCACCTTTATAATCAACTCTTATACGAACTTATATAGCCTGTTACTAAGGAAACTTACTAACTCTACTCTTTCAAACAGTTACTATATTAGCAAAGAGTATAGAGCGAATAGTATATAAGATAACTCTTTCGTCTATAAAGGTCTATATTTTTTATATAGTAAATAAAGCTTTAAGTAAATGCTATATATAGAGCTAAAAAGACTTGTATTCGTTAAGGGAAGGTACTTATAATAGAGGATATAGAGGATATTTTAGCTTAGAAGAATATAAATAAGCAAGTATAATATAATATATATAAGGCAGAGGTTAGTTATAAGGATAGGTAACTTTCTAGGCAGTGCTATAGAACTTATAGAAAAACTAGTTAAAATATATAAACTTGCTAACAAGTTGTAGATATATCTAGTTTATTAGAAACTTATAGTAATAATTAGTGTTAGTACGACTTAGTTTATAATAACTATTATATATTATATGTCTTGTAAAGAGGTTTTATTAATTTATTGTTGTTTTTAAAAGAGAGAGAATTAAAGCCTAAAGGTAAACATCTATAGACGCAGAATAGTTATATATATAACAGAACTAACCTAATAAGGTTATAGCAACAATTAGTTTAATATATTATAATTAATTTATTTAGGTATAAGGTTTTGTGTCAAGGAAACGTATTTAACTTAGTAATATAATTAACTTACTAATAAACTACGTTATTTTAAT
This sequence comes from Hymenoscyphus fructigenus, assembly GCA_001414455.1. Lineage (NCBI taxonomy): Eukaryota > Fungi > Ascomycota > Leotiomycetes > Helotiales > Helotiaceae > Hymenoscyphus > Hymenoscyphus fructigenus. The sequence goes on along the minus strand of LKUV01000051.1, from coordinate 62,811 downwards.
TAGCGTAGAATCTTTATGTAAGGCTATCTACAAGTTATAAACATAATTAAAACATATCTTTAACTCTAACGTACTTTACAAGCAGGCTGGCTACTTAAGCGAGCTGGCTACTTTTAAACTTTATAGTAATTATTAACTTCTAGTTATATTATCTCTACTACATAATACCTAAATGTCTTCTAACGAAAACAAAATTAACTTAGCTATTCAAGTACTTGAAAATAACATGTTAATAACCTAACAACATGCTACAAAGGCCTATAATGTCTCTTGATCTACTATTTCAAACTAATGTACTAGAATCTAACTAAGACATGATTGTAAACCTAATTTGAAGAAACTTACAAAGCTAGAGGAGGAGGCAATAATCGCGTATATATTAGAGTAGAATTTAAGAGAGTTTTCACCTACAAATAATATAGTATAAGATATAGCTAACAATTTACTAAAGGAGCGCGATAGACAGCCTGTAGACAGGAACTAGCCAGACAACTTCATTCAGTGTACACCTAAGCTAAAAACTTAATAGAGTCGTTCTTATAATTATTAGCAAGCTTTAACTAAAGATCTACAGATTATTAGCCTATAGTTTACACTTGTACAGTTATTTAAAGACAAATATAATATTATAAATAAGAATATATATAATTTCGACGAGACTAGTTTTATAATAGGTGTTATATTATCTTAGCTTGTTATTATAAGTTTAGAGATATATAGAAGACATAAAAAAGTTTAGCTAGACAATTGTAAATAAGTTACAGTTATTCAAGAAGTTAATGAGACAGGTTAAGCAATTCTACTATTTGTTATATTTATAGGTAAAGTACTTATTTCTTCTTAGTACAAGAACACAGATATACTATACAACTAGGTCATTAATGTTAGTACTAATAGCTAGACAAACAATAAGCTTGGGGTTATATAGTTAAAGCATTTTAACAAGCACATAAAAGTATAAAGCGTTAAAGGATATAGACTATTAATTATTAATAGTTATAAAAGCTATAACTTACTTAAATTCCAGCGACTTTGTAAAGACTTTAATATTATTACTCTTTGTATACCTCTACATTTATTATATTTATTATAGCTGCTTAATGTTAGCTGTTTCTCGCTGTTAAAGCAAGTATATAGAAATGAGATCTTAGACTTAGCATGTAATTACATTAACTATATTACTAAAGAAACCTTCCTTTAAGCTTTTAAAGTAGCTTTTTATAAAGCATTTACAAAGGACAATATCTACGCAAGCTTTCGAGGCACTGAGCTACTCTTACACAACCTAGAAGTTATGTTATCAAAGCTTGATTTAAAGCTTCGTACACTGACTTTAGTTATATTAGAAGACATTCTATAGAAATCTAAAACACTAAGTAACACACGCAAGATAGAGGCTTAATCAACACTTATTTGAGACTAGATTCAAAGACACTAAGACTCATTGCCTAGTTCTATTATTAAGTCTCTTAATTAACTAGAAAGAGGCTCTGCTAGAATAGTATATAATATAGTGTTAATGTAGAAAGAAATCACAGATCTTTGTAAGGTAACTAAAGCTGTAACTAAGTGTAAGAGTTATAAAAGAAAATATATTTAAAGCTAAGAGATATTAACAGTAGAGAAAGTAATTAGTTTAATCACTTCTATAGAAAATAGTAATTAGGAGAGTAGTAGAGAGATATAAAAGAAGGTTTGAGCAGAGAGGTACTATAGGTGTTGTAGCAAAATTAGACATAATTCCCGTACTTGTTAAGTAGAAATAGTAGATACTAAAGATAGTAACAACTTTGAATAATCTTATAGTATCTTTTATTATATAATAGCTTGTTCTAGTGTTAAGTAATTTACATTTAAAAATAAGTAGTTCAGAAAAGTAGCCAGCTCGCTTAGGTGGCCAGCTCGCTTGTGAAGTACGTTAGTTATTATTATATAAATTAATAAGTCTAGAGCGTTCTAATATATATTCCTTCTCTTATAATTTTAGAATAAAATTATAAGGTAGATAGTAGGCAATAAGTTAAATTAAATCTTATATAAGAGTAAACAAGTATTAGATTTAGTATAGAACTAATCTCTGCTTCTTCTTAGAGGTATAGGAGAAGCCTTGTTTTATAGAAGCTTCTAAACTCTAATATTACATAGACTCTGTTAACTCTGTTAACTCTATTTACTAGAATTAAATAATTCCTAATTGATTTATAATAGCTGATAAAGGCTTCCTTAGATCAGACGAAAGATCACATGACTAACACAGCCTCTATATATTACAAAAATTTACTATATCTTCTATACTAGCTAGCTAGAGCTTAAATCTTCTAGTATCTATATTAAGTATCTTTTAAATAATTACTTTCTTCTCTAGCTTAATTAATTCAATATCTATTAGTTAATAAATAGTACAAGGAAGTTAACTAGTTGTTATATTATAAAATATAGATTTAGAAACTTTATAGATCTTTATAGTAGAATAACAAAAACGTTTTTTTTATATAATTAAATAGCCTTAATAGCTAGAATAATTTATACTTCTTAGGTTTAAATTTCTCTTAGTAGTAGTTAAGAAAATATATATTAATACTTATAAGAGAGTAGAGTAGACAAAAGTATATAGTATAATAATATATATAATAAATACACTTATTTAATATATATTTAAACTATCTTCAAGAGAATTTATACGCTAACTAGCTAGTATTAAAGATATAGCAGATCTTCTACTTAAATTTTATAGAATATAACACGCTAGCAAGAACTCGATATATTGTAATTACGTTTATAATTTTCAAAGAGCCTTATATAAAGATTCTAAGTAAATTATCGTGTAGTTTCAACTAGTAGAGAATATAAGAGTAAAATAGAGTATTTTAGTTTATAACTTCTATAACTTTAATATAACTAGATTTAATATAACTATACATTAAGTCGCGTATAACTTTAAGTTGTATACTTTTTTAATTCTTACTAATATATTTCCCAGGTAAGCCGATGACCCGGGTAAGCTGATTACTAGAACACTAAAATGTAACACTTCTCTTAAAATATAAAATACTACTACTAAATTAAGTCTAACTCTCTAGTAAAGAGAGTTGTATATTATGTTTTAATGTATTTAAAGTTGTAATATTATTATAATAGAGTGATCAGCTTACCTGTGAAATACATTACCTCTTTACTTAAATATATATATTCTTAACAACTACTAATAGAGATTTAAATACAAGAAGTATAAATAATTTTAGCTATTAAAGGTATTAAAACATCTTGAAGACTTAGTTGTTATAAGGCTATAAAACTTTATAAAGTCTCTAAAACCTTCTTAGATAATAGAATAACTAGCTTATCTTCTTGCTTAGAAACTTAACCTAATTATATAAAGTTAACTAAACTTAAATAGAAGGTAATGATTTAATATATACTTGACTTAAATATATAAGGATTTATACTCTAAATACTTAGTATAGAAGATATAGTAAATTATATACTCACGTTATATTAAGAAATATATATTAGAGCCTAATAGACATAAGGTTTTATATAATAATAACTAAAGTTAAATATATGTTTTAATAATATTTATAACTTCTAAAAGACTCTTTACAAAGATTCTAAACTTATTAGAGCATAGTTTTAACTTATAGAAAATATATAAGCTAAATATAGAATTTAGGAATATAATTTCTATAACTTTAACAAGACAAGGTTTGTAATAAGCATTATCTATTCTAAAATAGTTACACGCGTTAATTAATATAGCAGAGACAAGGCTGTCTAGCTAGGTAATCAGGAATAGACTACAGCTATTATCTATATTAGTAGAAATAGTTTAACTATCTCTCTATTTTTAGTAGTTTAGAGAAAGAATTACCTTGCTAGTTAGTATACTAAGAGTAGTCTTCTATAAAACTAGGTTATTAAGCTAACAAGTAATAGCTAGACTAATAATAAGACAGGTCTAGAATAGATAAAACACTTTAACAAGTATACTTATAGTTAAGTAAGAGGCTATATTATATACTAGTTCTAGATATATATAAGAGCTATAATTTATTATAATTTTAAGAGTATTATAAGGCAAACAATATTATTACTCTTTGTCTACCTTCTTGTTCCTCTTATCTAACCTAGCTACTTAATGTAAAGTATTTTAGTATTCTTGAAAAACTATATAGAGAACAAATTAAGACTTTTATTAAAGCTTATATTAACTATATAACTAAGATTAAGTTCTTTCTAGCTTTCTATAAGGTTTATAACTAGTTAATAATAACTTAAAATACTAAAGCCAAGTTCTATAGAGCTGGTCTTATGTCTTTAGATCTCTAGGCTATAATCTCTAAGGTAGATGTTAGTTATAGACTCTAATACTCTCTAGTACCTTAATTGCTTATACTAACTCTTAGGTCTCTTAGATGTCTTGTAACTTAACTAAGGCTCTTTTAGACAGCTTTAGTTGAAAGCTATATTATATATTATTAAGAAAGTTCGCTAATACTTATTTTCTTAATAGTAACTATATTAGCAAAGAGTATAGAGATTCTAGCTTATAAGAACACTCTTTTAGCTACTAAGGTTAAAACTTTTCAAGTAGTAAATAAAGCTCTTAGCAAACATTATAGAGCTAAAAAGACTTATATATATAAAGAAGATATACTTGCTATAGACAATATATATACTCTTTTAGCTTAGGAGGTAGATAAGTAAATTAAGACTAATAAGTACTCTAGAGAGAAAAATCAAAATAGATAGAAATTATAATAATATATATAAAGTATAACGTGTTTTACAAGCAAGTCGCCTATATAAGCAGGTTGCCTACTTTCCTCGTCGTATACTATCTACTACCTTTAAGTTATAATAGCTTAACACTATAACGTTTAATTACCTTCTTAAGAAGCTAATATTATTTTAGTAACCTAAGAACTTGAAAACAATATATTATTAACTAAACAAAGTACTGCAAAGATTTACTATATTCCTTGAAAGACTCTTTCTAATTAACGTACTAGAAAGCTCTTACAACGCGATTGCTAGCCTAATTCGAAAAAGCTTACAAAGCCAGAGAAGAAGACAATAGTTAGATATATATTAGAGTTAGATTTACAAGAGTTTTCACCTACAAGAGATATAGTACAAGATATAGCTAACAATCTACTAAGAGAGCGCGACAGAAAGCCTATAGGCAAAAACTAGCTGAATAACTTTATAAAACATATACCTAAGCTTAAAACTCAATGAAGTTGTTTGTATAATTGTTAGCAAGCTTTGACTAAGAATCTGTAAGTTATTAGCCTATGGTTTACACTTATATAGTCTATTAAAGAGAAATATAGTATTCAAGATAAGAATATTTATAACTTTAACAAAAGTAGCTTTATAATAGAAGTTATTTTGTCTTAACTTATTATTACAAGCTTAGAAACATATAGAAAGCAAAAGTAAGTTTAGCTAGGTAATCACAAGTAGGTTACAGTTATTCAGGAAGTTAATACAATAGAATAAGTAATTCTACTATTTATTATATTAACAGGCAAAGTACTTATTTCTACCTAGTACTAAGACATATATATACTACATAATTAGGTAATTAAGGTTAGCAACAACAGCTAGACAAACAACAAGCTTAGAGTTATATAGATAAAGTATTTTAACAAGTATACAAAGGCACAAAGTGTAGAAGGATATTGTTTGTTAATTGTTAATAGTTATAAAAGCTACAACTTCCTTAAATTCTAGCAATGTCACGAATCATGTGCTAGCACGTGACCAGTGAAGACCAGGCGGCGCTCTGACAGGTTAAATACATCTATAAGAACCTGCAGCCTAAAGGGATCAGTTAGACTAGCTAAACAATCTAAGGATTTCTATGTTATAGTTATTATATAATATAATTACATAACTATTAGAGCTTGCAGGAGCTTGTTAGAGCTTACATTACAGCTTGAGGATCTAGAGCTTCTTCTAGGCTCTATGAGAATAAAGGTTCTATATATAACTAGCATGTCTACTATTAGATAGAAGCTTTATACTTAACTTACTTTAGTTTTCAATATATCTTGTTTTAACATCTCAAGTTCTAGTAACAAGTTTACCTTTAAGTAAACATCTAGTAACTCTTACTTCCTACTATAACTAAACCAACGAAGACCTAGTTACACTTGTTAGACTTATAAGTTTGTAATTTATTATACTTTAAGTATCTGCTTAGAAGTAAACTACTACAATGTTAGCTATATCTTCTGCCTCTAAGGTAGCGCTAAAAGCAGCTGCTACTCTAGCTGTTGTAATAGTACTAACTGTTACTACTCTCTAAGAGAAAGTAAAACTACTAATCTCGAAACTATTTAATAGTTCGCTAGAGAAACTCACAGAGTTCCTTATAAAAGCTTCTCTCTATTTAAACTTTTATATAGCATAATTTATAAGCAAAACTAACTAAGTTATATAGCTTACTACCTGTCTCAAAGAGGCAGCCTATAATTAGATAGAACTATACCTTGAAGACTTCTAGAAGAATAAAATACTAGAAGAAAAGGTGTTAACAATTATATCAGAAGTTACTAAGAAACTGTTCTAGAACATAAAGAGATTTAAGAAAGAGCTTAATTAAGTATTTATAGATGTAGATTTAAAGAAAAAATCTATACAAGCATTATATAATCTCTAACAAAAGAACTCTACAGCTAAGTATACTTTACACTTCTAGCAGTATATAGTATAACTAAACTAGAACAACAAAGCTCTCTAGGAACAATTCTATAGAGAATTAAAGAACAACGTTAAGAACAAATTAGCAAGAGATAACCTGCTAACCTTACTTAATGAATTAATTAATAACTTAATCAAAATTAACAACTAGAACTATAAACAAAGGCTTAAAAGAAAAGGAAGTTATAGACATTAAGTAAATCGTAGAGAAAAGAACTATAGGAATCTCATAGAACTAAATGCTACAAACAGAACCTAGCCAAAGAAAAAGGCAGATAAGTAGAGCAAACTTTCTTAAGAAGAAAGAAACCGCTAATATAAGTAGAATTTATATTACTTATATAGTAAAACCAGCTACAGAGTAAGCGAATGTAGCTCGAAGAAGTAATCTAATCAAGGAAAGTAAGTTAATGCTACTGGCTACAAGGAAGTAGTAGTACTTGAAAGCAGGCTACTTACAGAGAAAGAGCTAGCTAAGTATATTAGTATATAAATCAAAGAAACTAAATCCACAGACAAATCAGATAATCTAATCCTAGAGGAATACTATAGTACATAATTAGACTCTATAGAAATCCTTCTACTTTAACAGCTTATAGTACTAGTCTAGGAATCTACTAGTATAGACATTAGAGACACCTAGATATTAATGTACAGAGAGGAACAGGGGTATAGATAGAAGGATCCACAGAACCTATAATAAACCTTTTAAATTATATAATTATACTTAGGCATATGTCTAAGGTTTAATATAAAATATATTACTTAATGATTAGAGGAAGGCCTGATTAGTTTAACAAGTATTAGTATAATTCTATAAACGACTTTTATAGAAAGAATATACTTTAACCTAGCTAAAACAATTATTTCTATAGAGTACTTGTTAGAATCATCTAGCTAATTAGAGACAGGTAACTAGGAAGTAGTAAGCAAGGACCTAGAAGTAGAAGAAATATAGATATTTATTAGTACCTATATAGATAGAAACTATTAAGTATAAATCAACGAAATCAAGTCTAACTTCTAGAGTCTATATATATTACAAGAGAACAAACTAGTACCCCTAGACAAATATAAAGTAATATTTGCCAAGAACTATTGAATTACCTTTTAAAATCTCTGTTCAGAAAAAGAAATATTAGAACTTATATATAAATGACGTTCTAAGAGCAACATCTACTACTAAGACTCTAAAGGTTCTAGGTCTTAACAACCTAAGAAAGGAGAACAATAGATAGTAATCTAGCTAGTTAATAGAACTAGTACCTAGAAGTTAGAACAACCTCTTAGAATCATTAGATTCAAGCTAAGGTTTTTAGCAACACTACCTAAACCTGACCTAGATAAGTATTATTAGGTCGGAGAAGTATATAAAGTAGTCTATTTAGACAAAGAGAAAGTAGTTTTTAGAATACTAGGAGAGCTAGATAGGCTCTTATTTGAAATCTTTTCTATTAAGTAACAAGAAGCTTGTGTAACTTTAGGAGAAAGTTAGTTATATATAACTATAACAATTAGAGAAAAGAAACTCTAAATTATAATTAATTCTAGAGCTACAAGTAACTTTATTTCCTTCTCAGCTGTATAGAAGCTAAATGTCTTAGTTAAAGGAATAACACTTTATAAACTTACTACACTAGCTTGTAGTTACTAGAGAGTTTACTAAATACTCTAGAGAATAAAATAATACTACTATATTAATTAAGTATTAGTAGTAGTCAAGGAAGTAATATCTTAGTATAATACCTGTACTAGGAACAAGGCTTTCTGTTATATATCTTATAGACAGATAAGTACTACTCTAATACTATAAATACCTTAAACATTGATATATTAGGATTTTATTATTAAACTACTAAAATCTAAGAAACTAATAACAGAAGTAGAATATGATTTAATTTTAGTTATTATAGAATAGCCTACAAAGTATATAATTCTAGTACTATATATAGAATTAAGTACAGCTAAGGAATTACTATTTATATTTCTGGAAGAAATAGTCTTAAGAGATAGACTGCCTAAAGAAATAATATTAGACAGAAACGAGCTCTTAATAAGTATAAGGTAGATAGTAAGCAATAAGTTAAATTAAATCTTATATAAGAGTAAATAAGTATTAGATTTAGTATAGAACTAATCTCTGCCTCTTCTTAAAGATATAGAAGAAGTCTTACTTTATAGAAGCTTCTAATATTAATATTATATAAACTCTAATAACTCTGTAATTTCTATCTACTAGAATTAATTAATTTCTAATTGATTTATAATAGTAGATAAAGAGGTCCTTATATTAGATAAAGGGTTATATAATCTATAAAACTTATATATATTATACTAAGCGTCTATGTACAAAGAGAAAGCTTTCTATAGCTTTCTACCTATAAACGAATTAAGAGAATAAATGAATAAATCAAGTAATATATTTCCCGGTTAAGTAGATTACTTAGTTAAGTAGATTACAAGAATACTAAAACGCGACAACTCTAAATATATTATAACAACACTATTACAAAATCCTCTAGCTACTTATATTAATCGATTTCTAAGGTACCTTATATATATAAGTATTATATCTAACCTAATTATATATACTATAACGTTGTTGCTTGTCTTCTAAGTAACGTTGCTATATATTATTACTACTCTCTTTCTACTAAGTTTAAGTACTTTAAATAATTTCCTTGCCTTTCTTAACTGTAAGACTTCTACTTTAGTAAATGTACCTCTTTTACTTTCTCTCTCTTCTCTCTTTAAGCTAATTTACATCTTGTAGTGCCTTGATTTCAGCTTTTATAAGAGTAGCTCTGTAGATTATAATTTAAGACTCCTTAGTAAGCTAATTAAATGCCTTATTAATTAATATAAGAAAGATATCTTAGTGTTATAATTCCTAAGGATTAGTTTTACAACGAATTACTTCTTGATTTCTTGAAATACTACCTCTATAACCTTGTTCTAATTAAATACTATATTCTTTTTAGTAATATTAGTTCTAGGCTTAGATATTCCTATATAATTCCCTATATATTAATAGTAGAAGTTAGTGAATCCTTAGAATCTCTAGACGTTCTTGACGTTCTTAGGTAATTTCTATTTAGTAATAGCTTTTACTTTCTCTAAGTTAACCTCTATCTGTCTTAGAGAGATTAGGTGTCTAAGAGAGTAATATATAAGATAGTATAATATAGTAATACTAAAAAGTAGATAACTTTTACTATATACTTTCTGCTTAACTCTAGAGCTTTAGCGTGATATTTTATTAATTCTAATTATATATAAAAGACTAGATTTATTTTAACTTCTCTTACTTAACCTCGACGACTCTATATTGTAGACAGAAGACTATCTTTAGTAGACAACGTTATATATATAGTTCTTCTAGATATAGTAGTAGAAAAGTATATTAAGTACTAGCAACGCTTTTATGTTACTAAGATTACCTTCTATTATATAATTATAGGTTATCTACAGCTTGCTCTATATAACTCTTCTATTAACTAAATAAACTATATAATTATATTTAATTCTAGATATTATAAGAGATACTATATATTAAAATAACTAGACTCTAAATAAGTTAAGTATATAAGGCATAATGCCTTATATACTTAAAACTCTAGAAAGTTAGCGCTACTACCTTCTATTAACTAGTAACTACTTATAGCGTAGAATTCTTCTTGCTATCTATCTTCGAAATTAACTAATAACTTAAGAAGCTAGGCCAGGCTTCTAAGAATTACAAAAGTCTATACTAGATCTAAATAGACAATAGACTCTCTAGCTAAAAGTATATAAAGAAGAAACTATTAGCAGAGAATAATCTATAATTAACTAGTTCTTATAACTCTTATTAGATAGTATCTAAACTTTATCTTTATAGAGCCTTTCTAGATAATATCTAAAAGATACTCGCGAAGTATAATAACTCTAGAAAAGACGCTAACCCTGAGACGTTACTTCTCTTATACTTAAAAAAGTAGTTATCTTAGTTATTTTAATACTAGAAAGCTAATATACTACTACTTTACTGAGATTATAATTTAAAGATTAAATTAAAGCCTAATTCGTCTCTCTCTTATAGACCTCTATATAATATATCTATTTCAGAGTTCGAGGTCTTGTGTAAGTACCTTCACAAGTACCTAAAGAAGAGATTTATTTAAGCTAGTAAGTCTCTAGCTAACTCTCTAGTACTCTTCGCAAAGAAGTCTAGTAGAGAACTATACTTTTATATCGATTACTAAGTACTAAACAATATTATAATTAAGAGCTATTATCTAATACTCTAGATCTAAAAGATACTTTAATAACTTAGTAAAACTAGATACTTTTCTAAAGTTAATATTATTATAGTATTTAACTATATATAAGTTAAGAAAGAATATTAATAGCTTATAGCTTTTAATACTTGCTATAGCCTCTTCGAGTCCTTAGTTATACTATTTAGCCTTACAAATACTCTAATAATATAGTAACTCTAAATTAATAATATACGTCGCCTGTTTCCAGATATCTTTTATATAACTTATATAGATAATATACTTATTTATTTAAATAACCTAACCTTATACTATAAGTATATTAAGCAAGTATTCGAGGCTCTTAAGAAAGCTAGCTTTTAGCTAGATATTAAGAAGTACTAGTTTAAAGTCTAGAAAGTCACCTACCTAGATATAATTATTTCTATAAATAGCGTAAGAATAGACTTTAACAAGACTTTATCTATTATAGACTAGTCTAGAGTAGTTAATCTTAAAGACCTCTAAATGTTCCTTAGGTTGTTAAAGTTAGTTAAACTATTCTATTAAGTTTACTATCTAAGAAGAATATAAGATAAAAATAGACTCGAACTTATAAAATTATTCAAAGCTCTTAAGAAAGTATTTACTTCTATACTAATACTTAAGTACTTTAACTCTAAGAAGAAAGTTATTATTATAATACTACAATATAGTTCTTTACTCTATAGCCTTTATATTAAAGGTTCTTAACCTTATAGAATATAATTACAAAATCTATAATAAGGAATTACTTGCTATATTACGTTCCTTTAAGTTCTAGTGCTCTAAACTAGTAGAAACTATATATTCTATGTTTGTAATTACTAATTACTCTAATTTAAAGTACTTTATAACTACTAAGTAGGTTACTTGCCGCTAAGTCTAGTAGACTAAGTTTTTCTCTAAATTTAACTTTATTATAAAACTAGTATCTAATAAGAAGAATATTAAGTATAACTTACTTACTCGTTGATTCTAGAACCTTCTAAGCTAAGACAATAACTCTTGTCTTATATACTAACAATAGTTACTTCTTAAGCCTTAGAATCTACATTCTACTATTAACTTACCTTCTCTAAACAAAGAAAGAGAAGTTAAACTAGATAAGCAAGAAACTAAATCTAATAACTATAGAATATTAGAGAAAGGTTATAGAAAAGACTCTTTCTAGAGAAGAACTTCTAAGGAAATAAATAAAGAGAACTATATACTATACTCTAAGGAAGTTATATTGTTCGAGTATAGAATTACCGACGACAGACTATACTTTTAGAATAGACTTTATATTCTAAATACTAAACTTTAAGTATAGCTTCTCTAAACAGCTTATAACTTAGTTAAGAGTAGTTACCTAGACAAAAAAAAGCTATTCAAGCTTATATATAGGTATTATTAGTAGCTGAAACCTTACTATAACATTACTTAATTTTGTAAAGCCTGTTAGAACTATCTCTAAAATAAGTACTTCTAGCTATAATACTAAAGTACTTTAAAACTTCTTCTAATACTACTTTAAAAATAGAGAGACTTATTAATTAACTTTATAGACTTTATTCTATTAATTAATGAGTTTAACTAAATTATAGTTGTTATATATAAGGTAAATAGTAGGTAATAAGTTAAGATAAATCTTATATAAAAGTAAACAAGTATTAGATTTAGTATAGAACTAATCTCTGCCTCTTCTTAGAGGTATAGAAGAAGCCTTATATTATAGAAGCTTCTAAACTCTAATATTATATTATAAATAGACTTACTAAGGACCGCTATATTACCTTATATAACAAGAGTATAGATGTAGCTAAGCTAGCTTACTTATTTATATAAGACGCCTAGAAGACCTATAGACTACTAGATACTAATGTTTTTAATCGAGGTTCTTTGTTTGTCTTAGACTTTTAGAAATCTGTTTATAAGATACTATAAGTTCGAGTTAATATCTCTATAGTATATTAGCTAGAAACTAATAGGTAAACTGAAATTACTAATAAGTCTATTTCTAAGTACCTACGCTAGTATATTAACTTTCCCTAGAATAACTATGTTTATTTCTTGCTCTTAACTAAGTTTACTATAAGGAATATAGTTAGTTTAGTAATAGATATATCTCTGTTCTTTACTAATAATAGCTATTACTCTTATATAAATTTTAGACTACCTTAATTTTCTACTATTACCTTGTAGAATACTCTTGTAGAACAAAACTTTGTCTATAAGATAAAGAAGATCTTAAGTTACTTATATACTAATATACTTATAACAAGGAACTATATAGAGGAGTCTGCGAATATAAACTAAACACTAGCTCTAGTATATACAGTAGCTAATATAGTTATGCTAAGTACAAAGTATATTAAGTTAGCTAGGTCAATACTAAAATTCAACGCTAAGTATATTAGCCTCTACTAGTACTTTAAATTATAAATTTCTACTTCTATAAACTAGAGCTTCTCTATAAATTATAATCTATCTATCTAGTTTTCTATACTAATTTACTATACTCTACTACTAGTGTCTCTGTACTAGAATAAGTTAACCTAGTACCTTTACTAATACGAAACTACTATACTAGTATAAGAAAGGTAACTAAGTCTCGAAGGTTAGTATATAGTAAGATGTTTAGATCTACTAGATATTTACTTAAAGGTAAACCTGTTACTTATATTAAAGAAATTAAACAAGATAAATAGATTAATAAACTAAGTTAATTATAAAGCTTCTATCTAGTAGCAGATGTACTAGTTATATATAGAACCTTTATTCTCGTAGGTAGACTAGAGAGCTTGTTACTCTAGTTAACTTAGTTGCTTAGGTAGCTTGTTGCTTTAAGTAATCTAATATATTACCTAACTATAACTAAAGGAAATCCTTAAATCAGCTAGCTACTCTAGCTAATCCTTATAACTTATAACTACTTAATAGTATGTTATTCTATTAGAACGCTGTCTAGACTTAATTGTTATATACTAACACGTGCTTTATAACACTATCCCTTTCTTAGCCTAGCGTGTCTCTATACTTAAGTATAATCTAAGAAATATTAGCCTTCTTTTAATTTTATTATACTACTCTTTAATAGCAAGAAGTATACTAAAAATTAAGTACTTAGCAACTATATTAAATTACATAGTAATAAAATAGCTCTGTATACTTGATATTAAAAATCCCTTAACTTAGCTAGAAAATCTTGTTAGTGTATTATAATACAAGGCAACTAATATTTCTACTACTCTACCTATATAAGGCAGGGAAAATTCTATAATTATTATAAATGTAACTAGATACCTTTATGTCACGAATCGCGTGTTAGCACGTGATAAGTAAGTTCAGACAGCGCTCTAACAGAACAGGATACTATTAAGTAAATATAGGTTACAGGATCAGCTAGAGTAGCTAGCTAATCAAAGGATTTCCTTTAGTTATAGTTATATAATAGACTCTAATAGATCTCTAAGAGATCTAGAGAAGATCTACAGATCTAGATAGATCTAGAGAATAAAGGTTCTATATATAACTAGCACGTCTACTATTAGATAGAAGGTTTATACTTAACTTTAGTTATTAATCTATTTATCTTATTTGACTTCTTTAATATAAGTAACGAGTTTACCTCTAAGTAAACACCTAGCGCATCTAAACCTCTTTCTATAACTAACTCTTCGAGACTTAGTTACCTTTGTTACCTTAGTATAGTAGTAGTTTTGTTATACTTTAAGTATCTGCTTAGAAGTTTAGTTACTATAGCTCTCTTACTACTAAAACCTGTTATAGCTAGCTCTAGTACTAGCTAAACTAATATATTAACACCTTCTAGCAGCACTGCTAAGAGAGTCTAAGTTAACATACTACTAGTAGAGGCTGCCAAGCTACAGCCTTACTAATATAACAATAAAAGTATGTCTAATATATCTAAACCCTACAAGGTTAAAGTACTAGAGACTATTTAGGTTAAGCTACTAGATACCTACTAAAGAAAGAGATACAAGCTTAGCTTGTTTCTACTCTAGATAGATATCTACTTTAATTTTAATTTAGATAAGTTTACTAAGAACTATAACTTCTGCTTTATCTTTGCTATCTCCTACCTTAGAGAAGTAGTACTAGAATAAGTATAACTATACTTAGAAGACTTCTTTATAAACAAAGACGATAATAGATCTATAGTAGTTATTAAAGCTATGTTTAAGTTATAGAAGAGATTTAAGGTAGTAATTTAAAGAGTTTTTAAGGATTTAAATACTACCTAGACAGCTATACACAAGCTACTAGATTTAAAATAGACTAGATTAGTAATTAGTTACACTAATAAGTTCTAACATTATAAGAACAAGTTAAGATAGAATATACTTACTCTTATGGAACTCTTTTATAGAGGGTTGAAAATGTATCTCTATAAAGAAATAGTATAACAAAACATAATCTATCTTAATATTAGAAGTATAATTAAAGGAGTTATCTAGTTAGACAACTATCTATAGGAATTCAATAAATCTACCTTAGAAGGTAGAGGTTGAAAAGAAAACTAGAAGAAAAGATATTTAAATTAATAGAACAGTACTAAAGTAAATAATACTTAGAAGAAATCTTTTAAAGAGAAAAAGCTCTTCTAGAATAGATAGAACTGTTGACGTAAACAGAATTTATATTACTTATATAATAAACCTAGCTACTAAGTAAGTAAATATAGTTTAAAGAAATAAAATAATTAGAGAAAGTAAGTTAATACTAGCTTCTACAAGGAAATAGTACTACTTAAGACTTGTAAGCTATCTAACGAAGAATTATAGGCTTAGAGATATAGAACTTAAGTTAAAGAGAATAACTCTATTCTTAAATAATATTATAACATATATTTAGAATCTAAAAACAAGTTACTACTATAGGTAATATATAAATCACCTGTAAGTACCTTAGAGGAATTATTCTTAGAATCCTTGGAATCTTCTAGAAGGAACAAAGAATAGTATAAAGAACCTTAAGTAGAAAACCTAGCTTTCTTTATATCTTTTCTAGCTAACTTAATGTATAGACAATCTTAGGTTTTAGTAGTAGAACTCCTGAAGTTTCTCTAAGTACTAGTTAAGATTCTTTTTTAGTTTCTAAGTATTTTCTAAATATAAGTAATCTATCTATTTAATTAGATACTTGACTTGTTCTCTAATAATCTTATAGTTAAGAATCTTCTTAACGTTGTATTCTATAGTAGAATTAACAGGTTAGATTTCTGTAAGTAAGGCTAGTAGTACTTCTAGTAGTACTAGTTTAAGTAAGAATATATAGAATAGTAGATAAATGTTTATTATCTTTAGTAGTATAAGTTTATAATTTAAAGGTTCTTTAATATATTTAATTCTAAATAATCTAAGCTTCTTGTAGTCTAGTTTACTGCTTAGTCTCTTTGTATTAATGTTTTTTCTAACTAAATAGACTTTATCTCTCTCTTTTAATATTAGCTCTTAACTATATTACTTATTATAGTAGTATATAGTTCTAATATAAGTTCTTTATATAGTTCCTTGATTTTCGAGACCTATACCTAAGTAAGTTAATTATTAATAGTTTTGTTTAGTAGTTCTTAGTATACTACTAATTTATACCTAAAATTAATATAGAATAGTATAACAAGTATTGTTTCTGTTATTAAACTATTATATATAAACGATACTAAAGGCAGTAGTTTAACCTAGCTGTTTTACTAGTAGTTTATATAATAGTATAAGTAGACTTTAATTACTTAATTTATTTGTTTATTTTCTCTATTTGTCTGTAGATAGAAAGCTATAGACAACTTTCTTTTTATGCCTAATTACTCTATTAGAGCTATCTAGAATTTCAAGGTAAAGAGCTTATCTCTGTCTAAGATTATTTCTTTAGATAGTCTATGTCTTAAGACTACTTCTTTTAGGAATATAAATGCTAATTCCTCGGCTGTACTTAATTCTATATATAGTACTATAATTATATATTTTATAAGCTATTTAATAATAACTTGAATTAAATCATATTCTACTTCTGTTATTAGTTTCTTAGATTTTAGTAGTTTAATAATAAAATCCTAAGATATTAATGTTCAAGGTATTTATAGTATTAGAGTAGTACTTATCTGTCTATAAGATATATAACAGAAAGCCTTGTTTCTAGTACAGGTATTATACTTAGATATTACTTCCTTGACTACTACTAATTCTTGATTAATATAGTAGTATTGTTTTATTCTCTAGAGTATTTAGCAAGCTCTCTAGTAATTATATACTAGTATAGTATAGTACTCTCTAATAAATTCCTTTATATATAAATTAGAGATATATAGTTTTCTATTCGTATAGTACTTTTTATTATTTTAATTATTTGTTGCTCTATAGATGTCGATGAAGTCTCCTCTACTATTAAATAGATTTTTTAGTATTAGTTCTTATTTAGCTAGAGCTAGGCGCTCTGCCTCCTAGGCCTTCTAGATTTTGTTTGTCTATAAGTTATTAACCTCTGTTACTGTAATCTTATATACAGCTGAGGCTAAATCTCTGTTCTCGAGAGTTTTTAAGATTATAATCTTTTTATACTCTTTGTCTTCTTTATAGCCTAGTTTTCTACTAAGAGTATTAGCTCTTAGATTTACTGTTCTACTAATATAATAATTTACAAGATTAAATCTAGTAAGAGTTTAGAACTACCTAGCAAGGTATCTGTTATTAAGTTCTTTGTTGTAAATATATTTAACTTTTTATAATTAGTTAGAATAGTAACTTAGTACTTTACTTCTTAGAGGTAGATTCTCTAATTTTTCTAAGGCTAGTACTATAGTAAGAAGCTTGTTCTCAAGATACTATAGTTCTACTAGACAGAATCTAATGTTTTAAAGAAATATATTATAGGTATTAATTTTTCTTCCTTGTTTAGCTAGAGATGTATAGCTATAATAGCTATATCTAAAGTATCTATCTTAATAGTACTTAGTTTATTAGTCTTAAGAATAGGTTCCTTTATAAACTACTTCTTTATTTCTTAGAATACTATTTCTACTATACTGTCTTACATAAAGGTATACTTTTTTTTAGTAAGATTAGTTAGTATTTCAGAGATCTTAGTATAGCTTATAATAAATTATTAACAAAAGTTAGTGAATCTCTAGAATAACTATATATTCTTAATATTTTCTAGTAATTTCTATTCTAGAATTACTTTAATTTTTTCTAGGTCTACTTTTATTTATTCTAGAGTAATTATATACTTAAGAAAGACTGTGTAAGTTACTATAAACTTATACTTTAAAAGTTTAAGGCAGGAGTCTATATTAGCTAGCTGTCTTAAGACTTTCTTAATATACTTTTTATGTTCCTCTCTCTTTTCTAAGAATACTAGAATATTATCTAGGTAATAGATAACTATTTTACCTAGGATGTCCTTAAGTATTTCGTTATTCTACCTCTAACAAGTAGTAGGCACATTAGTTAACCTAAATAGTATAACTATATACTTGTAGAGTTCTAATAGTAAGATAAACACTGTCTTCTACTTATGTCCTTGTTTTATCTTAATTAAGCTAAAAGTATTTCATTAATCTAGTTTTGTAAATATTATAGCATAGTCTAACTTATCTCACAAGTATTAACCTTCTAGTAATAAATAAGTGTCCTTAACTATTATATTATTAATATCTTAATAGTTAACATAAACTCTTTCTTTTAGATTTTCCTTCTTATATATAATAATTATATTAGAAGCTATAAGTAATTCTGATTTCTAAATATACTCTTTCTTAACCTCTTTCTTTATATACTCCTCGAGTAGCTAAAAGTTTTACTAATTATATAAGCAAAGTTTCTGTTTTTTAAGGTTATAACTTTCTTTTATTTTAATCTTATAATCCTATAAGCAATGTTCTAAGAGAGTATATATATTCTCTATGTTAGTAAATAATTCTATAAATTCCTTATACTACACAGGTATTATATTATTAGTAGTTTAGCTAACCTGTAGAGAACTCTAGGCTAGGTGTCTAGGTAACTTAGAAGAGGTAGTACTAACCTTCTTCTAGCCTTGTAGTTAAAGCTACTTATAGTTATATTAGCTAAAGGTAATTTCTTTTTCCTTCTAGTTAATAATTAGGTTATATTTCTAAATCTAAGGCATACTAAGTATTATGTTCTTTTTTCTAATATCTATAATATTGAATTATATATCTAACTAGTATTCTTTGATTTAGGTTTTTGTAGGTATAGTTTATTAGTTAATAATATCTCCTTAGTATTCTATTTCTATCTTATTAACTACTATAAGTTTATGTAGTATTAAGACATTTAGCTTCTATATAGCTAAAGAAGAAATTAAATAACCTATAGCTCTAGAATTAATTATAATTTAGAGTTTCTTTTCTCTAATAGTTATAGTTACAAATAACTAGCTTTCTTCTAAAGTAGCGTAGACCTCTTGCTACTTAATAGAAAAGATTTTAAACAGAAGTCTATTAAGTTCTCTAGGTATTTCAAAAACTACTTTCTTATTATCTAAGTAGACTACCTTATATATCTCGCCTATCTAATAACACTTACTAGAGTCAGGTTTAGAGAGAGTTCCAAGAAACCTTATAGTATATTCTGTGATTTACAGAGGCTTCTCTAATTTCTATATACTAGTTCTATTAACTAGTTGGAATATAATCTAGTGTTCTCCTTCCTTTAGTTACTAAGACCTAGAACTTTCAGAATCTTAGTAGTAGATATCTCTTTCAGGTCTCTACTTATATATAAATTCTAATGTTTCTTCTTCTGTAAGAAGATTTAGAAAGGTAATTTTTTAATTCTAAGCAAATACTACCTTGTATTATTCTAAGAGTATTAGTTTGCTCTCGTGTATTATATATAGACTCTAGAAGTTAGGTTTTATTTCGTTGATTTATATCTAGCAATGTTATAAATCACGTGTCAGCACGTGTCAGCACGTGACAAGTAAGTCCAGACGGCGCTCTGACAGAACAAGATACTATTAAGTAGTTATAGAAAATAGAGATTAGTTAGAGTAGCTAGCTAATCTAAGGATTTCCTTTTATTATAATTATATAACAGAGCGACTATTAACTTTGTTAAATTTATAAGAATAAAGGTTCTATATATAACTACTATCTCTGCTATTAGATAGAAGCTTTATAATTAACTTAGTTTATTAATCTATTTATCTAGTTTAACTTCTTTAATAAAAGTAACAGGTTTACCTCTAAGTAAACACCTAGCGCATCTAAACCTCTTTCTATAACTAACTCTTCGAGACTTAGTTACCTTTGTTATACTAGTATAGTAGTTTTGTTACAAGCAGTTCCTGTCTATATAGATACTAATAAACGTCTATGTTTCTTCTACTTTAGAGTCTTTACTAATTACTTCCTAGTTACCTACCTCTAATAAGCTAGATAATTCTAATAAAGTTTCTATTAGAATAACTGTTTGTGCTAGTTTAAAGTATATTCTTTCTATAAAAGTTGTTTATAAGATAGTACTAATACTTATTAAACTAATCACGTCTTCTCCTAACTAGCGTGTAATATATTTTGTGTTAAACTATAAGTAAGTACCTAGGTATAGTTGTCTAGTTTAGATTATCTATTCTAGATTAGCTAGGTCTTTCTAACTATATCTACGTTCTTTACTATATATTAATATCTATATATCTTCTATATCTATACTAGTAGATTCTTAGAATAGTACTATAAGTTACTAAAGAGAAAGAATTTCTACAGAGTCTAAATATATACTATAGTATTCTTTAAGGATTAGATTCTCTAACCTGGCTAATAACTCTACTTCTTTAATTTATATACTAATATATTCAGCTACTTCTTTCTCTGTAAGTTAGTGTCTTTTAAGTACAGCTACTTCCTTGTAGCTAGTAGTATTAACTTGCTTTCTCTTGTAAACTTATTTTTTCAAGCTATAGTCACTTACTTAGTAGCTGGTTTTGCTATAAGAGTAATATAAATTCTACTTGTATTATCGGTTTCGTTCTTCTTAGAAAAGTTTCTTTTCTTTAAAAGCTTTCTTCTAGGCAGTATTTACTTTACTATTGTTTTATTAGTTTAAATACTTTCTCTTCTAGTTCTCTTTTTAACTTCTACCTTTAAAGGTAGCTTTCTTAAATTCTTACAGGTAGTTATCTAGTTAGATAACTCCTTTAATTATACTAGTAATATTAGAATAGTATAAGTTTTGTTTTACTATTTCTTCTAAAGGTACACCTTTAATCTTCTACGAAAAAGTTCTATAAGAGCAAGTATATTCTATCTAGATTTGTTTCTATAACATTAGAACTTATTAGTATAACTAATAGCTAAACTAGTTTACTTTAAATCTAATAGCTTGTGTACAGCTGTTTAGATTATATTGAAATCTCTAAAAAGTCTCTAGATTACTGTCTTAAATTCTTTCTATAATTTAAATATAGCTTAGATAACACCTATAAACCTATTCTTATCTTTATATATAAAGAAGTCTTCTAAGTATAGTTGTGCTTACTCTAGAGCTAGTTCTCTAAGATAGAAGATAGTAAAGATAGAGCGAGAGTTATAGTTCTTAATAAATTAATCTATATTAAAATTAGAGTAGATATCTATTTAGAGAAGGAATAAATTAAGTTTATACCTTTTTCTATAGTAGATATCTAGTAGCTTGACCTAGATAGTTTCAAGTACTTTAACCTTATAAGGTTCAGGTATGTCTAGTATACTTTTATTATTATATTAGTATAGCTGTAGTTCTGTAGCTTCTATAGCTAGCGTGTTAATAGATGCTCTTTCGGCGGCGCTACTAGAAGGTGTTAATATATTAACTTAACTAGTACTAGAGCTAGTAGCAGAGGCAGCAACATGTCTTAGTAGTAAGAGAGCTATAGTAACTAAACCTCTAAGTAGATGCTTGAAGTATAACGAAACTACTACACTAGTATAACAAAGGTAAATAAGTCTCGAAGGTTAGTATATAGTAAGAGATTTAGATATACTAGATGTTTACTTAAAGGTAAACCTGTTACTTGTATTAAAGAAGTTAAACAAGATAAATAGATTAATAAACTAAGTTAAATATAAAGCTTCTATCTAGTAGCAGACGTGCTAGTTATCTATAGAACCTTTATTCTCGTAGGTAGACTAGAGCGCTTGTTGCTCTAGTTAACTTAGTTACTTAAGTATCTTGTTGCTCTAAGTAATCTAATATATTACCTAACTATAACTAAAGGAAATCTTTAGATTAGCTAGCTACTCTAGCTAATTCTTATAACTTATAACTCCTTAATAGTATGTCGTTCTGTCAGAACGCTGTCTAGATTTACTTGTCACGTGACTTGTAGCATCTGCCTATAGTAATTAATAATAGAGAATATACTCTATAGACAGTAGAAGATATAGTAGTTTCAAGGAGAAGAAGTAGAAAATTTAAGTATCTAATAAGATAGCGAGAATATAGTAAAGAAGCGAATTTATAGAAACTATTAACTAATGTTATTTATAGTACTACCTTAATATATATATTCGAGAATTGATTCTCTAATAAGTCTAAACCTATAAAAAAGAAATAAACAAAAGCTTTAGAGAAACAAAAAAAGAAATAGAAAAGAGAGACCTTATATAATAGTTTTAATTTAGCGAATTTAAGGCTTCGCAGTAAGCTAGTTCCGAGTTGACTTTGGAAATTAGAGTATAGTAGATAGTTAAGTAATACTTCTACTTTAAGAACTCTTCTTCCTTTATAGGTATAGTACTAGGCTACTACTAATTAATTTTTTTTTTTTTACTTTATATTTTATTAAAATCTAAACTCCTCTTTTATATACTATAATATTAGTTTATATATAAATTAGACAGTAATTATATACATAGATATATAGAAACTAGAGCTTTATTTTATACTACTAGAAAATTAAAATAAAAGTAGCTTAAAAGCTAGTACTTTATATACTACCTGTCTACCTCAATATAAGCTTTAATTCTAGAGAGTAGTATACTCTTATATAAAACATTAAAGCTCTTCTTATCTAGAATATCTCAGGCTACTTATAGAGTACTTTTAAGTCTCTACCTTAATGCTTATTAACTAAAGTATCTATAGCTATTTCAGAGAATATATTAAAGACTCTCTTCTTAAGTATCTACTAGATATACTTAATAGAGTTAAGGTTAGGAGAGTAAGAAGGCTACTTCTTTACTATTTCTATCTCTCTTTCTATAAACTAAGCTTTAATATTTCTAGCTGTATATATAGAAGTATTATCTTATATAAATTTATACTCAGGCTCTAAAGACTTATATATAGAAGCTACTTCTATATTAAGAACCTTAAGATAACTCTTAGTACTATATCTATACTTTAAAGACTCAAAATCTTAGTCTATAATATAGAGGTTAGTTAGTATATCTAAGGTCTTAAACGTACTCCTAGACTATAACCTTTATATTCTTCTTATAATTATAGGTTTGTACTTATTCTCTTGTCTATTCGTTGTTCTATAAAGAATAGAACACCTACTTATCTCTTTTGCTCTTCTACTACTCTACTAAGTACTTATTACTCTATATATATATATCTTATTTCTTCTTATTTCTATGTGTATTCTTTAGGTATTAAGTAAGTCTTTTAGTAGTGTTCTTTACTATAAGTAATAGCCGACAACGCGCGCACTAATTAGTAATACTATACTCTTTGAGAATATACTTAAAAGTAGTAGTAGAGCAATCTAGAGTATAGTTATATTTAACCTTGTTATAAGTAGTCTTCGAGTTTACATATATATAGTATAGAATATATTATTTATCTATAAAGGTATATTACTTTCTTCTACTACCTTTCTCTAAATTAGCTCTGTTATTATATTCTAAGTTTTGTGTAATAGTACTTCGAACTATAGTATAGAGGTTTTTTATATATATAGCAATATTAGTATTATTTAACTTCTCTATTAACATCTCTACTATTTTCTCTTGTTTTTATAGTATAAGTTACTTCTTGCTTCTATAGAAGTATATACTTATAGTATTTTACAGTATTAATATAAAAAGGTAGAAATTAGAGAATGTTACTTTACGCGTTTTATGTTTAAGCGTTAATTAGAAGTAGACCTCGACTATAATCTAATTATATACTATTATAGAAAGGTAGAGTCTTGTCTATTAGATAGAGGCTAGAGGTCTAGCTGTTTCTTTAAGTACTTTTAGCTAGTACTTAAGTTTAGTATCACAGAATTAAGAGTATTATATTTAATGAATTAAGTAATATATTAAGGTAGAGATAATAATGATAAGGCTACTAGTTACTTGTTATTTATATTACTTAAAGTAGTAAGTTAATCTAGGATCTAATCTACTATATTATTAGTCTATAACTAGTTCTTAGAGAGAACGTAGATCTGCGCTTAAAGCTAAGATATATTAATCTTCTTAGTATTATTATAATTAGAGTCTACTGTTGCTAACCTAGATTATGTTCTAGTTATTAGTAATATTAATAGAGCTTTGTTCTACTCTTAAGGAATTCTTCTAATATTTTCTCGCGAGACATGCTTTAGATGTTATTATAGTAATTAGTAAATGTAAGTTATAAAGGTAAGGTATATATAACAAAAATCTGTTTTCTAGATTAGTATATATCTAGAGTACTCTACTCGCTAGATCTTCTTAACTTCTTCTAAAAAGCTCTATAGCTAGATAGTTAAGGATTATAGAGTCCTTCTACTATAATAGATAAGTAGAAAGAGATATTTAGTAAAGCCTTCTTAGGTAGTATAGAAGAGCTTAGAATAATATAACAAATAATATATATAAAGTATAGTTTACAGTATAGGTTATAGAATTATAGAACTGTTTATTCGAAGATTCTAAGCTAAGAAGAAGCGAAGAGCTTAAGAGAGCTTAAGTCTAAATATAATTATACTTCGTGAAGCAAGGACACGTGATATAAAGCATGTAACAGTTAAGACTGTTACAAAAATCAACTATATAATATTATAGAACTTATAATAAAAGCTAGTTATAATATATAAACTTACTAGAAGCCTGTAAATAGATCTAGTTTATTATATTTAGAGTAGTTTTAATTAATTTTATATATTATAGTAGTTAATTTAAGATTTAAAGTAGTACATAAGTAAAAAGTATATAACTTAGTATATAGTTATATTAAAATAGATGTTATTTATCTAGAAACAATATAGTTGTTTAGTACCTACCTTAGTTATATTAGTATCTTAATTACTTTTCTACTACTCTACTACTTTAAAATATAATTATTTAACTACTATATATAAAATTCACTAAAACTACTTAGAATCTAATAAACTATATATATTAATATCTTCTTAACAAGTTTATATATTATAACTAGTCTTTCTATAATTTTTACAGCCTTATATATTAGAGTGTTTCTTAGTCTAATAAACTCTACTAGAGCACTTATTACGTTGAATTTACTTATCTACCTCTTTCTAGGCTAAAATATTATATATATTCTCTATAATAAGTATACCTCCTTAATAGATATTTATTTTTAGCTCTATAAAACTTATTAAGAGCTTTATTTGCTACTTGAAGTATA
This sequence comes from Hymenoscyphus fructigenus, assembly GCA_001414455.1. NCBI lineage: Eukaryota > Fungi > Ascomycota > Leotiomycetes > Helotiales > Helotiaceae > Hymenoscyphus > Hymenoscyphus fructigenus. The sequence continues at coordinate 37,256 of LKUV01000051.1, read as the reverse complement.
TATACCTTAGCTATTAAAAGATTTACTTTATAAGCTAAATACTCTATATCTTTTACTAATATAACAACTAGCTAGAAAATAGATATTAGCAGGCTTTCTTAGTAATAATTAATCTAGTTCTTAATAGAGCCAGCTAGTGTTAGAGTCTATAACTTAATATTAAGCTTTAATATTACTGTCTAAGTATTAAAGAGAATTAGACTAGCTCTTCAAAATCTAGCTTTAGTGTTTTAGATAGTTATTAACTATAGATATACTGCCTTAAAGGCTATAAAGAACTTAACCTTAGTTATATAGTTAATATAGACTCTTATAAAGACTTTAATTTACTATCTATATACTTGTTTTAATGTACTAAAACCTTTAACATCCTGTAGCTAGGTAAGATAAGAGAAGTAAGAAGATAATCTAAGAGTAATAATATTATATATCTTATAATATAGTTAGAATTTAATTAATTTAGACTCTTTGCTTAAGATATAGTATATTTATTTAAGTATTTTAGCTATTCTAGACTTATTTTATTATTTGTCTACTTATTATTTATAGATTTAATAACCTAATCGCAAGGAGAGTTAGTCTTAGAGTACTAATTCACAAGATAATTCTTGGCTTAAATAATTAAAAATAAAGAGATACTATAACCTTTGCTATTAATATAAATAATCTCTGTTATCTATTTATAATTACCTAGCTATACTTTCTTTGCTTTACTATATTAATTAACATATATAACAACTATTTCAGATATAATTTAGTCTATTATAAAGCTAGTCTCGTTGAAGTTATAGAAATTACTATCTACTATACTATATTTCGTCTATATATTCTGTACAAGCTGGAACTACGTGCTAATTAGCTTAGAATCTTTACACAAGGCTCTCTAGAAGTTATAAATATAATTAAAACATATCTTTAACTCTAGGCAGTGTTTAATAAAGTAATATACCTAGAGCTTCTTAACAGGTTTTACTCTATATGTTTTTAAGAAATTATTTATTATATCTTCTATATTAGTCTACTAGAGAGGAAACTTTCTAGAATCTTTATTAATTATATAATTAATAATTACTATCTCTTTTTATTTAGTTAACTTTTAAGCTACTAGTTACTAGTTGTAAATTAAAGTAGTACTAGTTATTTTGTTAGAGAGTATTATATAAGAAAATTTATAGTTCTTTGTAGCCTTTTAATAACTTAATTTTCTTCTAGACGTTTGAATAGCTTTAATAGCTAGAATAATTTATACTTCTTAAGTTTGAATTTCTATTATTAAGAAAGAAAACATATATTAAAGTAAGAGAGTAGAGAAATTAGTAAAAATAATCAAGTTACTAATATAGCTAGAGTAGTAATATATATAGATTAACATAGCAGAGACAAGGTAGTTTAGCTAGGTAGTTAAGAATGAACTACTACAACTACTTATATTAATAGTAAAGATTAGAATATCTCTCTATTTTTAGTAGTTTAAGAGAAGAATTATCTTATAAATTAGTATACTAAGAGTAGCCTTCTATATAACTAAGTTATTAAATCTATAAGTAATAGATAGACAAATAATAAAACAGGTCTAGTGTACTTTACTAGCCTCTTGCTATCTCTAGCCTATAGCTGCGCCTTTACTAAACCTGTTATATTAATATACTATTATTATATATATATAATATATATAGGTCTTATAGGTTATATAACTTTTTATCTAATCTAAGAAAGCCTTTATCTATTATTATAAATTAATTAGGAATTAATTAGTTCTAGTAGATAGAAATTACAAAGTTAACGAAGTTTATATAATATTAGAGTTTAGAAGCTTCTATAAAGCAAGGCTTCTTCTATATCTCTAAGAAGAGATAAAGATTAGTTCTATACTAAATCTAATACTTGTTTACTTTTATATAAGATTTAATTTAACTTATTATCTACTATCTACCTTATAACTTAACTATATAAGTTTATACTCTATATAATTAAAACCTACTCTCTATTTTCTAGCTAAGTACTCTTTAAATAATTTCTTAACTCTAAGCTTATAATAACTTTAGCTGTTATACTAACCTCTATAAGACACCTAGCTTTATTAAAGTTATATATTCTTCTCTGTAATTTTATATTTAGTAATTATATTTTATATAAGCCTAAACTAGTCTCTAAGAACTATAGAGTCTTTGTACTAATCTCTTTTATAATTATACTTATAGCTGAATTTTATTTTAATCTCTATATAATATTTAATAAAGGTAGAAGTCTAATTCTTGTCTACTAGAGGCGAATTATATTTAGAGAGAAGAAGGTCTACTATTCTTAAACAGCTACTAGCTAAGGCAGAAATTCATGTAAGTCTAGGTCGAGAATATATTATATAATAGCTAGCTATTCTTTGAAGATAAGTCTTTAAGTACTAGAAGAAGTATTATATTATAAAGAGATTCTGTGTATTTAGTTATAGAGAGTTATATAAAACATATTATAGACTTTAACACAAGCTTATATACTTCTAAAATAACCTGAATTAAAGGCTTAGACAGCTAAAAGAATATAACTCTCTTTATTAGAGAGTTAGACTTAATTAAGTAGTTGTAATCTAATTTTAAGTTAAGTATTATATTTTAGTATTTTAGTAATCAGCTTACCCGGGAAATACATTAGTATTTATAGTGTTATTATTAATACTTCTATCGAGGATTTTTAAAGCGCAGCTATAGTAGCCTTGCTGAAACAAAGTTTCGCTAAGTTCGAAGACTATATTTAGATCTGTGTTAGGACCCTCTGTGACTGAGGTTAATACAGCTACTGCTTGCTCGTATAAACCAAGCGATCGAAGTCGCCTGCCTTCTTTGACAGCTGCAAGCCCTGTTTCTATGATTCTCTATGCTCGTGGATTGAGTCGAAAAGTGCAACAGACCCGATGGATATTATGTTGATTCATGATGGCAAGTAGCCCAGGTAGGCACCACCAATGGTCACGGGATTCTGCAGCATGAAACATTCCCAATCAGAAGGAGCTACCTCGGGTAACAACACCACACATCTACTTTTCTTTGACTACCACTATTAGGCTAACCACCATCATACCAAAACAACTCTGATAACATGGAGACAACCAATCCCAGCGGAATCGAGGCGATCTTAGCATCCTATGAGCCCCAAGAAACCAAATTCCAAAACCCCAAGGGCAAAGGGGAGCTGGGCAGGAAAAACAGGCTTGAGGCTCAGCCCTAAATGAGCACCCCCGGACAGCACCCCGAACAAGGTTACACGCAAAGAATTCTGGGATGCCGGAGTCATAGGGATGGTAAACCACGTATCTTGGTGTAAATACTACGACAAACCCGTATGCCTCATAGTCTTCTCCTTCTCACTCAAATCTGGCGACCATGCACTGCGCTTCCGGAACGCAAATGTCAAGATTACGTTCGAAAGGCATCCAGTTTCCGCCCCGGTACAGGAGAATCCATCCGTGCGAGTTTTTGCCCCCAAAAAATCCTTGGCATCCCAACGACGGAGACCAAAAGTCTGGCATACCATGCCGAGCTCTCAGCCAAAGTCCCAGTAGGACCAGTGGAGGTTCGACCTACAACTAGCATCGAGGAAGAATCGTCATTTGAGAAAGACCATCGATTTAAGATAATTGGCAACTTCTGGGCTTCCAAAAATGGTCTGATTGGGATATTGTGTATTGGGATGCAAAGGAAAACCGAAAAGCGAAATATGGCATTCCGGATAGGCTCAACTTGGGTGTTATTGTGAGTGCTGATGGACCATTTCAAGGGATCATTGAGGTTACAGTTGATACGCCGTTGAAGGATTGCAATTTTTGGCTTTCCATGGTTGAAGGAGAGCCCAGTTCCATTTTATCCTGGAGTTCCGAAGGGTGCAAGTCCACGAGTTCATGACTTCGAAAAATTTACCGAGCAAGACTGGAGGGCTATGATACCGTATGAAGAGTGGAAAGTGGTTTGCTCCATCCCATACCATTGACAACACTGACTCACTCACCAGAACGTTTTTATTGACGAGGCAATGGCACAGAAGATAGCGGGGGAGAAACCAGCTGGGAGCAACATCGATGCTATGGGAAAGGAAGGAAAGACCAATGTCAACGAAGGATGAAATCCATCACCGTCACATTGCCGAACTCATCTCACCAAATGGCTCTTTGGCTTGCACCCTATCCAACTCCCCTCATATATTCTTGCTCCCTAATCAAATGGTGTTGTTAAATTCAGTACATGTAAGAGGTGAAAACGAAATCATTCCGTCCCAAGCCAGTGTTAATTCTTCCACACCCCCCCCCCTCTCACATCAGCAAATAACTATCATACAACAAAAAGAAAAATCTAGAAAATGCAGTGTTACAGCAAAACGCTCAATCCTCATTCTCAGTTGAAGAATCTCTACGTGTCTGCATTTCGAAGCTCTCAGTCCCTTTGTGTCCCCATCTTCTTGAGTTATATATGTTAGTGGTTTCAACAGAGAGGAAAGCTAGTAGTCAAAAACTTACCTTCTAATTTCTCGAAAAGCCCGATATAAGTTTTCTTTGCCTGCTCCTCCATTTCATAGATGTCATTCGCACCAAGTACCGGTCCCATCTGAATGCCGACTTTCAACGTCGAGAGAGCGCTAGACTTCCAGATTGGAATAGATTGACGGCTTGTATGGAAGATTGTGAACGCCAAAATAAAGCAGCCACCGAATAGGTTGATGATTAGCAAGGTCAACCACCCCCAATGGACTTTGTAGACGGTAACCGCACTTATGCCGAATACCAGGGTTTGGTTATCGTCGTTGGCTCGTATGCTGTTGCTCAGACTCATCGCGAGGCCAGTAAATGTTGCGTTTAGGTCTTGAGACTTCTTAATTGGGGCCATGGAATCTGGAAAATACTGGATTTTACTGCCGTCATCCATGTAGAAACCAGTAGCGCTATAGTTGTGAAGGTTAGATTGTGAAGGATTCTCGAAAACTTCTATCATTGCCGACCCAATGCCGCTAATTGAGACTTGAGAAATGTTGAATTCATTTCCGAGTCGAAGGTCACTCCTTGTGTAACTGGTTTCTGCATTCAGCTGTCCTGGTGAGGGATCCTTCTTTGAAGTGTTAGTTGGCTGCCATGATCCAGGAGAAATACCCCATGGAAGGGACAGTGAATTTTCGTAGAGGGTGCCATTGATAAATTCCGAGGTATAGTTTTTGACACAGTACATGAGACCGCACTCCACAGCAGAAAGAACTTTTGCGGAATCCCTTTTGATTGTCATCAAAGACCATAGTAACAACTCATTTTGCTGAAAAGTTACAGTGTTGAACCTTTTAGTTGTACTTTTAGCAATCAATGAAATAATGTCTGTAGCGTTATCTAAAAACAATCCATCTGGCAAAGAAAAGGTGGTGACATCGCTAATGCAAAAAGAGGTTGGAACATCAGAATACTCAAATCCATCTGACTATGCGCTCCCAGGGTTAAAAAATGTGGTTTTTTTCAACAGCTGGTTACTTATATCAGTGCAGGTGCTGCAAACTGAAAGTGAAAGATACGGCTCCCACTTGCAATGAGCACTAGGACAACGTGCTGTGCTTTGTTGGGTAATTGACGAAAGGGAGTTAGAAGACAAGCCAGAATAAATAGCTGACTATAGGGAGAAATTAGCTTTGAAATTAGCGAGCCTGACACTATTCGTCGTTGTGTCTTCGGTAACTGTATTTGATTAGCATTCGAGTACCATCTAATTGAAAGTGACCAATTTTAGCTTACATGACATCCCTTTAATTACCATAGATCCTTTGGAGTACCGCAAGGATCTAGGAATACTTGTCGAGTTTCCCAGTTCTTGTACTTGTCTTTGTTCCTGTCCAACAACAGATTGTACAGAAGGATCGAAAGCAAGAGATAAAATTGTAATAACTGTCCCCAGAGAAGCAATAGATCTCAAGAATTGTAAGTAACTAAACGAAAGCTTCTGGTGTATAGTATTACCTTATATTTACATGCCATAAAATCCCAAACTGCCATTTGGTCCTCGGCTTGCGCTGTCAAAAACGTCGAAATCGAGAAGTCGTCGTTGAGATTGTGAGAACTAAATAAATTTCCATTAACCTAGACACGTCGTGACCGTAAACAATAATAAGCTCTTGCCGATTGTAGAAAACCATGAGACCAAGGTGTTCAAGGATATGCTATTCCAATTCAAAATAGGCTGTTGGTTGAAATGGTAGAGAACCAAGGTGATGATTAGAAAAGAGACGCAGGACGAAATGATCGCAGCAATTTCCAGTAGCCAGATGTTCGCCAGATAGGTTCCGAAATTGGGAAGCTTCATGTTGGAAATAAAATCGCATTTACTGCTTGGCTGGAGTTGGAGTGGGAGGAATCTCAATGATAAAGAAGCACGATTGGCCCCCACGATAAATATAAACAAAACTGGCGAGCTGGGGCTTGAATGCCACCGAATCTCACCTAGTTTCAGCCTACCACCATTTTTGCTCAGCTTAACCCGTGTAACTATCGATTCGCCCTTCTTTCTCTCGTACTTTTTTTAAGCGCGACTTTGTGATTATCATAATGCGGCTATACCGAAGTGGCAGTGGCCAAGCTTTGGTCTGCGAGATTCGTCTACCTACCAAAGTATTCTCGACGCTCGCCAATGCCACCGCCTCAATAAATTGGGTGACAGGAGAAGAGCCTCGTCTTATTTTTAGTGAAAGCCTAGGGGCTGTGAACACCTAATAATCACTGGACAGGGCTCTCCGAATTTGAGGCTGTGGAATTTATACAAGATACCCTCTGTTATTCTACCTGGATATTCAACACCAGGGGACACAAATTTCACCGTCGCACAAATCCCCACTTTGCAAGTGCACAGTTCTAATTTTTCCATACAATGCTAGGGTCGTCTGGACTCGGATAGTTCGTGTCAAATGTACCCCTCTTTGTACAACCCCAAAATGAATTACTTATCCCCCATCTTCCCGGGAAGAAAATCTCAACAGCTTTTTCAAACCGAATAGAAAGTAACTTTACCATTCGATACTTTGTACCTTATCTCCTCGGCCTACTTGGGTTTGAATCACCAAGTAGTTTTAAAGTAAGTTCTACATACCTCAGCCTCTCCCAATCAATTTCCACCAACATTAGAAAACAGCCCACTGTTAGAAACAACCCTCTTAAAATGCCTCGCAAAATCCCAACCATCGATCCAAAATCTCTCTCCTGCTTCATCTGCGAAGAAATGCGAACCGGTAACCCGAAGAAACACACAAACCTGCAACCAACAGGGGCGATCGTAGAATGCGAGCTCTGCATCCGGAGGTTCTGTGAAAAGCACGGAAGTAAGGAGCGGAAGGATATCTGCGAGATCAATCATGTCACGTATACCGCAACCATCAACATCTCCCTGGCATTGGGGATATTTTTGCTACGGTTGAAGATCTGAATAAGGCGATTGCGGAGGTTGAGGCGGAAGAGGATAGAATGGGTCTTAGTTGAGAAGAAGTATGTTTCTTCCATGGCTTCCTTGTGGTTGGAGGGAAACATATATGCGATGTAAAGCCTATGGTAAAATAAGAATAGAGGGATTTATTGCAATTTCTCTGGGTAAGATATTTTCGCTTCCATGGGTTTTACTTACCTCAATGTATAGGAATGCTAGGAATTAGTAGTAAGGCGCCGAAGGGATATAAAACACTTAAATGCTAGATGCTCGCTTAGGTAGAGTGTTAGAACCCGAGAGCTCCGCAAAAGAAGGGGGTTTTTGTGGGTTTCGCAGGGGACTAGTTTTGAATATGGTCCCCTTATATGTCCATGATCCGGCTTGGGTGAGTTGAGAGAGTCGCCTCGATGAATTCGACTGTTGAAGAATGGCTCAAATAAAATTTCATTATATATCAACCTCGCTCTCTTTTATATACAAAGTTTCAAAGTATGTTAACCATGTTTTTCTGCATTTCCCTATTTGGGAATATATACTTAGTAACTATTAATCGGATTTAAATCGTCAAAGCTACGACCGTATAGCTATAATAGGATTTAAAAGAAGAGCCGAAATTACATTCTCTTTACTGGCGACCTTTTTCAGAAAATCTGAATTACAACTCTAGTACAGCCTACAATCTCGCCTTCTACCAGGACGGAAAAAACGTCAGAATTTCCTCAAAGTAAAACTACAACGCAACAATCAAAATATTCTGTCAGTAGGGTGCGGCAGAGGAGCAAATACAGACGATTTTTCCGTCCCGGTAGAGCTCCCCTTCATCTGTTATACTCTCTCTTCTAAAAACTCCCTTGTATATCAATCTTAATTCCTATATAAATTTACTACTTCTAGACCACATTTTATTTTTCACTTTGTTTTTTCAATATGTACGAAAGTAAACCAAGAATTTATAATATCCTAGATAAAAATTAAAGTTACTATTTCGGGATAATCACGTCTACTCTCAGAGACGCATAGGGTATTTTAAATCCAGGTCAAGATGTTTCGAGTTCGGACGTGGCAATAAATGATCCGACGAGCTCTGAAAAAGTACCGAATCTTTGATATTATTTCTTATTTCTTATTTGGTAGCTTACTAGACAATCATGAATTTACTCAACTAGCAGCTTACTCGACAAGTGACAACTCACCCCACAAGTAACAGCTTACCTGACAACGAACAGTTTACTCCACAATTAGCAGTTTACTCGCAACTTCCCCTTTGGCCTCGAAAAGGGAAGAAATATGATCGCTCTATTACAGCATATTTCCATACAAATCAAAGAACCAACTTTCCAAGGTAATACTTTTAATTATTCTAGACAGGCTCGAACGATTGAAAGTAAAGTAGATGTTTACGGAACAATACCTGATTTTCGTTAAGTACATACACACAAAACATAACAACCACAAAATATAGCAAACTATTGCTCCTGATCATTCGTATCCCATCACACGCTGACACACGAATGGCGAGTGAGATGTCGATACATGGATGTATAATGGCATCATATCGTCGTCAAACCAAATGCTTTCCGTGCGGGGTTGTGTAACCCCCAAACAACCTCTCAAGCATTCGCAAGTATCGGACAAAGTCCATTCCACTTCTCCTCATAAATCTCCCCCAAAATCCACCCCGCCAACCGTCCCCGATCCAAATTCAACCCATCCCGTCCCTTACTATCCCCCACAAAAACCGCATGAACATCCCCCTTATTCTCCCCCAACTTCGTCCCGTTCAAAAGCGGCACACGGAACACCGTCCATGGGATTTTATCACCGAGAGCTACTGTTTCTTGCGCCATGCCTGAGATCTCGGTGTATGTGTCTCCGCCGAGAATTTTGATATACCAGTTTATGGCCATGTACCACTTGAAGCTGCGCGTATCTTCGGGGGCGGAGTAGGAGGCGGTTGAGAGAATCATCATTCTTTTGGTGGTGCCGTTTTGGAGGAGGAGGGGGTAGAGGGTTTTGAGGGCGTTGGTTATGGGCTAAGTACGTATTTAACACAAGTCCGGGAGGAGGGGTTGGTTGAAACTCACAGTTCCTTCTCTTTTCCCTAGGGTTGGACCGGCGAGGGAGACGAAGATATCTGCTCCGCATGATGCTGCTTTCTTCAACCCTTCTGCATCTCCTAGTTCGCCTTGGATTACGTTGAGGTTGGCGTTTGAAGAGAGTTGTGCGGGAATCTTGGATGGTGTCCGGATATAGAGAGTTAGTTTGTAGCCAGCTTCTAGAGCTGCTTCTGTGAAGATAAGACCGCAGATTCCGGATCCGCCTAGGACGAGGATGTGGTGTTTATCGTTCATTTTTTATTCTTATATGTGTACAGGTATTGCCGGTATCACGAATCTATGTACAGAGGTATGACAAGGTTATGCTGACATTCGAGGACAGGTGGCAAACGGTTGAAATGTCGCCTGATAGATTTGCACAAGCAACAGTATCGAGAAGCGACATGGTGAATGTCGTCAAACGCGGCATGTTTGGTTCATCATGAATCAAGCAAGGATGACTTCATTCACCTCCCTCAAACCTCATCCAATTCCCGGGCCGACAGAATTTAGACGCCGGAAGCGCTTATCTCGGGGTCACACTTTTTTCCGTTGATGCAGAGTTTTGAGTCAACACAGCCAATCACTCGACGCTTTCCAAGACAAGGGATTCACAAGACGAGAATCCGATCACTGGGTGGCTTTCCTCTATTTCAACCTCCAACATCACCTTCTTCTCCTCTTCTTTCTTTTTCACATCTTCGAGTTCGTCGTCATGGCTTCTTTCATTCCCGCCGCTGTTGGAGCCTTATCGAAGGACTTGACCGTCCAGGAGGCCTTATCAGGAATCTTTGGGAGTGTCAGCTTAGCTACCTGGATGTTTTTGCTGGTGAGTTTGAGCTGGGATGATATGAGGATATACTCTTCTCTTAAAAGGAAGTTCATGCTGACTTGGTGGATAGGTACCGCAATTAATATTGAATTATAAGACGGGGAGTGCTGATGGTATCTCACTTGCCTTCTTACTTGTATGGATGGTTGGAGATATCACGAACTTGGCGGGTATATCTCCCCTCTTCTCTCCACGCCTATTCGGACTTTCGATCTGGTGAAAGATATTCATATCTCTTTCTCCAAACCCTTATCAACTCGTCATATCCCTTGCACATCGCCCGCTTTCAAAGATCACGTGTTGACAATTACTAGGTGCTGCTTGGGCAGGACTGGTCCCAACAATGATCGCTCTCGCAATCTACTTCTGCATCGCAGACACAGTCCTAATCACCCAAGTCCTCTACTACCGGACCAAAAATGCGCGAGAGAGGAAAGAATCCGTGGTTTCAGTAGTAGAAACCGAAGAAGAACCACTTCTCACTAGACGACGAAGCAGTGACTCAACAGGCTTACCTGGGTCTCATAGCCGTCGTCTTTCGACTGTTAGCACGAGTAGCCGCAGGAGTACCATTCTTGAGAATATTCTTGAGGAGGGGCCGGAAGAGGAGAGTCTTTTTAAGAAAAATGTTTTTACTATTTTGGCGGTTGTCGCTGTTGGGGTAGCGGGGTGGGCTATTGCGTGGCAATCTGGGGTTTGGGTTCCTGCTCCTACTGATGATGTGCCTGTTACCACGGATAGTTCTGCTGGGGCATCGGTTTTGGGGTATATTAGTGCTATTTGTTACCTTGGGTACGTCTCAATCTTCTCTTACGGAAAAGTTTGCTAATTATTTTGTAGAGCCCGAATCCCTCAGATTTTGAAGAATTATAGAGATAAATCATGCGAAGGTACGATTCTTCCAGTTGAATTTTTGGCAACTACTAACAAGAAGCAGGTCTTGCCTTACTCTTCTTCATCCTTGCATTGATGGGAAATGCGACCCAAGGAGCAAGTATCTTATTCCACTCGCTCGAAAAGGACTACCTCTACACCAACCTTCCGTGGCTCATTGGATCTCTTGGAACCATGGTTGAGGACATCACCATTTTTGTGCAGTTCCGCATGTACTCGGCGAAGAAGACTACCGCTATCACCCAAGATTAAATTGAAGAGAAAGGTTGAAGTGATGACACTTTTCTTATATTTAAAGAAAGAATGATAAACGACAAGAAGTATACAGCATGTCAGGCAAGGGATCATGGAATCTGGTTGGCGTTTTTAAATGTGACGGTTGTACTTTTATTTCGATCTTTGTATAGATAGGTCGGGACGGGATTGATAGGCATCTTTTGTGTCGTTGGCATTTAATGTACTGGCATTGAAATGGAGTAGGCATTTCGGTTGAATTAGTCAAATGATATCACGATTCAACTGGTTTATTTTCCTGATTCTTGCGAGAGTTTTTGGGAATAGAAACGTATGTACCAATTGTCTGTACAATTCTCACTCTCATCTGGGGAGTCGGATACTTTCCCCGACACCCAAGCGTACGAATACATCCGAAGACCGAGACAAGCAATTAAATATGTATTCTCCGCACCTTTCTCCTGAAGCCATCTACAGAACAAACGACCAAATTACATTGCACTAAACCAAACAGAGATGTATGACTTCAAGGGCTTCTCCCATGTTCTTCAAACAGAAATGCGCGTGGATGCCATGCGACGAGTCACGGTTTGTTGGTGCTACCATACCCTGAAGGCTCGCCACGTATCGTCTTCGCGGAAGAGCAAACGGACACTTTGTTGTGGGAAAACTCGAGGTCGAGTGTATATATTTCGAGAAAAGGGGCAATATTCCTCAATTCATTTGTACTGATTTGACTATATTTATATTTGATGTGCATTTGATTTGCATTAAACAATTTGGTGGTCTTCCCCCCACCAGGACCGCATTTGGCCCCATCCACGACGAGCCAACGAGAGGTCTGATCCCAGTTCCAAGGAACCGTTTTTATTTCTCGACCAACGCACCTGCAAGCCAAATCCATCCACTGCGAGGAGCTGATTGTGAACTCTCGTCCGCCTCCTCCATCACCCATTTCGACACGACCGCCCACCGCCTGGCTGAGATCTCGTCGACTGTACTACTTGTGTGTATGCCTTCACCTTTGCCGTGAATGTCGCTAGTTTCTGCTTCTACTTTGCCCCTTTGCGTTATGCACCTGTCATTCTTTTAATTATCTGGCACCTTCGCATCTTTTCCCCGGACTTGCCCCTGGAACGCGTTCGCGACAAACCAATTTCAAAAATACAAAATTTATCTTCGCAACCGCCATCCATCACCACCGTAATAATTTTTATCTCGTACGCCCTTCTCGACGGCTAGGCTCGGGCAGATCACTAGAGACACAGTAGCAGACTAAGAAAGTCTGCGCTGGTCTCGTTGGGGTAAGTGAACACTATTCTTAAAGAGTGACGTTTATATTTGGGAACTACCGTCGGAACCCACCCCTTTGATATGGCCGCTTGCAATGCTAATATGCAGCCTGCAACACTAGCAGATATCCAGAAAACGTCGTCTTTGAACTCCTCACCTCCTCCTGCTGCGACGGCAGAGGACGGACCCCTTGACCTCGAACTGCCAACCTTGCCTCGTCCTCCTATAATTGCTCTGGATTTTGCTGAACGAACACGCACACCTCCACCTCGCTCTCAATCGCCCGCTTTCTCGACCACCTCGACAGCTGAAGGAGGTTCATCACCATTAATCCCCCCGCTACCAGCGCCAACCTTCAACGGACGCACGTTCGAGGCACTCAACACCACCCCGCCGTCCGTTGCACGCACCCATCGTAGCAACAGCAGTAGCCACAGTCAATATTATACCGCCAGCTGGGGCTCACCATATCAGCGTCCTGCCGGTACATCCCACCGGACGCGTTCCCACCGCCACACATTCAGTGGAAGTGAGAGATCGGAAGATTCTTCAGTTCGCCATCTTGAGTTTCACACCCCTTACTTGCGGCCCGCTCCCAACTTCCACAGAACTCGAACGGAACCCGATTTTGTTTCACACGACGGTCTCATCAGCGCAGCTGTTCTCGCAAACCGAGCTCGACGACCGGCGAGAGGATTGACGGAAGATTGGATACGCCAACACACCGGAGGAGAAGCAGCGGAGAGGAACAATTGGCTTAGTGACGACGCCGGAGATAGTGAGCACTCTTCACTGAGCGGATCCATCTCAGGAGGAGAGAATTGGTTAGCAGAGGACGTCGATCCTGATCCGCAGACCCCGACTCTCAAGAGATTTTTGGAAATCAGAGAAGAATTGCGTCGGGCAAACCACGCACATTACAGAAATACAAGCACGGAAACTTTGACGCAGGCGGATTTTTCGGAAATTGGAGCCCCAAGCATGTCAGGAGAAATGGGGAACGTAGCCTCTGGCGAAGAGGGAGCAACTCCCATCAACGAGAGACCACCTCCACCGCCAGAAAAAGATGGACCGGCATTGGACCCATCTTCTGCAGTACAAATGGCACCATCGCCAGCACCGCAACCACCGCGACTGAAGAAGAGAGTGCCATGGAAGGGCAAGAACATTATGGTTTTACTGCCATGGGACAACGAACGCGGAACAAATGGCAAGGCGCCTTCACCCATGACACCTGAACAAGTCGAAGCAATGCTAGAACAATGGGAACAACTAGGATACGATACCACAGGGTTTAATTTGGGCCACGCCGAAGACTTCAATGGCGAGCAAGCAGCTCTGGGTCAGAGTTGCAACATTTGGCCAACCGCGACAGACATAATCCAGGAGAGACAACAAAAATCATTCAAAGTCAGCATACCGGATAGAAGAGGTAAGAACTAATTCTCATGAAAGCCCTTTCGTAGATGGTAAAGTAAATTGTGTGATTCTCTTCATCAAGCAAGGAATTTAAACTCCTTGCATTGAGTCTGTGGCTTCATTCCTCATATTTTCTTACTAAGATGCGATCGATCTCTGAAACTGTCATATATCTTTCTCTCTTATCTGATTTAATAATCTACCACATATCCGTCATATTTATCATACTAACACATTAGCGCAGAATGGGATGCATATGTAGACGGGCTCCAGGAAGCCAAGCTTCGGGCACTAGGTGTATCTTTAGGAGACGACGACCCCCCTCCACCACCTACAAAATTGCCTGCTGTATCAAACATGAGCAGACAAGCTTCTATGCAATACCCACCTCTACCATTTTCACCACCTTTGCCTACATCATCAGCTTCGAGTAACCACATGGGCCATCACCAAAATCCATTTTCTCCAGTTTTGATGGGTGGTAACGGAGTTTCCACAAGTCAGAGCTCAAACCCAGGTTCAATTGCTTCTCCAGCGTCCATGCATGCGCATTTGCAAGGCAAGTTCAACAATCCAAGACATCAATCTGTATCGTTCAGTCCTGGTGAACATCCATTTGGGTCACCTTTCCAATACCCACAATCTCCTGGAGTTTGGTCCCCACAACAGGCTCTCTACCAGCAAGGACACTCGCGAGGTGGTTCGCCATCTATGCACAACTTGGGATCAATCATGTCTCCCACTTCGCCTTTCTCCCAGGATGGTTACTTTCCACCTGGTGATGTCATGGGCCAGATGCAACAACGCCAACAGCTTCTGCAAAACCAGCTTCACCATCAACAACAATTACAATTGCAAGGTGGTGTAAGAGCTTCTCCTCGTCTTCAGGAGTTGCGCGAAGACGATGAAGTGGTTGAGTCCAAGAGTCCTTCGAAGACACCCGAGGCACGACAAATCAAGCACAACCCAAGTGCAAGTTTGCAAAAGGAAATCGATGATGCCGAATACCATCTGGAAGAACAATTTCAGCGTCAACTCGAGCATGAAGATTACAGTCCTCACTCTGATCACGGAGACAAGGAGACTCGTTTTGCAGAAGAGCCGGTGCATGCTCGCAAACCTTCAATTATTCAAGGTGGCCTAGGTTCCTCACGTTTTGCTATCAACAATAGCTCTGAGGAGGGACCGATTTTGCATCATCCTCAACCACATACTCGTGGACATTCGCTGTCGCAACAGCCATTCCAGGATAGCGAGGATACTTCAAGCGCAGCAGAATCTAAACCACGAAACAGAGATTCAAAGATTGAACTGTCCGATATTGAGACAAATCCTAGTAATTTGGGAACTCCGATTCCAAGCAATATCACTTCTGCTAGTGGCCACAGCAAATCGTTTTCTAATTCTAGTAATCCATGGGCGGTTCCGGAACCAGTTGTTAAAGAACCTGGAAAGCGTCCCGGTCACAGTTCCAAACCATCCATGCTCAATGTTGCTGCCAAGGAGTTTACGTTTAATCCTTCCAGCACTTTCTCGCAAAATCAATTTTCTTTCAATGGTGGAAACAGTTTCCAAGCTCCACCAATGACTGCTTTCACTGCGTTTGCTCCCTCAACTTCAGCGACTTCAAGCCATTTCAGCCACCAGTCTATTGGAGGTAGCAAAATCAATGTGACAGCACCTCCATTCAATCCAGGACAGAGCGAATTCAGCTTCTCTGCTTCTGGACCAAGTTTCAGACCGGATGCTCCTACCTTCACACCATTGAAGGGTAACTTCTCAGACTCCATGGGAAGTGGCGCATCTGGTAGTGAGGGACCTAGAAGCTCAATCTTTGGTAACATTGATCTTAGCACGATTGGAATCAAGAAACAGCCGAAGAAATCTAAGGCCATTCCGATTATTCGACCCGATAGTAGTCACTCTGATAATCCAGAAGAAGAGGTTAACGAGGGCAAAGATGGTCGTATCGATCGAAGTGAGCTTCGCAATAAGAGAGCTAGAGGTGACAAGGATGATGGCGACTCGATACTATTGTTTGCTGAGCACAGCATGCCGTTAGGCGAAACTTCTCGCGAACAATCACCACCAAAGGACTGCCCAATGTCTATGGATAAACCAGGCGACAAAGAGAACTCGGCTCCAGCTGATGATTCGATGCTCTCGCCTGTTACCCCTGCCAAGAGTTCGTCTGAAATGTTTGGCAATTCACCAGAACAAAGTCACAGAGACGTGGCACCCTTCGAATTCCGTGAACAGAAGCAGGCTGAAGAGTTTAATGCCGCGAGACCATTCACTTCGAAGAGGTATGGGTCTGGTCTTCCAGCATATGGGTTCCACGCTCCTTCAGAAAATGAAGAAGTATCTCCTGTAGAAGAGGAAGTTGAAGTAGAACCAGAGGAGGAGAAACCATCCCGACCTACATCCAAAGGACACAAGAAAAGCAACTCTTCCTTGTCTGCAACCGCCAAACCCTTCGAGTTTAGACCCGGAGCTTTTAACTTCACGTTCGGCCAACCTGCAGAGGCACCACCTGCATTGGTCTCCCCGCCAAGTCTCCCCGCAATGGGTCTGTCCGCATCCAGATGGGCAAAGAGTCCTACCCCTCCAGCATCTACTGGTTCAGCTGATGACTCTGCCGATGATCATCTGGACTCTCCGGAACGCACAGATTTCCAGGCCGCGCTTCCATTGGAAAGTCCACCGAACTACTCCGCGGACACCTTTGAGGAGATTGATGCTGTCATGCGCCAGATCAATGATTCGGAAATGCATTCTGCTCCTATTCAGAGCTCTCCTACTTGGCCGCAACTTAGTCCTACGAGGGGCATTGGGATGCCCACCGTGGATTCTTCGCCGATACGATTACAACCTAATAATGTTATGCGCAGTGATGCTCCTAGTCCAAGTCCTGGACGGTTCATCACTTTGCCTCAAGGGCGGCCTGATGAGGTTTACGCAAATGATCCATTTTTGGGCGATAATTTGCAGACGACTATGCCGTTCGTATCACCCTCTCCGATTCATCGCCTTAATAGAAGAGGTAGTACCGCGGCGAGTGACTGGAACGACGTCCTTAGCGAGTCGGAGGAGGCCAAGCTTCAACCGAGAGCACGATTCTTCGATAATCATGTCAATGATCTTGTTGGAGGTCTTTTGGCCGAGCGTCTGGATCCTCTGGAGAGAACCCTTGAGGGAATCCAAGTTTCTTTGCAGATGATGGCTTCACGTGGTCAATCATCAAGTCGTCGCGAACGAAGAAGCATTTCTGGCGCGCTTAGTGATGCTGATGATGAGGATGATGATAATCCTCGGCGCTCGCATAGTCCTAGACGCGATAAGAAGTTGGAGAAGATGAGGGGGGTTATGCTTGAGGCGTTGAATACTCATCAGTCTTCCAGACCGGCTACTGCGACGCAACATGCTGCTTCTGATTCTCGCAATATTCTTCAAATTCTAGAAGAGATGAGGGAGCAGTTTGGGCAGTCTATGCGTTTGGATCTTCGTGGGGAGGATCTGAGAAATGTTGTTGAGGAGGCTGTTGAGCGACGTATGCCAGCAGTTCCTGCTACAGATGATGCCGCTATTGCAAGAGAGGCGGAGCAGCGCGCGAGAATCACTAGTCTTGAGGAGCAACTTCAAGCTGTTGGGTCGAAACCAGTCTTTGATGAAGCCGCCATTACTAGGGATGCAGAACAGAAGGCCAAGATTACCCATCTTGAGGAACAACTCCGTGTCGCTGAATCCAAGCCACTCTTTGATGCAGCAGCAGCACAGAGAGAAACCGACCAAAAGGATAGAATCGCCGAGCTGGAGGAGAGACTTCGTGGGTCAGTGGACAACACCGAAGATGAAATCATCAACCGACGCGCAGCTGAGGATCGTCTCGCTGAGGTCCAAAGACTTCTTAGAATCTCTTCCGAGGAGGAAGTTCGTCTCCGCGAGGCTATGGATGAGCGCGAAATCAAAATTCGTCAAATCGTCGACGAGAGAGACCAGAAGGTAAGAAGCGTCGAGGAATCCAGAGCCAAAACCACCATGCGCATTGCCCTTCTAGAAGCCGGGCAATCCAACGCGCAAAAGTCGCAACTGGACCTCCAAACCCGTCTCAACGTCACAGAAAGCGAACTGCAACAATGCAGACAGGAATCCCAGCACTGGCAAATCGAAGCCGAACGCGCTGTAGAAGCAGCCAAGCGCCACAACGAGGATGCCGAGCAGGCCAACGAGACGAACAAGGAGTTGCGAAGGACCATCGATAGCCTAAGGACTCAGATGGAGGAAAGTATCCGAGTCCGAGAAAGCATGAGAGGAAAATTAATATCTTTGCAGGAGGACATCAGCCGCGCTGCCCGCGAAATCTCCGAAGAGAACAGCAAACGCGCCAAGAAGGAACAGGAACTCATTGCCCGACAGGAAGTTCTCGACGCCAAACTCCAGGCCGAAGCTCGCACCCGGGAACGACTGGAACTGGAAATTGAGCGATTGGAGGCTGGTGAGCGCGAGGGGATGAGGGCTGTGAGTGATATTAAGAAGTTGGAGGTCACTGTTACTGAGTTGAGGGAGGAGAGTCATAAGGCTCAGAAGGATGCTATGCGCTTCCAGCGGGAGTTTGAGGAGGCCAGGGAGTCGGGACTCAGCGAGGTTCAGAGAACGAGACATTATATGCAGGCCGAGATCGAAAGTGCTAACAACCAGGTTAATGTCGTGCGCGAAGATCTCGAGAACCAAGTCCTGAAACTTCGTGGGGAGATTGATCAAGTTAGATTAGATGCTGATACAGCAAAGGAGAAACACGAGATGTTACTTGAGGAGGCTAATAACACCAAGTCTTCGGCTATCAACGACCTGGTACAAAAACATGCCGATGCTCTGGAAGATCTGGAAGCGAAGCATGAACGACAACTGGGTAATACCGTCGAAGATGCCCAACGCTCAGAACAACATCTTCTCGAACGCCTCTCCTTGTCGGGAGCTAAAACCGAACATCTTCAAGATCGCGTCCAACACTTGGAAGAAAAACTCGAAATCGCCTCGCAAGCTGCAAACGCTGCTGTAAAAGCCGCTCGCTCAGCAGGCGCAGCATCCGTCATGGCAGCTTCCTCTACAAACACACACGCAACCGGTTCTAGTTCTCGAGCCAACAATCTTCCCGAGAAGATCTCCCCACAAGCTTTAAGAGAATCCATCATGGTCCTACAAGAACAACTCCAAGACCGGGAGCAGACAATTGAAAAACTTGAGGCCACACTCTCATCCGTCGATCCAGATGCCACCTCGAAAATCACCAAGAGAGATGATGAAATCATGTGGCTCCGCGAACTCCTCTCCGTGCGAAAGGGAGATCTACAGGATATAGTCAATACTTTGTCGACCGATCAATACGATCCTGATTCTCTCAAAGACGCAGCCATCCGTCTCAGCGCCAACCTCCAAATGGAAGAGCAAGAACGCGAACGCGCTATGAATGGTGGTTCAGCACTTAACCTTCCCAATATCGCGGCTAGTCTGAGGGATGCTGCGAGTCCGAGGGTTGCTCAAGCCGTCGGCCCTCTAGCAGCGGCTTGGGGCAACTGGCGCAAGTCGAGAGATACCACGACGACGCAAGCGAGGGGAAGTGGGAGTTCTACGCCAAGTAATAGGAATAATAGCCCTAGTTTCTTGAGTGGTTTGATGACACCACCCGCCGCCGCCGCAGCACGTCAAGAACTTGGTGGTCAATCATCATCTTCGAGAGGACAACAACAACAGCCTACTGCGTTTGGAAGCACAGGCCAGCGATTCACGCGCGAACAACTCGCTAATCGACCGAGTGCTCGTCCTAGACCAAGACAACAGGAAGTTCCTTCCGCACGAAGCAGCCCGCGGAAGCAAGGAGGGCTTGGACTTGGAGGCGATTTGAGTATGGGTAGTGTACCTAGTACACCTCCTATGATGCGACAAAGTAGTTACGATCAAGATGCCAGAGCAACGGAGGACTTTAGCGATGCGGGCTTCTATGATGATGATGAGAGTGAAGTTACGGGAGATGGGAGCTTGTATGGTGCAGGTAGACGATAGGGGAAGTAGATTTCCTTTGTTTTGTTGGATAGTGAGAGGGAGAGAAGGAAGAGGGGAGGCCGAAGGGGGGGTATTTGTATAATGAAAATGGGGGAGGACTGGAAAAGCGAGAATTAGATTGGATCGAGAGAAGAAGAGAAGAGTTTTTTTTTTGATACCCGAGTTAGTGGTGAGATTGTGTTGGGATTGATTTGCGATTATACCCACTCTCTTTTATCCTTTTCCTTTGTCATTTGCGTTTTCTTTTTTTGGAATTTAAATTGTGCGTGTCATTTTGGATGTATGTAATCTAATTCTGAAAAAATTTATTGTTTATATATAACGCGACTGTACACCTGTACACCGAGTCGCGCACTTTTTTAATTTTTACTACCTCTTTACTTAAACACGTATTTTCTCAACAACCACCAATGGAGATTCAAACACAAGAAGCACAAATGATTTTAGCTATCGAAGCTATTCGAACATCTAAAAGACTTAGTTGTCGTAAGGCTGCAAAACTTTATAAAGTCCCTGAAACCTTCTTACACAATAGAATAACTAGCTGGCCTTCTTGCTTAGAAACTCGACCTAATTGTACGAAGTTGACTAAACTCGAAGAGGAGGTGATTATTTAATATATACTTGACTTAGATGCACAAGGATTTACACCTCAATTGCTTGGTGTAGAAGATATAGCAAATCATATACTCGCGTCGCGTCAAGGACATATTAGAACCCGATAGACACAATGATTTATACAACGACTAGAGTTAAAGACATGTTTTAATTATGTCTATGACTTCCAAAGAGCTCTTTGCGAAGATCCTGAACTTATTAGAGTGTGGTTTTGATTTATAGAGAATATATAGGCCAAATATAGGATTTAGGATAGTGATTTATATAACTTTGACAAGACTAGGTTTATAATAGGTGTTATCTGTCCTAGAATAGTAGTTACACGCACTAATTAACATAGCAGAGACAAGGCTGTCTAGCAGGTAATCGAGAATAGACTACAGCTACTGTCTGTATTAATAGAGAGAGTTTAACTATCCCTCTATTTTTAGTGGTTCAGGGGAAAAATTACCTCGCTAGTTAGTATACTAAGAGCGGTCTTCTATATAACTAGGTTATTAAACTAACAAGCAATAGCTAGACTAATAATAAGACAGGTTTAGAATAAATAAAACACTTTAATAAGTACACTTGTGGTCAAGCAAAGAGGCTATTACATGCTAGTTCTAGATAGACATGAGAACTATAAGTTAGTATAATTCCAAGAGTATTTGTCACGAATCACATGCTAGCATATAACAAGTAAAGTTTAGGCGACGACCTAACAGAACAAGCACACTACCCTAGAATGAGAAACACCTAGGACCTAGATAGTAGAAAGAGATTAGTTAGCTAATCCCGAGGATTTCATTAAGTAATTACGTAATAGAGTCCCTTGCCTATTCTAGAGCCTCTGTAAGAGACTCTAGGTAGAGTTAGAGTTCTCTTAAACAGAACTCTATAAAGCTAGAGTTCTCTTAGTTGAGACTCTATAGAGAAACAGAACTCCTTGCGGGAATAAAGGTTCTATATATATAACTAGCACGTCTGCTATTAGATAGAGGCTTTATACTTAACTTAGTTTAACTTTAGTATTTAATATATCTTGTTTTAACATCTTAAGTTTAAGTAACAAGTTTACCTTTAAGTAAACACCTAGTAACTCTTACTTCCTACTACAACTAAACTAACAAAGACCTAGTTATACTTATTAGACCTGTAAGTTTGTAATTTATTATACTTTAAGCATTTACTTAGAAGTAAACTACTATAATATTAGCTACATCTTCTACCTCTAAGGTAGCGCTAAAAGCAGCTGTTACTCTAGCTGTTATAATAGTACTAACTATTACTACTCTCTAAGAGGAAGTAAAACTACCTATTCTAAAACTATTTAATAGTTTACTAGAGAAACTTACAGAATTCCTTATAAAAGCCTCTCTCTACTTGAACTTTTATATAGTATAATTTACAAGCGAAACTAACTAAGTTATATAGCTTACTACCTGTCTTAAAGGAGTAGCCTATAACTAGATAGAACTATACCTTAAAGACTTCTAGAAGAACAAAACACTTAAAGGAAAGGTATTAACTATTATGTTAGAAGTTACTAAGAAACTATTCTAGAATATAAAGAGATTTAAGGAAGAGCTTAATCAAGTATTTATAGATGTTAATTTAAAAAAGAAATCTATACAAGTATTATATAATCTCTAACAGAGGAACTCTATAGCTAAGTATACTTTATACTTCTAGTAGTATACAGCACAACTAAACTAGAACAACAAAGCTCTTTAAGAACAATTCTATAGAGAATTAAAAGACAATGTTAAGAACAAATTAGCAAGAGACAACCTACTAACCTTACTTAACAAATTAATCAACAACTTAATCAAAATCAACAACTAGAACTATAAACAAAGACTTAAAAGAAAAGAAAGTTATAGACATTAAGTAAATTATAGAGAAAAGAACTATAGAGATCCTATAGAACTAGATACTACAAACAGGACCTGGCCAAAGAAAAAGACAGAAAAGTAGAGCAAACTTTCCTAAGAAGAAAGAAACTACTAACACAAGTAGAATTTATGTTACTTATATAGTAAAACTAGTCACAGAGCAAGCGAATATAGCTCAAAGAAGTAACCTAATCAAGGAAAGTAAGTTAATACTACTAGCTGCAAGAAAGTAGTAGTACTTAAAAGTAGGCCGCTTACAGAGAAGGAGCTGGCCAAGTATATTAGTATATAAATCAAAGAAACTAAATCTACAGACAAATTAGATAATCTAATCCTAGATAATCTAATCCTAGAGGAATACTATAGTACATAATTAGACTCTGTAGCAATTCTTCTACTTTAATAGCTTACAGTACTAGTCTAAGAATCTACTAGCGTAGATATTAGAGACACTTAGATATTAATATATAGAGAGAAACAAGAGTATAGATAGAAGAATCTACAGAACCCTAAATAAACCTTTTAAACTATATAGTTATACTTAGGTATATACCTAAGGTTTAATATAAAATATATTACCTAATAGTCAAGAGAAGGCCTAATTAGTTTAACAAGTATTAGTATAATTCTATAAATGACTTTTATAGAAAGAACGTGCTTTAACCTAGCTAAAATAATTATTCCTATAGAGTACTTGTTAGAATTATCTAGCTTATCGAAGGCAGGCAACTAGGAAGCAGTAAGCAAGAACCTAGAAGTAGAAGAAATATAGATATTTATTAGTACCTATATAGATAGAAACTGTTAAGCACAAATCAACAAAATCAAGCCTAATTTCTAGAGTCTATATATATTACAAGGAGACAAGCTAGTACCTCTAGACAAATATAAAGTAGTATTTGCTAAGAACTATTAAATTACCTTTTGAAATCTCTGTTTAGAGAAAGAAATATTAGAACTTATACATAGATAGTATTCTAAGAGCAATATCTACTACTGAGATTCTAAAGGTCCTAGGTCCTAACAACCTAAGGAAGGAGAACAATAGATAGTAATCTAGCTAGTTAATAGAACTAGTATATAGAAGTTAGAACAACCTCTTAGAATCATTAGATTTGAGCTAAGGTTTTTAGTAACACTACCTAAACCTAACTTAGACAAGTACTATTAGGTAGGAGAAGTATATAAGGTAGTCTATTTAGACAAAGAGAAAGTAGTTTTCAGAATACTAAGAGAGCTAGATAGGCTCTTGTTTAAAATCTTTTCTATTAAGTAACAGGAAGCTTGTACAACTTTAAGAGAAAGCTAGTTATATGTAACTATAACAATCAGAGGAAAGAAACTCTGAATTATAATTAATTCTAGAGCTACAAGTAACTTTATTTCTCTCTTAGCTATATAAAAGCTAAATATCTCAGTTAAAGAAATAATACTATATAAACTTATAGTAGTTAATAAGACAGAGGTAGAATACTAAGAAGGTGTTGTTAACTAATAAACTATACCTACGAAAACATAGATTAAAGGACACTGTTTAGACATATAATTTAATATTATAGATATTAGTAGAAAAGACACAATACTTAGAATGCCTTAGATTAGAGAACACAACTCTAATATTAACTAGAAGGAAAAAAAGATTTCCTTTAGCTAATGTAACTATAAGTAGCTGTGACTACAAGGCTAGAATAAGGTTAGCGCTACCTCTTCTAAGTTATCTAAATACCTAGCCCAGAGTCCTTCACAGGTTAGCTAGACAGCTAATAACGAAATACCTGTGTAGTATAGAGAATTTTCAAAATTGTTTAATAACCTAGAAGATATATATGCCTTACTAAAATATTAACTATAAGACAACGAAATAAAACTAAAAGAGAGTTATAACCTTAGAAAGCAAAGGCTTTAACTACATACATAGAGTAACTTGTAAGTAATAAACAAGTATGTTAAGAAAGAAATCAAGAAAGAACATATCTGAAAGTTAGAGTCTTCTATCTATTTAAATATACTTATAGTATACAAAAAGAACAATCTAAACAGAAGAGTTTGTGTTAACTACTAAGAAGTCAACAACGTAATAGTTAAGAACACTTACCTATTACTAACTAGCTAATACCTATAGAACAGAATAGGTTAGATAGTTTAATATATAAAACTAGATTAGAGAAGTGCCTTTAACTTAATTTAGATTAAAGAAGATAATAAATAGAAGACTACATTTGTCTTGTTATTAGGTCTTTATAAGTATACAGTAATACTGTTTAGTTTAACAAACACATCTACTATATGTCAAAGACAGAACAACAGTATACTAGAAGATCTTCTAGGAGTAACTATAATATATTACCTAGACAATATTCTAGTATTCTTAGAACAAGAAGAGGATTATAAGAGGCATGTTAAAGAAGTCTTGAGAAGACTTATAGTAGTAGACTCCTGCCTTAAGCTATTGAAATATAAGTTTAGAGTAACTTATATAACGTTCCTAGAGTGTTTAATTACTCTAGGACAGGTAAAGGTTAATCTAGAGAAAACTAAGAGTATTAAGAGTTAGCTGACGCTATAAAATATCAAAGACGTCTAGTTATTTCTAGGATTCGCTAACTTCTGCTAACAATTCATTAGAGACTATACTAAGCTAGCTAGTCCTCTAACAAGCCTAACTTGAAAAGGCATTGATTTCTAATAGACAGAGAAAGCTAAAGGAGCCTTCTAGGAAATCAAGAAACAGTTTATAGAAGAACCTATTCTTTAAAGCTATAACGCTAGCAAACCAAGTACTATTAAGACCAACGCTTTAGACACAGTAGTAGGAGCTATATATCTTTAACTAGGAAAAGAAAGTAAACTTATACTAGTAGTATACTTTTCTAAGAAAATGAACCTAGTATAGCAGAACTATAGAATATATAATAAGGAACTTCTCACTATAGTTCTAGTACTTGAACACTAGAGAATATATCTCTAGAATGTAAATTATTAGGTTACTATACTATTAGATCACAAAAACCTCTAAACATTTACTACTACACAAGAACTCTCGAATAGAAGACTTGTAAGGTAGGCAGGAATTTTAGGAGGTTATAACATTGTGATTTAATATATTAGTATAACAGCAAACCCTTGAGCTAACGCTCTTAGTCAAAAGCTAGGCTACAAAGGAGATAAGAGTACAAAAAGATTACAATCTTAAAGACTCTAGAAAATAGAGATCTAGCCTCTACTGTATACAAAATAGCAGCAACAGGAGAAGGTCTATAGACTAAGAAGGTCTAGAGAGCCTAGGAGATAGAGCAACCTACTCTAGCTAAATAGGAACTCATACTAAAGGACTTGCCTAATAGTAGAGGAGACTTTATTAATAAATATAGAGTAACAAATAATCAAAACAACAAAGAACAGTATACAAACAGAAAGCTACATGTCTCTAAATCCTACACAAAGGAATTTGTCAAAGAATACTATGCTACTCTAGTATATAGTTACTAGAGAGTTTGTCAAACCCTCTAATAGATCAAGTAGTACTACTATGTTAATTACCTATTAGCAGTAGTCAAGGAAGTAATAGTAGAGTGTAATACCTGTACTAGGAACAAGGCTTCCTGCTATACACCTTATAGACAGATAAGCACTACTCTAATACCACAAATACCTTAGAGATCTATATCATAGGATTTTATAGTTAAGCTACTAAAATCCAAGGACCTAATGACAGGAGTCATGTACAACTCTATCCTAGTCATTGTTAAACAACTCACAAAGTATATAATACTTATGCTATATATAGAAGCAAGTACAGCAGAACACTTAGCCTATGTGTTCCTACAGGAAGTAGTTGCTCTACATAGTCTACTAGAAGAAATAATCTCAGACAGAGATAAGCTCTTTACTTTAAAATTCTAGACAGTCCTCACAGAACAACTAGGTACAAAAAGGAAGCTATTAACAGCTTTTCACGCCTAGACAAATAGAGGAACTAAACAAATGAATCAAGTCATCGAAGCATACTTAAGATGTTATGTGAACTACAAACAGGACAACTGGGTTAAACTTCTGCTGCTAGCGTAGTTTGCCTACAATAGTTCAACAACAGAAACCATGCTTGTCACACTATTCTACGCCAACTATAGGTATAAATTAGTTGCTTATCAGGACCTATTACTGAGTACCATTGATAATAACAAAGCAGGATTATAGGACCACAAACTCAGAGAATTACACAAGAAGCTTACAGAGCAACTTCAGTTTATAGCAAAACACAATACACACTACTACAATAAACGACATAGTCAGGAGCCAACGTTAAAAGAGGAGAATAAAGTCTATTTGGTCAGGAAAAACATTAACACCAAAAGACTAAGCAGTAAACTAGACCACAAAAAGCTCAGGCCATTCAAAATCAAACACGTCAAGGGACCTTTGAATTATAAACTTGCGCTACCAAAGACTATGAATATCCATCTAGTATTCTATATATCCTTGCTCAAACCAGCACCACTGGGAGCACCACCAGCCTCACTCATAGAAATTCAACCTATCAACCCTAACACAGAATACAAAGTCGAGAAGATTCTTGACTACAAGGTTGTTAGAGAACAAATCAAGTACCTAATTAAGTAGTTGGATTACCCACATTCAGAAAACACTTGGGAACCAAAGAAGGGTCTCAATCAGTGTTTAGGAAAACTCTAGGAGTTCCACTGCCAAAACCTAGGGCTACTTAGGCAGCCTGGTCGAAATCAGGACCTAATTCAAAAGACTCTTCGGTTCTGATTTCAGCCAGAACCATCTCGGCAAAAGAAGACGCCTCAAAGGCAGGGAACCAAGGAGTAGACGACTCAGGAGGAGGACTCGGAAGTCGAGCCACTGCTGGTTTTCTCATGGGCACAAAGAAAAATCAGCAAACAGGTTTGCGTAGACCAGGGGGAATAACTTTGCGATACTCAGAGGAATCACAAGGTTTTTTAGCCCTTACACATTCAGAACACTAAGCAGATTCAGAAAGGTTAAGAAAGCAGGAACAAGACTAACAGGCGCAGAAAGAACATATTTCTACAGGATGATTTGCACGCTTGATTCAGATGACAAGAAGGATGTGTTGCTTTCTTTTAGTATGTGAAACCAACATGTTAGGAATTAAAGAAAGGAAGACAATTGCTTCCTGACAACATTTCTTAGGTTGTACTTAAGCATGAGGACACGCTAGGCTAAGAAGGGGATAGTGTCACGAATCACGTGCTAGCATGTGACAAGTGAAGTCCAGGCGACGACCTGACAGGACAAGTACACCACCCTAGGATAGGAAACACCTAGGACCTAGATAGCAGGAAGGGATTGGTTAGCCAATCCCGAGGATTTCATTAAGTAATCACGTGATAGAGTCCCTCGCCTATCCTGGGGTGGGGTTGGAGTCCTCTTAAACAGGACTCCACGAAGCTGGAGTCCTCTTGGTTGGGACTCCATGGAGGAACGGGACTCCTTGCGGGAATGAAGGTTCTATATATATGACTGGCACGTCTGCTATTAGATAGGGGCTTCATGCTCAACTTAGTTTAACTTTAGTATTTAATACATCTTGTTTTGATATCTCGAGTTTAAGTAACAAGTTTACCTTTGAGTAAACACCTAGCAACCCTTACTTCCTGCTGCGACCAAACCGACGAAGACCTAGTCACACTTGTTAGACCCGTGAGTTTGTAATTCGTTACAGTATTGTAAGGCAAACAACATTATTACTCTTTGTCTACCTCCTTATTCCTCTTATTTAACCCAGCTACTTGATGTCAGGTGTTTTAGTGTTCTCAAACACATGTACAGGGGACAAATTAAGACTTTTATTAAAGCTTATATCAACTACATTACTAAGGTTAAGTTCTTTCTAGCTTTCTATAGGGCTTAAAACTAGTTAATTACAACCCAAAACACTAAAGCTAGGTTCTGTGGAGCTGGTATAGTGCCTTTAGATTCTTAGGTTGTGATCTCTAAGCTAGATGTTAAGTTACGGACTCTAATACCCTCTAGCACTCTATTTTCTTATACTAACTCTTACGTCTCTTAGACACCTCACAACCCAACCAAGGCTCTTTCACAGACAGCTCTAGTTAAAAGCTGTATTGCACATTATCAAGGAAACTCGCTAACACTCATTTCTTAGACAGTAGCTACATTAGCAAAGGGCACAGAGATTCTAGCTTATAAAAACACCCTTTTAGCTGCTAAGGTTAGAGCCCTTCGAGTAGCAAATGAAGCCCTTAGCAAACGCCGTAGCGCTAAAAATACTCGTGTACATGAAGGAGGTGCACTTACTATAGAGGATACACATAATCTTTTGGCTCAGAAGGAGGTGGGTGAGCAAATTAAGACCAATAAGCGCTTTAGAGAGGGAAATCAAAATGTAGAAAAAATCAACTACACAACACTGTGGTACTTGTGGAAAAGCTGGTCATAATGCACGAACTTGCCAGGAGCCTGTAAATAGATCTAGTTCATCAGATTCGGAGTAGTTTCAATTAATTTTATATGTTGTGGTAGTTTAATTAAGATTTAAAGTAGTATGTAGGTAAAAAGTGTGCGACTCGGTGTACAGTCACGTTATTCAAGTTCCTGCTGTTGAGATGGTGAGTGTAGGGTAAGTTGGCTGTTTTGGTGGGATTTTGAGGGTGAATTGTACTGTTGTGATGAGATACTAATTGCTCGGTCGTGTTGAAAGTTTTGTTCAATAGCTGTTGCTTGCTGTATTTGGAGACGATTTTATAGTTTGTTGGTATAGCTGTGCTAAGTTGTTATCTCATCAAGTTGATG
This sequence comes from Hymenoscyphus fructigenus, assembly GCA_001414455.1. Classification (NCBI taxonomy): domain Eukaryota; kingdom Fungi; phylum Ascomycota; class Leotiomycetes; order Helotiales; family Helotiaceae; genus Hymenoscyphus; species Hymenoscyphus fructigenus. The sequence goes on along the minus strand of LKUV01000051.1, from coordinate 7,702 downwards.
AGGAGAAGAATTTGGAATGTGATGTGTATGACCTCTAAATTCATGGTTGAGAAGAACTTGTTTTGGGAGAAAAGGGAAGATAGAAGTAATGTGGCTCTTAATATATTATGTATAGTTTTAGGGGCTGGAATGAGAATCATGGCTTTTACTCGGTTTACTGTTCGGTGGTCTCAAGTTCGTAGCGTTGTATTGGCTTATTTCTTTTGATGTGTTGGTTCCGGCATTGGTAGGATTTGAGGAAAATTCTGGTGACTTTCTCTCTTAGTAGTGCTGAAGCTCTTCCTTAGGTACATCGGTGCACCTGCAGCTTTTCGCACTTTTCTGAATCCATGCTGTTTGGAGGTTACCTAGGAATAGCTCGCTTTTTGACTATTTATAGATGACCTACGAATAGCATGATTTTTGTCAGCAGGTATATGTAGGTAACCTGTAAATAGCCACACTTTTCTGAAATCGTGCTATTTTCAGGTGACCTACGAATAGGGTTGTTTGGAGCTTGAGCAGGCTATGCGCCGATAAGAGTTAATACGAGTTTTTTTGGTAGTTGTAATAGAGCTGCTTTACTTTAATAGTTTCTAGTAAGTGGGCTTGAGTTTCTAACATCACCGATTACAATATCTCTTTCTAGCTTAATTAGCACCGAAATTCTTCACATTTGAACTTATGAAATATAAGAAGAGTTGATTAACCTCTCGTTCTCGAAAGGAGGGTAAGAACTGCCTTTTTTCCCTTCATGATATATTGCTTCTATGTGTTGTAAAACAAATGTACTCGCTCATTCTTCCTCATTTTTTGGATGACAGAATGCAAAATCTATATCTCCTCTACTTCATTCCTCGTAACTAAACTTACAATTGCAGCTTAGTTTCATAACGCAAAGAAAGCTATTAAAATTGCTATTCGGGAGTGATCTATCAAGTGTAAAATCGCTGGAAAGTAGTCTATAAGTCCTACTCTGCAACGATAAGAAAATAAATCTCGGTGAACTAAAATATTAACGAAGATTGTCTCCTTTACGTACTTCGCTTTTTTTCGAGTATTTGGTTTGGAGGAGAGAGTTTCTTAGTTCATCTAAGTTAAGAGTATGTGAGAACCGTTAATATAGAATATACTAGTCGAATTCTCTGGTTAAATGAACAGGGTTTATGGAAGGTCGATCAGGCAACTACGCTAGTGTCACGCTAGCGTACTAGCGTGGTTTAGCGTCTATAAATACCTGCTCTCGCAACCCTTCAATCCTTCAACCCTTTAACAACTTTCAGGGCAGACAGGGTTTCGATTCCATCGCTTAACCCACCCTCAAGCCCTTTCACTTACGTTCTACCTTCATCTTTAAGCTAGCTACAGACAGGTGTGGCCTGGGGCCCCTAGATTCTGTCTAGTTGGTGGACCAGCTTACAGGCAGGGAGTACTTAAGTATGGTAGCCTGAATTGGGAGTACTTATTATGTATGGTAACCTAGATTCTATCTAGTTTTTATCCTAGCCCCTTAAACGGGTGCGCATAGTTTTAATTATTAGACCTTGGCTAGCCTCCTATAGGCTACGCATATAAGAGCCTAGCAATTGAAGCTATACCGGCAAACCTCTCTTCTCTTTACATGTAAGACCACATAAAGCACTTTTATAACTTGATGCAGAAGTTTCAGCGTATTTCCAATTTCCAATTTACACCCGAAGGATTTAAGGTTTAAAATAAGGTTCTTTATTATACATATAAATATTTCAAAAATATAAGACCTTTAGTAATCTATTTTCAGTCTTTTCGTTTATCCCTACAAGTTCCATCAGTACACTCGGAGAATTTGAACATTGAAGTAGATATATAACCTGATTACGAAATCGCTCAGAATAATTGTGTTTTCTGGAAGTATTAAGGATAGTAAAGAAGCTTAGTTCGTGATTTTTTAACCCGATTCTAAATGCGCTCTATAATTTTCCAATCCAAAAACCAATGCAGAAAATCGAGATTTTGGTGTGGAAAGTATAGGCATCGAGAAGTAGAACCAGATCAGGAGGGGAGCGTTGCGATAAATGAGAATGGATTCATTTCTTTGGGTAGGTTAAGTTGCTAACCTTTCGAAAGGAGTACGCAAGTTCGGGGAGTTTCTGTGTTGGCGAACAGGCCGTAGTCGGTGGGTGACTCGAATGCATCTCAAATCACATGTTGAAAGGAGTCTCACGAGGAAATTAGGGGCTCTTTTTATTACTATAGTTTACTATAGTTGATATAGGGCAAGTGTGTTGCAGAACAACTCCTACAAAGACCCAGCGTGAGAAAGTTGTTGTTTAGCGACAAGTGTCTCAAAAGTGCCCGTCAAAAGTGCCCGTCAAAAGTTCACAGGCGGGTCGTTTAGGGGGCAGAAGAAATGAAACCCAACCACCATAACCATAAATCCGGTGCACTTCTCCAGTGCATTGTATTTGTTCTAGTCATGTCCAGATATGCGCATGCCATTCGGCAGAGAAGAAGTTCAATGCGTGTATGGTTTTGGCCTTCAAAATTCTTCAATTGTATTTGTATTTCTTGCTTCCCCAGATCCCAACCAGCAACTAAAACCCAAATTTATGACCCATTGAACAATTCGCACAAAGCACAGACAGTCCATAGAGCCCAATGTAATAGAAACACTCAGGGTTCATTGCAACCATATCCCCAACTCCAACGTCTCCGAACCCATCAAACCAGTGTTGTATGCTTCCCGTCTGTTGGACTGTTGATCGTACCGCAAAGAAGTTATCCACCCCGACCAATTCGTATACGGTCAGCTATTATAACCGGATTGGAGAGAAGAGTAATTTGTTTGAGTGTGAGGAGGCTCGCTGTAGGGAGCCCAGTATGGGGGATCGTAGGGTTGGTGTCCTACAAAGCGTATCGTCGATTGGGTATAGGAGGTGCTGGTAGCATCGTGCTGCCTGGGTGGCGTTACACCCAAAGCCAGACTTTCGTATTTGTGCTCGATGGCTGGCAGACTCGGTTGAGTTCTGTCTGCCTGGAACACTATTTTACACTGGTTAGAGGTTGACCTGGAATTGTTTTGTGGAATTGTCGAGAGACTTACTCTGAGCTTGTCCACGTTGTTGAGTGTTTTTCGCGGAGGCTGGGAGTATTGTTGCATTGCGAATAGCTCATTCTGTTAGGAAATGGTTCAAAATGGGCTGACTGGGCGTTACCATGTCTTCTCGAGTGCTTTTGCTTGATGTGCCTCCGCACATGGTCCGGTCACTTGTGAGTGAAGCTGCAGTCACGAAACTTGCATCGCTTCGCAGGCTTGTGCTGTTCTGATTTAAGGCGATTGAGCGCACATTTTGAACCAAGAATCTGAGAACATTCCTCGCATTGTGGTGGGTGCTGCCCTGTTTTATGGCGGTTGAGCGCACTCTTTGAATCAAAAACCTGAGGACATTGCTTGAAAGCAAATACCTCGCAGCGTAGCATAATGGATTGGCTATCTTATTGCGATACTTGGTGGCAAAGTGTAACACGGTACAACGACTTTGTGAGCCAGTGAGGGGTGTAAGGGATAGATTACCGTTTTTATAGACGAGGAGGGTCGATGGCTTCGGTCCTAATGGCTGCAACCACCCGAACGTAGAAGGAATTGCAGAAAGGTGGCACATCGATCGATTTCCCGCTGTTTGCTTTTTTGTCAACGACCACCTTAAGCTCCCTGACCAACCTTTAAGCACATGTCTACTGCTCGAGCATCTTTGATGGAAGAATCATCTAGCAAGTATGGCAGTAAAGGCTGCTTTCTGTTGGAATGCAGCACTTCTCACAATGATATATTTTCAAGAAGCAAGAGTGAAAGACTTAATTTCCTTCTCCAAAGATGAACTCCTAATTATATAAACCATCAATCCTATTCTGCCTTGAAGTCAGACCTCCAGTCAGCCCTCTAGGCTGACTTCGTTTCTGCCTTGCTGCCTACAGAAATAACAATAGGCTTTCTTGTACAGATATCACCGTACCTATCAACAGCCCCCTTACGGTTATATCTAATAACAACTACTCTGCAAAAACCATTTAGGCAAAAAGCAGTTTCTGTGTAGCTCCTAGGAAAAGCCCAGCTGGCATAAAAACCTAGGCGTAAGCCTTCATCCTTCCCAAAGCATCCCTTTAACACATGTCCTAAATACTGACAGTCGTAGAGGTTTTGTGAGTGCGTCAGCAAGCATATGTGACGTAGGGCAGTAGTCGACTGTAATCTTGTTATACGCAACAAGCTGCCTTATGTAGTGGAACTGGACGTCAATATGCTTGCTCCGAGCATGATTTTCTGGGTTCTCTGCAAGTGCAATTGCTGATTGGTTATCGCAGAGGAGTGGAACCGTGAAGTCGTCCTTTAAGTACTGCGAATAGCCGATATCTCTCAGTAGCCCACTATACCAGACTGCCTGCTTGCTGGTCTGGCAAAGTGCTACATACTCTGCCTCGGTAGTCGATGTCGAGATTGACCGTTGCTTTTTCGATGTCCAGGCAATAGATCCCCCACAGAGCTTAAAGATATACCCATACGTCGACAGTCGATCAACTGGGTCGCCAGCATAGTCTGAGTCAGAATACCCTTTGAGTGCCTGTAGTCGTCCTGAGTTGCTATAGCGAATAGCATAGCCAGATGTGCCTTTTAAGTAGCGCAAGACTCGTAAAACGCAATTCCAATGCTGTACAGTAGGATCTGAGCAGTGCTGTGCGAGTCTGCAAACAGCAAAGGTAATGTCTGGCCGCGTGCCTCTCTGCAAATACATTAGACTTCCAATCGCTCTTTGGTATAGGGCAATATCAGCTTGGGGTTCATTTTGCTTAGCTTTCCCAAGGGTCTGTATTCCACCCGCAGGAGTAGGATCCACCTGATCGCTGCCCCCTAAATACTCATTAACCAGCTTAAGCACATAGCTTTTCTGGCTAATAGTCAACGTCCGAGACGCTCGATCCCGTGAAATTTCAAGACCAAGAAATGTACTGATTTCTCCTATGTCTTTGAGCTTATACAATTTTCCGAACCCCTCTTTAAACGAATTAATCTCATCTAAAGAGCGTCCTAGTATAATTATATCATCAACATAGAGACTAACAATCAAACTCTTGTCTTTATTAATAAACACGCTTAGATCACTGAAAGAGGGCTTTAGTTCAAACTTAGCTAGGCCATTGCAAGCTTCAATGTACTACTCTCTTCCAGACTGCTTTAGGCTATATAAAGCCTTCTGCACCTTGAGTACAACGCCAGGGGGTAACGAGAGTCCTTGAACCTCTCGTATATACACCTCTACGTGTAACTCAGCACGTGGATACGCTGTATCTACGTCAACTTAATGAATTTCAAGGTCTTCTGCACACCCTATAGCTAACAAAGCCCTAATAGACTCATAGCGAATAGTAGGCGAGAATGTCTCAAGAAAGTCATCACCTAGTCTCTGACTATATCCCTGAGCTACTAGTCTAGCTTTAAAGCAGTCTATCAACCCTGTTGAGGTATACTTTACAATGAAGACCCACTTTGTGCCAACTGTAGCCTTTGTAGGGGGGAGCTCAGTATACTCCCAGGTTCCAAGAGCCTAGAGCTTGACTAATTCATTAGCAATAGCGTCTTTCCATTGCTGAGCGTACTGAGGGTCGCTAACTGCCTCATCGTACGACTTAGGAAGATATATCCCTTGGGCATTAGCACTCAAGGCTGTATCTTCGTCAGAGAACCTCCGGGGCCTGCGTATGTGGAGCCCACGGCCCAATAGAGCTTCATAGCTAGGTTCACTGTCTACACGTTGATCAGACGTGCGGGTCTTTCTCCCACGACTAGTGGTTCTGTCTACACGTTCATGAGACATGTGGGTCTTTCTCCCACGACTTGCTCTTCTGTCTACACGTTTATTAGACGTGCGGGTCTTTCTCCCACGACTAGTAGTAGTTCGAGTACTCTCAGGTAACTCAGGCACTTCAACTGGCCTTGCTCCTATAGGTCTATCTTTGCTAAAGTCATCTGACTCGCTACTAGACCTGTAGGCAGGAGTCTCAATACTTCAGTTTCGTAGTTCGGGCGCCCCAGACAGCCCAGGCGCTTTAACTGGCCTACCTTCCTTGGGTTCTTCCTCGCTAAAGTCCTCTGACTCGCTAACAAACCCGTGGGCAGGAGTCTCATTACTCCACTTCTATTTTAGACGTCGATTAACTAGGAATCGAGGTCTGGTCAACGTAATTATACGCTGGCTTATAGGGTCGTACAATCTATACTGCTGTGAAGTTTCTGTGTAACCCACAAGGCACATTTTTCGTGAGACTGGCTCAAGCTTATGCCAGTGCTGGTCAGGAAGCCGGTGGAAAGCAACACAGCCCCATAGCTTTAAGTGCTGTATCCCAGGCCTCTTCCCTGTAAATGCTTCTTCAGGGGTAATTCCGTCTGGCCCTATAGGCATACGGTCCCTGATATAACATGCAGCCTTCACAGCTTTGCCCCAAAATTTATATAGTAGTTGAGCGTCAATAAGCATAGCCCTCGCAAGCGAAATGAGTGTTCTATTCAGCCTTTCTAAAACACTGTTCTGCTCTGGCGTATATAGCGTAGTCCACTCAATCTTGACACCATGCTCGCTTAATAGTTCATTTTCAAATGCCTTAAATTCCTTAGCATTATCAAGTCGAAGAACTTTTAGCTTATTTCCTGACTGCAACTCTACTTCCTTTTTCCATTTAAGCACAACTTCCCTGAAGTCAGTTCTTTGCTTAGTCAGGAAAACCCAGGATTTCCTTGTTGCCTGGTCTGTGAGAGTGCAAATATAGCGTTCCCCAGCTAGGGTAGGAACACTATATGGCCCCCAGAAGTCAGAAAAAACTCTCTCAAGAGGTTTGTCTACCTTCTCTGGTACTTGGCGATTGATAACTCATAGCTGCTTTGTCATAATGCATAGCTCGCAGAAATCTGAGTTATAACCCCTTGGTACAGATATTAGCGTTTCCAGGTCAGAGACTACACTATGTAGCCCCCTTAATCCCTGTACACCAATATGACCAAAACTCCTATGCCAAAGGTCAAGGTCAGGATCTCTTTCAGCTGCAGTCATTGTAGCTTCAGTAGCAACTAAGTCCAGGACATATTGAGAGCTAACTTGATTTGCTTTTGTAATAACAGAGCCATCTTTTGTAAGAGACATAGCATGCTTGCTTGAATTGCTAGTTGTTTGCACTAGAATGCCCTTGTCTTGTAACTGAGGGACTGATATCAGGTTGCCAGCAAGTTGAGGAACATATAGCACCTCTAAAAGAGCAAGTGTTTGAGTCTGTACTTTGTCTATAAAAACTTGGATGCTAACCTTGCCAATCCCTGTTCCGTGTATCAAAGCGCTACTCGCAGTCTTGACTACTCGAGGGACCTTAAGCTTGATAAACTCAGTAAAGACGTCTCGGGAATAAGTCATATGTTGTGTAGCCCCTAAGTCAATTACCCAGGCTACCTGACTTTTGTTAAATTTTTCTGTGAGAGCACCCCAGCAGTCGTCTGTTGGAACTTCCTCTGTTGGATCTGTGGCAAGCATGACTTCTTTGTCCCATATTGGCTGGTTCTGTGGTTGCTATTCTAGTGTAGGCAAAGAACCTGTAGAGGCACCTTTTGCTCGCTTAGCGAATGCTTTCCCATCAATAGTCTGAAGCCAGACAGGACACTCTGTCTTGAAGTGCCCTTCCTCTCCACAGCAGTAGCAAGTGCCTT